>VZSC01010944.1:0-103248 GCA_013398225.1 Steatornis caripensis
CTTCTTGGCCACCTGGGCACACTGCCGGCTCATATCCACCTGGCTGTCAACCAACAAACACCCCCAGGTCCTATTCTGCCAGGCAGCTTTCCAGCCACTCTTCCCCAAGCCTGTAGTGTTGCATGGGGTTGTGACCCAAGTGCACGACCCAGCACTTACTCTTGTTGAACCTCATACAATTGGTCTTACCCATCTAGCCAGCCTGTCCAGATCGCTCTGTAGAGCCTTCCTACCCTCAAGCAGATCAATACTCCTGCTCACCTTGGTGTAATCTGCAAACTTACTGAGGGTGCACTTGATCCCCTTGTCTAGATCATTCATAAAGATATTAAACAGAACAGATAAAGATATTAAACAGAAGTCAATAGTAGGATCTCTGTGCTTTTGGTGTCCTCTGTTTTCTGATGAGTGCTGATAATTTTATCAAAGAATATGATGGTGATGTTATTGAGTGTGAATATATAGGGTTATCTTCATTTTACAGAGAATAAACAAGGACTGAAACTCTTGAGAATAGTATCCCTAATATTAGATACGAATATACAAATAGATATGAAGTAGAATGAGCAGCATATTCTTGTGATGATTTACTTGACTACCAACATGAATTTTCAGTTTTAGCTTTTCTGGGTTAATTAACATTTATATTTCATTATGAAGCAGTGTATAGTGTCATTTTTACTGTCCTTTTGTACTTGGAATGGAAGTCATTCCCATGAGCATGACAGAGCACTGGAACAGGTTGCCCAGAGCAGTCATTGAGTCTCCATCTTTGGAGATATTCAAAAGCCACCTGGGCATGGTCCTGGGCAACCAGCTGTAAGTGGCCCTGCTTTGATTAGGGAGTCTCCAGGTTGTCTCCAGAGGTCCCTTCCAAGCATAACCATTCTGTGATTTCATTTCTCTAAAAAAAGAAGGGAATATATGTGTTGGTGTTTAGATGAAGAATCCTGTTTATAGTAGCATTCAGAGCCATCTTTGTGAAGATACTCAGCATGTCACAGTGAAAACCTTTCAAAGTTTCCAATGCAGAAAAGTTAATATGATTCTTGATTTTCTTCAGTTTCCTTCAGTTTTTCTCTACTTATTAGTTTTCAGGAGAGGAGGCAAATGACTCTACTGTACTCGATGTGTCTAGTTGGGACCTGATAAGGACTGAGAAAAAGAACAGGGGGACAAACTTACTCCTAATTGGTGGGTGCAACCAAATAGACAGTATGATACTCTAGCCAGTCAAAGATTCAGCAAGTGAGAATATGAAGAATACAGAAAATAATTTACAGGTCTCCTTATGAGGAAAAGTGTATACGACTGTTCTGTGTGTCATTTTATCTGGATAGCTCCCCTAATAAGTTGGCACTCCTTAGCCAATTTCAGTCGCATTTGACTGAATGTGAAAGGTCTCAGTGGGAAGTTCCCACAAGTCTGAATATAGGTAATGGAGAAAGATTCATTGAAGGCCTAGGTCAAGAAAAGCCTACAGCTGTATTCAACGCCAAAAAAACACATGGGAGAAAAAAAATCTGAATTTCTTCAGCCACGGGAAACACTTCAACTGGAGTTTGTATCTTTTTAAACATCTGCTTCAAATAATGACAGGAAAAAAACCATCAGGAACAAAGTGTTAGTATTGATATTTTAGAGTGACTTGTCTTAATATTTACCTAGTGTTCAGGAAAAATGATAAGAAAACATGAAAGGAAGTGGAAGGTTGGAGGAGAAAAGAAAAGAAATGGCAGCTATATGAAGTAGATTTTTTTTTATTTAAAATGTTTATGTATCTAAACATCTTTTCATCTCAGTATCACTGTGACATTCAGTGGAACAAGGAAAGGTATGTCAGCTACATACCATACTACTATAAAGCACAACCTCCAGATCATTTGGATAACTGTGTAATTATCAAGGCAAGTATGACATTATAAGCCATTTCTGAAGTAATATACAAGCAAAATAGATTGTTAGTTTCCATAGGCTGTTTCTCATTGCTTTCATTTGTTCTTCCATGTTATTAAATTAGTTTCAAAAGGTCTTGGACAGAGGAAAGAGAAAAGAAAAATACAAAACAAGAAAGAAGGATGAGGGAAAAAAATGAAGTAAAATCAAAGAAAAAAGCAAAGGGGAAAAAAAGTTAAACGGATACTGTAGTAAATGTAACAGCTATCCATTGACAACAAAAAACTCTGATGGAGTAAGATTCTTCTGTGCAAAACAAGGAAGTTCTCATGCCTTCTGGGAAGAGTTTAGGGTTCCAAAACTTAGTAGTGTTTTCAAAATTTATTCAGTAGTGGTTTTGTGGACAGAGTTAAACGGTCTGCCTTCATAATGAATCAACCCATATGCATATACGAAGCGTAGGTTTTCCAAAGGCTCAGAAATTATATATTCTTGGTCACTGCAAGGAAGCAGAACTAATATTTTTCTGTCATTTAAATAGGAAAAAGCACTCCAAGCTGCATAAACAGTACCAATAGACTGCAATTGAAGGAGTCCTATGGGACAGGGAAGGAGACGTACCATTGTTTGGGAGACAGGGAAGCTGTTTCTTTGTCCTCTGCTGCTGTGACACATTGCTCTCTCCTAGTTGAGGTAGAATATTCCAGGTTATTTTGAAATACGAAGAGCAAATCTAAGACTCCGTGGATTCCCACCTTCTCAAGGGTATGGAAACAATATCACTTAGAATTTGATTCAATAAATGTATTTATGCTAAAGAGGTTTTTGTTTGAGTCGCCCTGCAAACAAATCAAATCTATGACTCATTGCAGTCTCAAATGATTACAGTACATGTAAGTAAAACCCACACTTTTTTGTATGCAGCAGTGTTTAATTGTAACTATTGTTATTATAACTACTAAAGGCACTTCACTTGTGCACGCTTGTATTGCCAAAGACCCAGCAATTGCCCCTAAAATATTCTGATTTTCGTCTTGTTGCTATCGCTGCCTCTTTCATCCATGTTGATGAAGCTTACAGTAAGAATGCTGTAATTGTAACATGCTCCGTGCTGTCTTATGTAGTTTTCACAGCAGTATTTTCAGAGTGTTTGTGAAGCTTACCATATGGTTTCCTCACTTCAGTGCTGACCAGACTCTGGCTATTACCAACAGACAGGAACAACACATCTTCAGAAACTCATGTTCTTTACTCCTTGCTTCTTGCATCAATTTTTCTATATATGTAAAGCTGCTGCCCATGCCCAGGACACTCATCTGTGGCTGCTCTACTGGTGCTGTTTGTCCTTTTACACCTCTTGAATTTACTTTAGAGTTACTTTGATGAATGACTTATTATTGATAAAAGTAAAAACCTGAAAATGCTCACTAAGAGGGTGCTAAGCAGCTCAACTATTATGACAAACAAGACAAATAATTTATGTGAACACTGCCATCTTTCTGTTAGGCTGTCCTCTACTTCTGTGTTCACGTCTCACTGTAGTCTTCTGTCCTAAATTTTAATAAGGAATATTTTGGCACACCTATGCTTTTGTCTGGCCTCTAAAAAGAATTCTGTTTCCCATTGTGTCCTACGTGGTGGAGCTTTAAATATATTTAGGTGCTAATTCATGTTGAATTCAGAGAGAATTAAATGCCTTAACAAATACCTTTACAAATGTAGCCATCTTTAATATAAATATTAATTAGGAATGTGTCCACTACATTGGGAATGCCATAATCCAGACAATATTTTTTTAACTCGTCTTTGATTTTGCACTGTATGGAGTTTTCATGGATGAGCCTAGGAGACTGGTCTTCCTCCAGACAGTAGAAAAGGAAAACACTACTGTTTCGATTGAGCTTTGTAGGGATTATGAGCCAATGTGGTACATAGAGAATAGAGGGTAGTGCAGCTGGCCATGGAATGCTGGCTGTGGATGTCACTTTAAAAAAGTAACTTCAGTTAATGCAGTTATTTTTAAATCAAATTATATCATAGGGAAGGAAAATATTCAGAGTTAAATGCTGTACTTTTCTTCAAAGATTTTCCTAGATACTTTTAAGTAACTTTTCATCTGGCTAGAAAGGGTTCAAATAATAACTATATGAGTTTGCTTCCCAGACAACTTTAGCTTTCCAGGTTTCTAGTTTTTCACAATTAATGATTTAGTTCTGTTGCTTCTCGTGAATTAAGGAAAAAGAATGATTCATCTGACTTGACATTTTTGGTAAAACCTGTGACTTTGGATTGCAGAATGGTACATTCCAATGAAAGTAAAAGCCAAGCAATCCAGTTTACCATTGATGTAAATCAATACAGCTTTTGCACACTAACAAATTTAGTATTTTAGTATCTTAAAGACTAGAAATAGCAAGCCTATGTTCAGTGCTAAGGCTACAGTAGTGGAGACTGAAGATAGCAGACCCGTTTCTCCACCCTGAAAGATGTTGGTGTCTTCTGTTTGAGCTGATTCAGTAGGTTTCAGAAGCACAGAATGGCAGATTCTGCTTTGTGAAACTCACTCACTGAGTAACAAGAGCTCTTTCATACGTTCTCAAACCCGAGTGGAAGTTTATAAGGTAACGATTCGGCTGCACATCTGTGCAAAGAAGTTAAGAGTGGTAAGTCGATTCTATGTCCTTCTCAATTTTGGGATCTGACATGCAAAGGTAAAAGGTGCCATGTATTAATTTGCTCCCCTTCCAGACCAGGCAGCCTGAACATAAATGAGGAGGATTAAATGTAGCTTTGGTGAGCTACTTGCTGAGCTTGGCTACTAATGGCAGATGACAGTCCAAATTTACAGCTAGCATGGCCCATAAGTCAGTTTGTATTCCTCAGAAGTGCTAAGACAGCAAGAAGGAATTTCTGGTTTTCTGAACCAAAATTATTTTCCAAGCAGTCCAGAAGGACAATAAGGTATTACCCCATCCGTTATACGTTGGGCCACTGGAACTGTGGCAAGGATGCATCGTCTGACTGTCCTTAAGTCACTGCCTTTCTTTTTTCGATTTATTGCCCCCCATATTTGTAAAAACATTACTTGCTGGGGTTTGGAAATACTAATTTGTTAGTGTTTATAGTGTGCAGTCATCTGTTCCATGCAGAATTCTGTTATAAATTCATAATAAAGATTAAAATGAGTGGAAATCTAACTAAATATGATCTACAAAAGATACTCAGTATAGTTTCTATAAAGGAAAGTTCTGCTCTTCAGACCTCTGGGTGACATTTCAGAGGATCAACACATTTGCGGACAGCGTTGTTCCAGGCAATATAGTCTGTGTAGATATGTAATGCATTTAATGAAGTCCCTCACTGAAAGCTTTTAGGAAAATTAATCAGCCATGGAACAAAAAGGAAGCTCATTGCATAGCTAAACAGTTGACTAAAATATCAACTAAGGAGAGTAAGTGTAAAACATCTGTTTTGCAATGGACAGTGGTCATTTGCAAAGTTCAGCAGTGGTCTGTGCTAGGATCTACTCTTCAACATACTCATAAATAACATGGAAGCAGAGGTGAACCCAGAGGTAAAATTAAAATTTTGTGGAAGATACTAAGTTGTTCAGGGTAGAAAGGAGAAGAGAAGACTGTGAAGAAGAACTTATAAAACTGAGTGACTGGGCAATGAAATGGCAGTTGAAATTCAGTGTAGATAGATGTGAAGTGATGCACATGGTGAAAACAGCTCTAGAGTCATTGTAAAATTGAACCGGCTGTTACCACTTAAGAGCAAGATTCTGAGGTTATGATCTTTAGTTTCATAAAACATTGATTCATTGTTCAGTAACAAGTCAAAAAAACAACAACTGTTAGCCATTTTCAGGACTGAAAATGAAAAGGGAACACCATTATGCCACAACATTATGCTACCAGGTACATTCATAGTTCAACCATGTTTTGAATACTGTGGAAGATCTGATCCCTTGATCTCAGAAAAGAGTATATTAAAAATGGAAAATGTTCAGACAAGGCAAGAAAGGTGGTGAAGGTATGGAGTTTCTGTAGAAGGGATGGATTAGCAGGCTAGTCATTTTTAACTCCAGAAAGGGTGATTTAGAGAGCTGATGACAGCTTTCTTGGGGACAGTTGATGCAGATCAGCTGTTCACTGTCTCTTCTCACACAAAAATTAAGGACCATCAAATGAAGCTGGCTAAGCCAACTTCAAAACACACAATCTGGTAGTTCTTTATGCAAAAGACAGTAGACCCATGGAGTCTACAAGAGGCATTGTAGATGCTAAAATTTATGTGTATTTTAGAGGAGAGTGGACAAGCACTTAGAAAAGAAGTCTGTTGAAGATTACTAAACAGAAAAACTCCATTAAGCTCAGGAAATTGCATGACCTGAATATAATTGGAGACTGAGGGACTTTTGAATGGAACGTCAAGTCTGCTTTTTCCTCTGTTGCTCTTTGCTGAGCATCAACTTACGACTATTGTTAGAAAAAAGACGGATGGCTATGTAAGTGGACCTCAGGTTTGAATCCATAGATGCATTTCTGATCTTATTTCTTTTGCTCAGCTGCAGATGCTGAGCACTCATGCTGGGAACATAAGAAGTGCAAATAATGATTTTCTTTCTTAATAAAGACCAAAGTCACTCAGGTAGAGATTGTCGTGCATGTGGTATTCTGTGTTATTAGGCTATTCACATATCTAAGTAAGAATGCAGAGCTGATATTTTCATAAAACATTGAGGAAGCCTGGCTTCCAAATCTGACTGAATGGCAGTCAGGTTAGATATTTCATTGTATTTGTTCTTGAAAACTGGGGCATAAAATAACATACAGGCAATATTAGAGAGTTGTGATTCCAGTTAAAATTATGTTCACTTTTGCACTTTAATTAGGGATTCATCTCCCCTATTTCTCTTTAAGACTATTAAGCTGTCATACATATTTTCAATACAGGGTGAGTAGAAACTCATGTTTCTCTTTTAAATTTTCATCCCCAAAGCCTAAAAAGAGAAAAAAACAAAGACTTCAAAACCAAGCTGATGTCAGTCTTGGTTTTCCAGGAAATATGACTGTTCCATAAATGTATTCTGTTGTTCATTCAAGCAGAATAGCGCTCTCTGCATTTGCTGATTCACTGAGGCTCCTGTAACACTCCAGAATGTGTAACCCTTTAGAATGACTTTTTCTGAAGAATCAACTGGTGAGTTTTTTTCAGCTAAGACTCAACAAAAATTTAGGCGGTTCCTTAATGCATATATTTCTTAAAAGCTCGAACTAAATAGTTTAATATCTAGAAGAATACTGCTGTCCAAGATTATACTAATGCTTTCAAATATTTAATCTGAGAATTTATATATGAATGGGCATTCCCAAAGCATATGCATTAGATTAACATTCAGTCCACCAGAGCTAAATGCGTAACATTTTCTTTAATGAATTCTAGGGATTTAAGAAAAGCATATTTTACATTATTAACTTAATCTTAATGCTATTACAGCAATTAATCCTCTTTGTTTTGTTCATGAGATTTATGTCTGTTTAGGATTTTGAAAATAATATTGTTATATTAGCATAAAGCTACTAATGAAGGGATAAATAGTGAAATCACTGTTTATTCATTGTCCATCCAGTGAAAACTCACTGTCTATCCAGATGCTACCACGCTGTCCATCATTAACATGCCTACTCAGTTCACAGTTAAGTAAGTCTTGTAGTTAGCACATTACAGCTCTGCATTCCGCTTAAAGACTCCTGCTGACTGATTAGAAAATCAATATATATATATGTATATAGTATATCTAGCAATCTAGCACAAGATTTCTAATAAAATTAGCAATTTTCTTACTACATTAAGGCTTTTGTTTATATTATTTCTTGCTTGCAGTGTATATTAACCCTCAATAATCATAATCTTCTGTAAGGTTAGCACAGCACTTTAGATCTTAATGTCAGATTAATGTGCAATAAAAGAATATTGGGTAGTAGGCAACAGCCTGTTTCTAGTAAATAAAGTGCAAAAATTCAAAATTTTTGAGTTGGAATAAGAGTATTTTTTAAGTTTTGAATGAAGGAGGGAAAAGTCACCGAGAATTTTGCTACCAACATCAGTGCATCCAAGACTCAAGTCTAAAAATAAAAGGTGAGTAGATCATAATTTAGTTATTTTATTTTTTTCTTCTCCTCTAGCTCTAATAAATAATGCTATTAGCCAGTTTACTTGAAGGCATTTAGAATTTTTAATATTTTAGCACATTACTTAAATCATAGCGGAGTACATCAGTTCCTGTGGATTGGGCCTTCATTCAGGAAGATGCCTAACATACTTTGTCACTTTAAACAGGAGTCACCTTGTTCTATTAAGAGCACTCTTCCGGTACTTAAAAGTTACCCTCATTTTAAAATTCCTTGTGTAGGACATTTGTTTCTTAAAGTAATGTGTGCCACTTTTGACATAACCAAACAATTTGTATTTTTGCCAACAGATTATATGTGTTTGGATTCAGGCAAATTGCCAAAAAGGCTCCACTATATTATCTCTCTTGTTAAAAATTTGCTCTTTAATACATCAGAGGACCTAGTATAGGCAAGTTGAAATTCAGACTGTAAAGCAGTTGCAAATGGCTAGTTTAGGAGCTACGAAAATTTTAGTCTATAGCAGAAGTTGCATTGCCTTGGTTTTTTTAGACCTGCAGGACAGATCTGAGACCTCTGCCTGTGTGGATATCTTTTAATATGAACTGAATGTAGTTTGAAAATTATACTTCTGATCAGCACAGTAGATTTGGTTTTCCTGTTCTTCACTGGGAAACCAAACCGGGTTTTTGAAAAGAGACACAGCAAATAAAAAGAGTTGCTTTTGAATTACTTTGGGATGTTACAGTCTCTTTCTTCTTCTCTTACTGCTTCTAGAAGATTGAGAGAATTGTAAAAATGCTACAATGTTGATTTTCATTCTCATAGTAATCTCAGTGTTTGTATTTAATTTCCATAATGAATTTAATGTACGACTCATAACTACCAGTAATGCTTTAAGCGCACCATGGACATCGTAAAACTAGAAACAGCATTTGTACCTTTTGCCTCCAACTAACATTTCTCTTTCTGATTTCTGACCCCTCCAAGGTCCATGATAAAATCATGTTCCCCTTCTGCTAGCACCTCAAGTGGGGACCTGTTAGACCCTTACAGACTTGATGCAAACAGTCACAGAGCTGGCAGGGAAGGCCCCAAATTGCAGTGCAGCAGAGCAACTACTTCAATGAGTTTCTCCTATCCTTTTGTATACCTGCATTACTAGTTAGAA
Source organism: Steatornis caripensis (assembly GCA_013398225.1). NCBI lineage: Eukaryota > Metazoa > Chordata > Aves > Caprimulgiformes > Steatornithidae > Steatornis > Steatornis caripensis. Next base: position 9,205 of record VZSC01010944.1, read on the forward strand.
GACGTCAGCCTCTCGCTGTGCTGGGTATGTCTGGCTGTCCTTTCGAACAGCTGTGCTTCATGTATTTCCAGTGTTTGGTCACATTGCCTGTATATACTTAGAATTTGATGGGAGCTGAGTAGCATATGTCGGTGTTCGCCTGCTCCAGTTCATAGGGAAAAAAGGTATTACTGCACTCTGTAGTGACGTTACCACCTCAGTGTTTTGTGTCATGAGGATCTGCTTTAAGTCTTCATGTGAGCTTGTTGCATGCACTGAAAACGTCTACGGCTGTGCCTGCTTCTGTCCCAGTCTGATGTGGAGGTGTATGGCTACAGAACATAATATAAAGCTGATATGGCGATTCCTATCATCTTCCTTTCCTTCCCTCCACAAGCCAAAGCTGCCACTCCTGCCATTTTTCAGGGTGGATACCATTTTGTTTCCTCACTAAATGTTGAAGATAAGACATTCTAAGCTTGAAAGGGTACTTCGGGCACTTCCTTCAAGATCTTGAAATAACCTGTAAGACAAACTGGTGAAAACTTACTTGTGGTCTCACTCGCCTATTTATTTCACACAATTGTTATAAGAAGATGGCAGTTTGCTTTTCTCTATTTCACCTACATTGTTAAGCCTTCTGAGCTGCTCTGTTTGGAGACTTTATACAAACTCGTTAAAGAAACCAGGGATGAAATTAACAGAAAAACTACAGAATCTTTTTAAACCAACAGCAAAATTACTCCATGTTAGAATTCAGGCACAGCTGCCAGTTGCACTAAGTGAAAAATGTACATTGATACCCTTTTCAGTGAAAAAAACAATTTTTATTCAGTCTCATCTCCCCTTCTCCTGAGCCGAGGCTTCCAAAGGGATTACACCTTTCTCAATGTCCAGTGGCTGGCTCCCACAATACATCAAAGTATGTCAGTGAGAGCAAAGACTAGAATAACAGGAAAGGGAGCCTGACTCTCTAGTATTGCATATCAGAACAATTATATGAGCTGCAGATCCAGCAATAAAAAAGTGATCCTGAAAATGAGATCTCACTATTTAAAACCTTTCTTTTCAGAAATAGTGTATCATCATCTCAACTGCAGTATTCAAATGCAGATCTTAATATCCACAAGACCATGAAATTAAGAGTAAAAAGGATTCACACATTAATAAATGACATACTAGAATAATAAATATATGGTTGATTAGTATATGTGTACATACCAACTGCATGCTAGTTTTCATTTTCTTTGAAGGAGCATAGCTAAAGTCATCTCCACAATGTAAAATGTTTCACATAACTTGGATTGGATCCTATTTCCTGTGAAGTCAAGGAGAATTTTGCCATAGACTTCAATGGACCTAACTCTTGCCCAGATGCTTATAAAGTCATTTGAGACAAAGCAAAGAAAACAAAAGAAAAACCCCACTGTTACTCTGTCTTACTTGCAATTAGCACCAATGTTAATGACTAACATGAGACACAGGACAATGGATAATAAGGCTCACAAAATACTGTAATTTGGAGCATGCCAGAATTTATACGTTCAATTACATTGCATTGTAGGAAAAAAGCCTTCTAAATACTAATTCAACATTTTTAGTTGAGCACAAGTGCTAGTATCTTACTCAATTAAATAATTAGCAGAACTAAGCCATAGCAGACAATTTCAACTAGTTGAAATGTGTTAAGAATTGTTACTTAACTTCAGTGGTCTTTGGACAAAGCTTGCATGTAAATGTACAAAACTGTCTTTATTATTCGTAATTAGATGATTTTATTTTTTTAAAGACTAGATTTCAAATTAAGTATGGCCTATTTTAAGTCTGTGGGCAGTAAGTGTTTCCATTTATTTGTTTAGTGCAACTGTAATGTAGTTAGCTTGATCCTTCTACCCTTGAAATTAATGACAAAATTCCTGCTGATTCCAGCAGCAAAACCAAGTCTACATCATAAGTAACCACAATTCCCTCTACTCCTCCTTCCCCTCCAAATACCTTTTTTATTACAAAAAATTAATTTTAAAATGTTCTTTAACTAATGATCTGGTGAAAGACATTTAACTCTTTCAATTTAAATTTACTTTTTAAACGTCAGAAATCAAGTAGCAGGTTGCTTGATATGAGAAACAAAACACTTTGATTAATGGATTTCTTTTTTGATCTGTGCATATGCCAAACCTACAGATAGAAAGGAGCTGTTTACATGGTATATAGTACATTGCAAATGTTAATAGCATTTAGGAAGAGCTGTATTAATGCAATTTTCCTGCTTAAATGTATCCTCTGTGTTTTGCGTCGTACTAGTTAAAGCTTATTACCATACAAGCTAAATAAAAGAGCCTAGTGAAATAGGCTGTTGTCAGATCCCACATGATGAATTGTAACTTCAGGCATCTCTGTTTAAATCTCTCTGCTAACCTGTTCCCAATTAGTGACATCTGGGACCACATTTTCTTTCATTTGAAGCAGAGGCTTTAAGAAGTTTTGACTCTGGGAAAAAAAAAAAATTAAAAAAAGGAGATGGGAAATGTAATAACAGAAAGAACTTTAAATTCGAGTCCTATATATGATTTTACAAGCAGTGTCAGAATATTTTGAAGTATTACAGCTAAGTGTAGTACTTTATTACCATGATGTGTTAAAGGTCTGATTTTACAGTGATTGGTATTTTTCCAAGTCGAAGTTTCAAAACTTTGGCTGGGATTTCTTAAAAGGCTTTTCTTTTTCATTTTAATAAAGAATATCTAGATATATAACTGGAATATCTTTGAAGAAACCCTAGTAAACTGCTTATCCTACTTACAGAAATACAGAAATATGTAGGATACTACACCTCTTTTTTTTCCGAGAGTTGGAAATCCTCTTTTGTTGTAAACTGGCACAGTTTTGTTGACATGAGTGGAGCCATGAGGGTTTACACAGTTAAGAATCTTGACATATATATATTTATACTTCCTTTGCATTTTTGGTTATTATATGACTTCTGTTTTTCTTCATGCCACGGATGACTTTTTAGACTATGTATCTGTTCAGTCTTTCTCTGAAATTGTGGCTGGAGTGCAGGAGTCCTGAAGCAAAAACATCTAACTTGCTGAAATGTACAAATGGTCTTTTAAACAAGAATTCTTCATTTTGAGAGACACTGAACGTTAACCTCCCATGCGTTTTAGCTGGAACTGGGGATGTGTTGATCCAAAAACCAGGCCAGCATAAAAATGCATGCATATATACATAAATACACAAACAAGCAAAGGAATATACGCTCAAAGGTAGCATTTTTGTGGTGTTTCACAAATAATTATGGGTCCTTTTCATATGTATTAGTGTCGAAAGAGAAGGTGGTAATTTAAGTAAATTTAAGTAGTTTTGTGTGTGTGTGTGTCCCCGAAAATACATATTCTGTTCTTGTCATAACTGAAAGCGCTTAAACAATTCATTGCATAAATGTAATTTTACATGCTATAGTGACAGCTCCAATCGCACATTGCAAAGGAAACATCAGTCCACTGTCCTATATACAATGGAAAACAGCTATTTTACTTTTATTTGAGTCCTCTGAAGTAGAGAGGAGCACCATGAAAATGCCTCCAAATAAAATACAGCCTGGGTGGTAAATAGGAATGCCAAAGCCAAAAGCAGTACAAACTGAGTAAAATGTGAGCCAGACAAACTCACACTGGCTTAGCATCTTCTCATATTCTAAAAAAAAAGTATAAATTTTGAACAGTGTCACATGGGACAGACAGACAGAAATCATTATGTGAGTAGTCTGGTTCTCAAGTGGTATAAGGCCTTTGCAGTCATAATGTATAACTTAAAATTGCTGCAGGCTGCTGTATATGTTGCTCAACTGTGTCTGTTAGTAAGAATGAAATCGTAAGCAAACCCCTTTGCATTACTCTGAACAGAACAAAGGAACTTAAGAGTGACTTTATTAATCAATGTGTCACAAAAGGAGGGAGTAACCATGGAATACAATGGTTCCATGACAGCCAAAGCAAGCATCAAAATGACTGTAAAAAAAAAAAAAAAGGCAAAACCCCAAAGAATACCAGGTATGAAATAATTAAAACACAGCCTGAGATGGAGGAAGAGTACAAATGATGTGTTGTTCTTTGGCTGTATTCTTAAATGAAAGCTTTATATATGGTTGTTCATAGATATGACAGAAGCTTTCTCTAGGACCTATATTAGTTAAAAAAAAATGAAATCTAGGAAAAGATGTTTTGAGGTTCCCCTGTCATCATATTTTCTGGATGTAGGGGCCATATAGGACATAAGACTGTAGGAAAACATTTAGAAAATACTGTGAATACTCACAATAAGCTTGAAAGAGCCCATGCTGAAAGCCGTATAAAGACTGATAAAGTCTTTCTGGTAAATGCTTTTTTGGCCTTGCTGTCCTGCTAGCACAATAGTGAGGACTGCATAGAGTCACATAGGGAAGTCTTGTGTCCATCCTGGCTGTGCTCTTAAGAGCAGACTTACCCTTCTAATAAGAAAGAAAGATCTCTAGTTAGTCTTCCATCTCAAAAGCCCTCAATCTGATGAGAAGCTGTTAGCAAATCCGACGGCTTAAAGCTCAAGTATTTTAACTGGTGTCTAAGGCAAATATTAAGTATATTGTCTAAGAAGGAGCCATGGAATGTAGGAAGATAGAACAGATGAAAGGAATTCTTCAGGCCATCATCAAAAAAGGGTTTCCCCTCATTTTTTATTGTAAGTACATATACTGTTATTACTATTATTAGTTACTGTTTATATCAAGGCAATATCTAGGGGTCTGTCTTACAAATGGGCTGCCACAGTGTCAGATACTCTGGCAGTATACAGCTAATATCTGTGTAATCAAATAAAGGAGTGATTCTACGATGTATAACCATGCCTGAAAGCTTACATTTAGCTAACACAATGAACAGGTAAGCCTTACACATGGTGATGTGACAGTGCCTTTGGCTGTAGTCTACTGAAAGTCCCTGCTACTTTATCTCCACTCCTGATTAAAGTGGATATGGCATACACTTTCCTGAGATGATACAAACACCCTCTTGTGTCTGTTCTCCAAAAAAGTAAAGTTCAATGACAAGCTAGCTAGCTCTTTAAAAAGGAGAACAGTCATAAAGAAATAAACTCAGAATATCAGAAAAACAGACCGTTCAAAATCACCTTTTCAAAATCTAAGATCAGTTTTAGACATATAAAAGCAATGCTGACATTGTTACTCATATCCTCTTCCTCAATATGAAGTTGAATAGAAATCTAGCAGTGAAAACTTTAGGAGCCCCAGCACTGATTTTGTTACCAGAAACAGAACAGCAAAACAAGACAGAATTTACAGACCGTCCTAGTAAGGCTGGCTTTTCTAAAAAAGGAAACAGATCATGGTAACAACAAATGAAGTCAGAAGGACCTCATTGATTGAAAGTACACGAAATTGTGTGAGCTGTCAGAAAACACAGAAGGAGGCATGAGTAGCGTGTATGTGAAAAAGATTATTTTGACCCATGATGGAGTCTGGCAAATGCTAGCTTTTAAATAGCACTTGAGAAATAGTAGCGAAAGACTACAGTTCCCAACATATGCTTTGGAAAATGAAAAGCATGAGTGAGCTTTTCTGTTTAGGACACTTTATATAACCCAGTTCAGTAAAGAATTTAAGGGCATATATAAATTAAGGTGTGTGAGTAATCCCACTGAAGTTAATAAGACTATTAAAAAATGATGAAGTGTTTTGCTATATTGAAATCAGACTACACACCATCTCATGGGAACAAGTCTTACAGCACTCCAATAGAAGTACTACCATTTACTTTAGTGGCAGTGTCTTCGTTTAGCTAGCTGTTCTGTCACCCAATGACCGCTCCCCACCCGGGAAGGGGAATAAGAAAAAGGAAAGGAGACCCATGGGTTGAATTGGAAACAGATTTAATAAAATAATAACAGAAAAATAATATTAATGCCAGTACTAATATAAAACACACAAAGTCATACTCAGCCCGTACAGTGGTCATGAGCTGCGTGCTCCCAGCAGCGAATGCCAGATGTTGAACCCTGTGAGCACCACAGCTCCAGCGAAAGTGTGACGTCGCAGGCAAGGGCAGAGCAGGCCTCAGGAGCACAGGGACCTGCAAGACCCTCCAGGGATGGCGACCATTAAGGAAGGAGGGCTGTCCCCAGCAAACATTCCAATTTATAGTGGGTGTGATGTGTATGGTATGGAATACTGCTGTTGGCCAGCCGGGGTCAGCTGCCCTGACTTTCACTCCTCTGAGGTTTAGCACCTGGCTTACTCGAAACTGCTAAAGGCCTTGATCGCTATGGAAACCCACATACCATGGCAGAACTAAAACAAAGTGTCCTATCAACTTTTTCCCGCCGTGTCAGGTGGGATTCTGTAGTCTTCTCAAAAATGCAGCTTTCCTCAATAGAAAAATGATTCTATGATTCTACTCCAGTGACACCAGGACAGGCAGTTACTTGCAAAGTTAAAGCTCTTCTTAACTTTGCTGGTTCAGAGTGAACAGTCAAATTTCTTTCACCTAGAAACAACATATATTGCATAACTTCCCAGAATTCAAAAGAAAAATGCATCTAAGCAGCTAGAAAGACTTGTCAAGGGGACACAGAGATTTATTCAATGCCCACGAACATGTATCTGCATTCAGTGTGTTTAGCAAAGCACTTTAAATATGAAAGATCCTCAGTATGTCATTATAGAGGACTCTCCATAGCTGGATTTTTACAGGTTTTGTTAAACTAGGACTATGTTGCTGAATTTTGTGTTACATGTTGAATGCAGAGTTTCTTGTTATCTGGTGACAGTTCAGGACGTAGCTTGGAATCCTTTTGCAGTCTTCTGGGAATGGGCACTGTTAAGTTGCACACAATGCATCATATAAAACACAATGCGACCAAACCAGTCATGATTGTAATGTGTAGCTAAGTACTATGCAGTATATGCAGTATAAGGACAAGTTATGATTGCTACTAATGCCCTGGCTTCAGTAAATGAAGCAAAAAAAAACAGTGTTGGCTTTTGGTATTGCTGCTGCTAGGTGGAACAGACCTGAGAAGCAAGGCACATTATAACTAAATGAGTGTAGAAATTTCAGTAGATTACTGAAGTAGATTGCTAAGCGTTTGATGGAAAGTGTGGAAGTGTCATCTGTGTGTCTCCATACTTTGCGCATATATGTCCTTTAAGTGCTTTTTTTTTCTATTCACAAAGAATATATATGTATATCTTTATATTATATATATTATATTATATATTTATATATATCTTTATATTTTGATGGGAACAAGCTAGCTGAAACATACCAAGCATAGCAATGAATGGTCTGCTGTAAACATATATTTAAATCATCCTTAATTCTGATAGCTTCAGGAGATACAAAATAATATACTAATATTTCACCAAATTTTGTATATGTTATTGTATTTATAGTGAAATGTCAGACCTGAGGGCAAAACATTTCATCAGTGTTCATTTAAGAAACACGAGTTTCTTTCTGAAACAGAGAATGAATTTCTTAATTTCTACGAAAGCTAAACTGTCAGTGAGAGCATTGGAAGATGCAAGTGTGCATAGGTGCTTTCACTTATAAAGTGAGAATGTTTGCTTTACTCCAGGGTAGGAGTTTGGGGATAATTTATGATGCTAGTTTTGTCTTAAGGATTTGGCAAACTCTCAAGAATAACAGCCTTGGTAATTGTACAAGGTCAGTTCAGCCTGTAAGCAGTCTGGATTGTGGTCTTAACAGAGGCAGGTCAGTTTCTTAGGCAATCTGGATTTTCCTTGTAGGGAAGAGTTAACAGCAGCATTGGCCCCACTGAAGTCAGTGGGAATTTTGCCAATGATTTCCGTAGAGCCAAGATTTCACTCGTCTTTAGCAGAGCTTTTAAATACAGTATATTGCATAAACTGAGGGAAAAAGTGAAAGCTACAAATAAAGAAACTTATTTTTTCTGGATTCATGTTACTGATTCTGCAAATGCTTTTCCTTCTAGCTGTCTGCTTTATGAGAGTTAAGACACAATTTATATTACTCCTGAATACACAAAGAATACAGCTATTTAATGGGAAGTGTAAAATCTTGAAAGAATCCTGTTTTCTGACTTGCCATGAAGCTATTACTTACACGCACAAGTTAGATCCTCATAAGGATCGGCCTGTATGTTTGTGGAATATTTCAGAAGTACAAATTATGGAATAACTATCAAAGCAAATGTATATATCTGCTGTTCAGGTGGAAATTTGGCTGTCTGTACATTTCCAAGTTTAGAGAAAAGAATATGAGAGTTATTCTGAACAGCAGCATTATTCTAATATAGACTATATAGGATGCTGCTTTTAAACGGGGAAAGAGAAGTTAAGCTAACATTGGCCTAAATTACTTCACACCACATTCATTGGAAGTTAATGGCTCAAGGTTGCTAGTTTATAACAGCTAACTCTTATGCAGCGTGTTGAATTTTACGGAGCTCAACACATTTTACAAATCAGGTTATTCTTACAGATAAAATGAGGCACAGAGAGGTAAACATCTTGCCAAAAGACATCTCGTAAGCCAGAAGAGAGCTGGAAACAGAACCTCTGTTAAAGTCTGCTCAAATTTGCTGTTTAGCAGGCCACATTTCTCCCAGATAATTAATTCCTAAATAGTTAGGACTTGCGGGGGGTGGGGGGTCATTTTTGAGAGTGGAACGTGCATGTTTTTTCTACCTCCCTTTGGCATAAGTTGCTGCTGTCTGCCTGGATGTCATATTCTCTCTTTTTATACATTGCCCTGGGGACTGTTCTTCCCTCGTAGGAATGTCTCATTGACCCAGTCCCAAACTCTATGACTAGATCCAAGAACAGTTGTGAGATCACAGTCAAAAGAAATATGAGTGGGAGAAATGGGTTTTCTGGAATAAAATGTGTAGTACAGGGCTAGTTAGTTCACATTTTATTAGATGGAACCTAAATTCTGTTGCTAGCTCTGCTTCCAGAGCTCAGCCAAGAGCTAAGAAAGGACTGTCAGAGTAGTCCCTGATGGACAGAAAACTCAATTTTTATGCAAAACTTAAATTATACGACAGCTCTTCTCCAAAGACACTGAGCCAGTCTCCTCATCTACATGGGCTGTGGCTAATGATGTAGTATATACAAATGAAAACGTCTGCTCTGAAACCTGGGAGCCACAGGGTGCATGCAGCATGGACCAGCTTAACCCATTGGGTTCATTTAATAAGCCTAATCTGTTTATTTTTCCTTTTGCAGTTGTCCAACGATATTCTGATCCATCTACCCTTCCAATTAAGAGCCACTGTCCACCAACTTTGCATATCCCAGATGTCAGCCGGTTTCTGTAGAACTGCGCCAGAAAATATGGTAAGTTTATAATATTTTTCTTCCAAACAATTTGCTACACTACAATAACTTCTAAATTAATTTGTATTAAGGTGTCCTCCCATAGCCCCATCGGTCAGAATTGTGTAAGCATTGTGTAAATGCGAGCCCCACTGCCTGCGTGTATTATTAACATGTGTTTCTAGAATGAGGCCACCAAGGATGATCTTGGGTTCCTGGGACAAAGATATTACAGCCCAAGGCTCTAAAGTCTAAAAGATGTGGTACATGAGTAAATAAAGTTTGGGAACCTCTGTTAAAGAAACTGAGACTGAGGAAAAGAAGTAGAGGCTGCCTATGAGGCTGATGGAAAAGGAGGAAACCCAGCATACATGAATTTGTTAGAGAGCTTTATCAGTGTTTGTACTCTTTCCGCTGACTGTCTGCTTACGTTATACTGAGTTTAAATCGCAGTTTCTACTGGTAAAATAAAAGTTTTCTGGCAGGCTGGGACTGTTGCAGATGGATAGGATAGCGTCTTTCTTTATTAGACTTACACAAAAACATTTGTAAATAACGCAACAAGTAATAAAACAATAATGAAATAGCGCTGAATGAAACAGATTTTAAGTGACCATGAGGAAACATAGAAAACTGTGTGCTTCTGATTTTAAGCTATTAGATATAACAGACTCTGGAATTTTATTGATGCAAACCTGAAATGTCTCATATTCACTTGTGTATTTTCTCTTTCCCAAAGATCATTCAGTCACATACTTGGATATTATTTTTGTTTGACAGGGATGGAGCTCAGATTTATCAGGGATGTCAGGAAGGGAAATGGCCTTTTGCCAGAATAGCCATTTACTTTATTGATGGCTTTTCCCCACCCTTTATAACAAGATCTTATTTTTGTTTGAACAGTGAAAATAACCATTGGTACAGATGCTGATTGACAAATTTAAGAGTCACCCTCTGAGAGACTGCAGCTAAAATAATGACTGATCCCTGCTGTTGTTAGATTTGTGGGAGCCCCAAGCAGAGCCTAAGGCAGATGCCACTGTCCCCTCCAACCCACGTGTGCATGACTCCCACTGCTCTCCAGCTTATCCAAACGGAGCCCAGCCTTCCAAGGCCTCAGGCCCTGGAAAACGCCTTGCCTATTCACACGTAAGACTAGCTCTGCCTGCAGTGACATGAGAGAGTCTAGAAGGGGAAAGGAAATTTATGGGAAGGGGGAGATCTGAGAGACCGGGAGGATGCATCTCTAGAAGGAGAGGCAGGAAATACCCCATGAATGTCAGATTGAGTTATTCCTGAATTCTACAAGTAATGCCACAAGGGAAATGACATGGATCATCAAAGCATTCCTTTATACCCCAATAAACTACTCCTTGTCTTAGAAGCAGACCCTATACATATTAATAGAAAAGCAGCGTGTGTTTTGAGCACTCAAGATAGCTACACATATTTTTTTCTTCATCAGACAGGAAAGAAAAGAAAATGTAAACAACACCTACAAAATGGATACAAACTCTAAAATGGATAAAAACTCAAAACAGTTAGAAGCAATGATGTTGAAAAGGGCTCGGGGTTATGAGTCTCAGTCTGGAATATTTAACAAAAAAAAAGGTTAAATTCTGCCCTAGTATTCACAAACTGATCCATGCAAAGAGGAGAAAAATGTTCAGAGATTAATCTAGCAGTGACAGGGTTTGTCTGTACAAGGATAGCTCTATAAAGTAACCTGAGCGTCTTCAAACAGCCTTTAGGTATTTGAAATGAAGAGCCCAGGTAGATACCCTGGTTGGGATACAAGCATCTGTATCGCTACCCATATAGCCCAAGCAGCTTGGGCTATTGGCTTCCACATAATTAGGTATATGCATATATGTAATATTACTTATATGTATATATGTAATATTTATTCATACACACTAGGGAACAGAAGAGTCTCTCAGTACTCCCACCTTCCTTTGCTTATCTAGGGCCTGGCAAGACTCAGGCTGGTATCCATTTGGTGTGGATAGTCCTTAGTTGCCATTTGAGAATGAAGATGAGCCTGCAGCGTAGGGGACAAGCTGACTTATCTAAGAGGAGGTTTTATTGAAAGCTAATCCCTAACAAGGACATGCTAGGTGTGTATGAAGTGTTCACAAGCTATACTACCCTAAGGTGCTTTGATGGTCCCTGATGATGCACAGAGCAATCGGTACATAGTGACAGTACCTTCAGCATCAATACAAGCCCAGAGATCTATTAAAAACTAAACTAGATTGATTTAGACTCAAAATAAGCAACAAATTGTTATCTGTAATGCCATTAACGAAGGTGTGTCCTTCTCTGAAAACTCTGATGAGGGGTTTTTTTTTAAAAGGTGTGTTCTGGTAAAGTATCTTGCTGACACTATTCAGAAGGACAGGCAAGATAGTCAAAATCATGCTCATAAACATTAAAAATCCATTTCCAGTATTAAGACACTAAAAAAGAAAATTTTCCAAAACTTTCAATATTAAAATGATTATGTGACACAGTTGTTACCACATGTCTTTTGGACAGAGGTCTTCCTTATTATTTTTGTTGTTTTTTTATTCATAAAAGATTCAGGTAGTGTTTTCTCCAGGAAAGAAGCTGAACGCCAATGGTACATTGCACATACTTGTGTTTGGAGCTGAGCTTAGTGGGTCATTTGTACTCCAGTAGCCATGGATTTGCCCACTGTAGAGTGTGGGGTCTTGTTTTTATGGTGGGAGATGGTGAGATCCACACAGGCTTTTCTTAATCCTTGTGCATCCACAGCAGTCAGTGCAGTATTCTTCTTCTTTAGAAGGCAAGCAGCCTTTTTATGCATCTTTAATGTGGTCAAAAAGTAGCTTGATTTTTTTGCCGTAGGGGCCAAGGAGTTTCCCTTTAGTAACCACGGGTAGATCTCATTTCTAGGTGAATCCGTTTTCTTACTTGCAACATCCTCCCTGAAAACAGGGAAGATGATACAGCAGTTTCTTTTCCCTCTCTTTTGCTCATCTTCTGGGGCAGATGAGTGGAGGAGTAAAAACCACCCCAGGACTTGGGAGCTGCAGTAAAACAGAGGAGCTGGGAGGCACAACAGCTGGGACTACGGGACAGCTTTGCTCACGAGGCAGAGGTTGATGTCCTTACACGGGCTTATTCAGGCCATCTCAAGAATTCCTGTTCCCATGAAAACTAAGTGGCCGAATGACAACTCTGAACCTGCTGCCATAGATGGTCATGGATTTGTTAGAGTAATTCTGAATTCTTTGTTAGCCTACTTGCGTGTTTCTACTCTCAACAAGACCCTTGGAAATGACTTGCGCAATGATTTGTTACACTGTCATTACTCGTTAATCTGAGCTTCTGCAAATGATTTTTATTCTTCTGAAGTAAATATAAAATCCTCATTAAAGAATTTGTTTGTTTTAAAAGCTACACAAAGGATTACAGGGCCTTTGCAAACAGATGTAAGAAAAAATGTGGTTATGCAAAATGTTCCCTCTCATAAGCCTTTACTTTCCATTGACTTCCAGGAGCTTTGAATTGAGCCCAAAGTGCATGGCTTAGCTCACTACAAAGCTTGGGGTCAGTAATTAGAATCACATGTACTTGAGGCCACTGAATCTGATTGTAGGTGAGAGTGCCAATTTATTCTGGAAATGTGTATTAATGTTATGCAAAAAAACCCACCCCAAACCAAGGAAAAACCTATTATCTGATCTGCAGATGACCATAGCCGTGATAGTTGCTAGAAGTACTTCTTAAACTGTTACTAGAATTTGCCTCACTTCTGGTAAACAGCTTGTGGTGGCAAACTAAACAGGAACAAGGAATTCTTACTCTGGAGTAAGAATGTCCACACATGGTGTTAATCAGGGCAACTCCATGTGTGGACAGGCTATTATGCATGACTTTACACTGTTTTAGTTGAACTGGTGAACTCCTTTCTACTCGCCTTTAATCAATTAGGAGAGGGTTTAAAGCAAAGTGAAATAAGCCAATATTGAACTGAACCCAGGCTTTCTGTAGAGGGAATTCCACCGGTTCAGTTAAACTGGTACAAACTTTGCACAAGGTGCGATCTTTGTGAAAAGTTGCCTCCTGCAGCTGTCTGATACGTGAAAAACAGTAGCTCGGAGGTTGTGATGAAACACTGCCAAGGTCCCACTATAACTGATGTAAGATCCTCGTAAACTGTGTTAGGGTGTTTAAAGAAGAGGCAGAAATAGACATGCATGTGTAGAAAAAGGAAGCAAAAAATACCCACAAATAGTCAGCCCTCCACCCTTCTTCCCCTTTTCCAGCTGCCCTTCCCAATAAAATAGGGGCAAAACAAACAAAGAAGAAACAGCAATCGAAAAAAGATGACCTAGGTATTATGAGTGTGGATAGGGGTCGGGTTTTTTATGCCTCTTCCTGCAGGAGAGTTAGGAGGCACAATGAGAAGGCTGGTGGAGCCAAATGAAATGGCCCTTCACACAGTCAGTGGTAGATCCATGAAACCTGTTGCTAAAGGGTATTTTGGATGATAAAGGTTTACAAGAACTCCCGGGGAGACAGGATAAATATCTGGAACAGAAATTCACTGAGGACTCCTAAGTGCACAGAAACCACATTCCACTGAGGAAATGCTCCAAACTCAAAGCAGCTGGAGGCTGGGAGAGTAGTTGGGAGAACTATCACATGTGTTTTCCTTGTTCTTACTCTTCCTTTGGTGACCATTTCTGATCATTGCTGAAGACAGGCTATTGGGCTAGTTGGATCCTTGGCCATATGGCCATTTTTATGTTCTCATGCAAGAAAAGAGCAGAGCAAGTAACCTGGTGCAGAACAAAACACAGACACTTTCAACTCTTACTGCCTTAAATACTTTTTCCAGTTGGACATTCTGAGGAGAGATATTAAAAAGTTGAGTTATGGAGTCATTACGAGAGGAATAGTCCCATCAGAGTCCATGTGGCACAACTACTGAGCAAACACAAACCGACTTCCAATTGTTTTTCTGAGTAAAAACGAGGGCAAAGTATAGAGGGGTGATGAACTCTCCATTTGTTTCCATGACCTGCAAATATTATCCCCCACATTATCTTAAAGATCTTGGCAACAGCATAGCCAACTGGGTGCTTTCAACTCTAGCTCTTCCTTTGACCACTATCAGTGTTTGTGTTCCTGTTTAAATAAGATAAGGAGGTTTAAAAAAAAAAAGCAAAAAGAAAAGAAAAAAAGGAGGAGAGAGAGAGAACAGAGCTGCCTGCCTCATTTGGGTTGAAATTCTCATCATTTTTAAGAGGAGGGGGAGGAAAGAAGCGCTTTTTTTTTTTCCCCAGTGAATTTCATCAAAAGATTCTAGAATATGTCTCCTTTAAAAAATCCTTATTATTGAATAAAGTTGCGTTGGGTGTAAAACCCATGGAAAGACCACGAAGGAGGATTGAAAAATCTCCCCTGCAGAGGTTAAACCCTTCCTTCTTCTCTGCTAGGTGGTTTCTTTTGTTTTGTTTTTGCTTTGCTTTGCCTTTGTTTGTGGCTTTCTCCTACTTGGCACCGAGAGAAGTCGCTGCCTTTCTCCTTCACAGAATCAGTCACGCCGGCCCTAGGTTCACGCTGAGTGTCTGTAAAGTTTTCCGAGCTAAAGGGAGTCACTTTCACAGCGTGTGTGGGGGTGGCGGGGAGAGAGGTAGGGGTATCGGAAGCAACAGGGTCTCTGCCTCCAAGCTGCGGTGGCGGCTCAGTTCTGCTAAGCACTTGCAGGCTGTATAATTAACCGGGTAGGCAGTGAATTAAATCTTTGTAAAGCCCACCGAGTGGGGGGTTCCTGCGAGCTCCTTTCCAACCGGTCTCAGGCGGCTGGGATAACATCAGAGACAGCGGCACCAGCAGCAAGCGAAAAGGGGGGAGCCCACCGGACGCCGCAGGAGAGCCAAGCCCCCGCTCGGTGCGAGTGCTCCCGCGGGCGGGGAGCTGCGGGCGGCCCATGGACAACCTCCGCGGGGCCCGGCCGCTGCGGCTGCTCTTGCTCCTGGCGCTGGTGCCTTCGCTACGGGGCCAAGGTAAGTGCGGGGAGCAGTGACAGGGTTTGTCTGTACAAGGATAGCTCTATAAAGTAACCTGAGCGTCTTCAAACAGCCTTTAGGTATTTGAAATGAAGAGCCCAGGTAGATACCCTGGTTGGGATACAAGCATCTGTATCGCTACCCATATAGCCCAAGCAGCTTGGGCTATTGGCTTCCACATAATTAGGTATATGCATATATGTAATATTACTTATATGTATATATGTAATATTTATTCATACACACTAGGGAACAGAAGAGTCTCTCAGTACTCCCACCTTCCTTTGCTTATCTAGGGCCTGGCAAGACTCAGGCTGGTATCCATTTGGNCCATGCCCCTGGACGGTCCCGGGCACGCTTTAAAACGCCGCTGCCACGTTCAAGCGAGCGGAAAGGCGTGGCGTGCACCGGCTCCGCCGCAAACGCCCGCTGCCACCGCCGGCTCCCGCTCCCCTCCGCGGGGCTGCTGCCACCCGAGCAGGTCAGCGCTGCCCCGCAGGGTCGATGCAGGGCTCTGCCGGGACGGACTTTGCCGCTGGGAGCTGGTGAGTTAGCCCGTCCGTCGGTCCGTCTGTCTCGGGGCCGGGCTGCGCTGTCCGCCCGGCGCCTCCCTCCTCCCCGGGGCCGCCGTCCCGTCCCGTCCCGTCCCGGGGCTCCGTGGCGGCAGAGCCGGGCGGGCCCCCGCAGGCGGCTCCGGGGCTTTTGCAGCGCGGCGTCCTGCGAATTGCGACATGTCGGGGCTGCGGGCGCCGCCGGTGTCCCTCTGCGACGAAAGGCGTCCGGTGGTGGGCGTCGGGTTGAACGGCACGCTGCGAACGTGGTCGTGTCCCGAAACCGGCGGTCAGGACAGGGGTCCGGTCTGATCTGATGGGGAACAAATTACGGCCCCCAAAACCGAGAAACGGGATCAACGGTTACGTGAAATCGCAGTGGAGCAGGAAGAACGGTGAAGCAAAGGATGCAGGCGTTTTGAAGACAAAACGTGAAATGTTTATGAATGATTCTGGGTGATGTGGTTGCTTTTGAAAGCAGGGGTCTGGATGTGGGCTAGGACTCCCTTTCCACACTGTGCATTTTTTTCCTGTTCTCTTAATACTGTATATAAAGAGGATATTTGGTTTCATTCCGTGTAGCAATCCAACGCAAATATAACTGGTGAGGTATGGCAGAGAAACTACTTTTCACATGGTGATAACAGTTTTATCATAGCTAACAGCTAAGTGCCTTTTTCTGTTAGAGTAACCCAAGGGGGCCGTTCAGAGTTGAGGCTTGGTTATGCTGTACTCTAGGCAAACATTTACAAACGTCTGATCTCTGGCCTAGGCCCAACAATGACAGACGAAAGCCAGCGAAGTACATTATTTGTTGCTATCGCAGCATTTTGGCTCTTAGATTTTCATATAGCAGAGCACTTGTCAGAGATGCCCTTCAAAATACTTGCTTTTGGTAGATGTTAGCTACTCCTTTTAAAGAAGGAGAGACAGAATAAAGAAGGTTAGAAAAGCAACGTTTAGTGCCAGAATCCCAAGATAGCTCCTACTTTCAGACAACAAGGCACATCAGCAAAACTATGGCTTTAATGTATCACAGTGCGTGGACATAGTAATTCTAAGCATTCAACATTATTGTAAAACACTGAATCATTTAGTTTTGTAATCTCAATGTACATTTAACCTTAACTACTGGAGGACTTTTTAGAGAAATGCTAAGTAATTAGATATGTAAGTTCAGGTTTTCAAAGTTTTTTGTTAACACAGAAGTATAGGCAAATTTATCAATAAAAGATATATCTGGCTTTTATTTTCAAATAAGGATACGTACTCTTAATTTCACCTAAAATTTCTACATCTTTAGAATTTTGAAAACAGTACATTGGATAAAATTAGATTTAAATGTCTAAAAGCCGATGAGGATCTTTGCTTAGGAACTTACCTTCTGAAGAGTAGATGGCTCAGGTGAAATAATTACTAATAATTGTAATTAATAATTACTAATAATTGTAATTGCTGTAAGAAAGACTTTTTTTTTCTGTGTTATTTCACATGGCTATTTGTGATTTGCAGGCAAGTGAAGGAAAATTGCCTTGTGAGATCATATTGTTGAAGTGCAAGCTCTTCAGGGCAGAGCCTGTGTTCCTCTATGTGACTAGTAGAAAGGGGCTTGGGGCAAAGAGGAGTTCCTAAGTGCGTTAGTGATACACTTGTCAAGTTACAAGGAAACATGTTTCTGAAATACAGCTTCCTCCTGAGCTTGTTACCATCGTTTTTCTTAACTGCTTTTCCTTACTAATGAATCATCAAATCATCGTATCTATTAATTAAAGTCCACATTCTGAAAAAAGAAGGGACTGCCTTCACTGGAACTGCCCAGTGCATGTGAGTATAGATATGCACATCGTTCTTTGCAAAAGTAAAGGTCTTATAGACCTTCTGAATTTCATAATGCAGCTTCAGTTTCTTGTAAACATTGCATTTTTTTAAAAACAGGTTTTTTGCTCATGATGTAAACTGCCATCTACTGAAGAAGATGAATTACTGGCATCATTATGTCCAGTCAGTGTATGAATAGTTCATCCCCTGGCTGCGTCTTTGGCATGTCTTGGTACTACAGGCACAGACAGTTTAACTCACTGAACATCTGGAAACATCTTTTCAGAGTGAGCTTATAGCTTGTAATAAAAAAAAATGTTCCACTGACTTTGTGGAATGAGTTTTATTTTAAGATTATGATTTTTACATGTGTTTTTATAGCAGTAAATTTATAAGAAGTATATGGGTGGAGGTAGGACTTACAAAAGGCTAAATCTGTGCTTTCTTGCCTGCTATCATAGATAAAATCTCCCCCAAAATCACATGCTACCAAAAATACAGTTCTAAAATATGAGTGCTGTCCCTAAATTAGTTTTCAGTTGAGTTTCTTTTTAATAGTCTCATTTTCAGACATGACATTTCATTGCAATCAGGGAAGAGCAAGATGCTAAACTCTTATTTTTCATCTGTGTAATTGAAAGCAGACATGTTAGTGAAATCCGAGATGAAAATCCATAAATTACCTTATCAAGTTACTGCAGTATATTTATACTATTCTGTCAGATTTCAGGCGTTATCTGATAACAGATCAATGCATTTTCAAAAGTTATTTATTGTTGCACTTCAGCCCATTCTGCAAGTTTCATACCAACTTTACATGTGCTTTTAATAAATAGTTGTGTTAAGACCAACTTGTTCTACAATACTTCTATTAACATTTTCTGAAATGAAGGATGAGTCTTAGACCTCTGAGACTTGACAGAAATAGAGTTACCTGGGACCATAAAAGAATTTGCGTTTGGTTTTGTGAGTTATGGATAGATCTAAAGAAGTAGGTGGCGAAATCAATTCAGTAAATAGAGAACATGAGTTTGCTAGATATAGTAAAATATCTGCAGAGAATAAAAGGGCACAAGGCAGAGAAGGTCAAGAAAGAGAGCTGAAATCCAAATTACAAAAAAAATCAGGGCACGGGCAAGAATTTTAATGGTAGCGTAGAGTGGTTTCATATGAAAGAGATAAATGAACAAAACCTTTTGTGAAAAGGTAGCAAAAAATGATGGTCGACAGGGAATAAGGAAAACGAGTGAAGCTAAGAAAGAATGAAGTAAGGAGATCGTTTTAGCCAGAATAGGTGAAAGTTTTTGTAAAGCACTCGGGAAATGTCAGGCACATGTATTTACCTGTAGGTTCGATGGAAGGAAGTAGGCCAGGTGTTAAGATTTGAATAGTTAAGTCATGACAGATAATTAATGGATAACATTGCTCCAAGATAAAATGTAGAAGTGCAGGCAGAAGATTGAGAAGACTGCAGGGTGAGAAAGAATAGAAATTTTGTCTGCAAAAAAAGTCAGTGAAGGAGTTGCCAGGAGCAAGAGGGAAAACAGTGGAAGAGGGCACCAGAAGCAAAAAGACCAAATGTGAAGGAGGGGAAGGATCAGCACAGATCACTGAGGAGCCTAGAAGAATGTCAAGAACTACTGGCCATAATATTTTCCGAGTAAAAATCAGTTTAGAAATGCTCAGAGTAATACCAGGTAAGTGAAGAAGGAATAGGCAAAATAGTATCCACAAAGGTGATGCACTGGGTAATTTGCAGTGACAGGGAGAGTGTGTAAAGTAAGGTGACAATTGTGACAGTAACCTGCCCATTTATCAGACTGGATAATGAGTCTTGTCCTGCTAAAGTCGTCTCTGGCAAGACACTGGGACAGTCCAGTAAAAGTTGTGTTGAAAGTCTTCCCTGATCAACAGGATTCCACAGTTCTGAAGGAGGATCTCCAGTGCTAATGCTTTCCTGAATACACTGGCACATCTTCTGCTAATGCAGTTAATGAAGCTTCTTGCCTTCGCTTTTTCAAACAAGTAACACTTTTTTTCCCCAGCACTCATGAGTGCTTTGTCTCTACTTTGTACTTAGTGTAATCTACTTTAGACTTCTTAAAAGTTTTGAGAAATTGCCCTTTCGATTTCAGGTATGTGCTGTTGGATGTCAGAAACTGAATGTCTGGATTTTCAGGAATTCTCATTCAAATTCTTTTCAGTTAAATTAATTTAAAATTTTCTTTCAAAGAAAGACGAATGATATCTCTGATGAAGTTCTGGGTACTTACCACACAAGTATGGGAAGTATGTTATTTTCTGGATTATGGTGGCACCCACAAACAACTCATGCTGCCTAAGCATGTAAGATGTTGCCTGCTGAAGGGTTGGCTTTTGTGTCTAGTACCGTCAAAATCTGGATTGAGACCTTAAGCATAATACTAAAGAAAGCAAGATCTAAAAAAAATAAACTTTTGTAGCAATGCTGTAGTAAGTATATGGATATAGAAATACTTCGCCTGGTATATTCCAGCTTTCTAGGATGTTTCCTAGGATTTACTAAGCACTGGAAGGATATGCTGTACAAATGCTACCGTAGTACATCCGTTTGAAATGCTACAGTCTTCCAGCTTTGAAGCTCTTGTCGCTGACTAATTTCCAAGCTCAGAGTAGTGAGTACTTCTAATACCAATACTTTGGCAGAAGATCTGGAAAAGCTAGATATCAACTTACAACTCAGTATGCGTAATTTCAATAATGAAGAAAATCTCATGGAAGAGTGTTAGTAACGTTTTCTCCAAAATAAAACCTTTCCTAAATCAATGTCATACAAATATATACAAAAAATGGATCTTTATTTTCTCCCTGCTCTGTGAAGTCTGCAGTACCTTCTGTGTTCATTAGTTACTTGAACCTTGTCCCATTGTGCTATAGAGTTTATCCCATCTACATAGTGTTTCCAGACTATTCTTTAAACATGGCAGTAGGATATCAGAATCTTTAAGCATTGTCCTTTTTTTTTTTTTTTAATTCAGCAATAAATATGCCTACACAGTAGATATTTGTCACTTAAGCAGTATATAAAAGCACAGTTATTCTTGCTAATTTTCTGGCCAGATGCAAATAGAGAAATCCCAGTGTGAAAATGTTTTACCTGTAACCATTTCACATGAGAAAATACAGAAATGCTTGAGCATTGAATGTTTGATACTCTGAGACATGCTGCTCTGTCGTATTCTCATACACTTCTTATTTCAATTGCTTTAATTTAAAGATACCTATTTTTGGACTTGATCCAAAGCTCTTTAAGGTCTATCTAAAGGTCTGTCTTTAGACTGTCATTTACTACAGTACATTTTAGATAGTGGCCTTTATACAAATGGACAGGACTAACATTAGATTGATTGTAACACCTTATATAAAACTTTCTAATCACACTTTTTTAAAATGAGTCTTTATTGTAGGTCCACTCGTGTCATCTTGCGGAGACTGGGTTCTTTAGGCCACCTATGTCTATCAGAACTGTGAATGTACCCTCTTTTTTCCATGTTCTTGTGAGTACGTAAGGTCTAGGACAGCCATTACTTATACTAAGCTGTTTATGTGGTGCAGACTCAGTGAACTCCAGTATTAAATTTCTCTCAATTTCTTCATGTTTTCTAGAAATCGTCAGTCAATGAGCCTTCAGTCTTCTAGTGTTAGTGTCTTTCAAGCTCCAGTCTTCTTTCAAGCTCCAGCCTTCTCATAGAAGTCCAAAAAATAACCTATCCAGAAAGATGAAAAAAATTAAGTTAATTCGAAAAGACAGAAAAGACATCCGCATGGACTAGCAGTCTTCAGATACAGGTTGTTGAAATGTTTAAGAGCCCACATATAAGAGGTAGCAACAAAGGAATGAGTTTAAATGGGCTTTTGAAGCAGACAGTGAGGTAATACATTATTAAAAATTTTCTGTCATTAGGGATGTTGAAGCACAAGAGCACATTGCCTAGAGAGGTTGTGGAACCAGCCTCACTTGGATATTGTTGTGAACAACTAGACAGAAATCTTGCCTAGAATTCACCAAATTTTGTCAGTTCTGCCTGAGAGGAGTGGGTAGGACAAGGTAACCTCTTGAGGGCTCCTAGATCCCTATCTTCTGTGGTATTTTGATATGTATATAGGATGCCTTACTGCAATAGGTGGAATCTTCTTTTCTAATTTTTTAGTAGCCAGTTGCTGGTTTTGAAAGATTTTTGTTGTTGTTGTTGGAACCTAGACAAAATAAAAAAAACCCCAAACCAGTAAAGCGCTTACTTTCTCCACCAGGGAAAATAAGGCATGTTGCAACAGACCATTGTGTCCCTTTAGGCCTGTCCTTACCACCAAACACAGCAGCTACCTCATCACCAGCTATTGCCACGAACGATTTTAAGAGCTGCTTTTATTAACTGCAAACAGACACCTCATAAAATGAGGTTTGGCCATATCTGAAAAATCCCCCTAAGGGTGTGATGGCCACTGCTGGTGCTACCAGAGCCACATTCCCCGTATATGAGTGTTCTCCAGACCTAAGAAAATTTCCAGTAAAATGTTGGCTGCTTTAAAACCAACCACAAAGCATGCTAACATACTAGGCATTTCCTTTAGGGTGCTGCTCCTTTAACGAGCGTGCTGACTGGGTTTCTTCAGTGATTTCAGCTATCCTGAAATAATCACACTCAGCTGAGAATTCATCTGAAGGTAAAGGTTCAAACCCTTAAGCCTGTCTAGGGGGAATATTGTATTTCTTAGCAGCACATGGACTGTGAGTGATTGTCAGTCCATAAAGATCCAATATGACCTCCACACTTGAGAGAGAGAAACGCCATTGTCATAGGCCCTCTTCGAGGGCAAAGAGTAGTTCAGAGCACTCCTGGAGAGGGACAGCTGGTCATGAACACAGCCTTGAAGACTGAAACAGATGCATTAGAGACTGCCTCCTGGCTCGTGCTCTTGTGGGGATTGCAAGAGAGGGCATGCTGGCTCCAAGTTTCATGCATTTGTTACAAAGTTCAAGCTGGTGTATTCTTTAGGGAACCTGCAAGAACAACCTAGTGAAAGGACTAAGAGTAGCTCACTATCCAAAGGTGGCTAATGCCACTGCTTAGCTGGGTTTATTCATCTTACGCCATCAGTACATTGGATTATTTGATGTATGGTCTTGAGGTAGACAAGAATGTCGCTGCAGAAAAAGAAAAGCTCCTGTTCACTTTGCTGCTTTCTCTGCATGTAAAATGAAGGAGGGGCATCTTCATTCCGAGTCCAGTCTGAGGACATCCAGCAAATACATCATCACAGATGGAGAATGGTGGTAGTTTCCTGCATCGCTTCATTACTCCTAATTCAAAGCATTTGTTTCAGGGAATCACGAGGCCAGATTTTCTGTTGTATGTCTTTCATAGTTTCAGGTCTTGTTCACGATTTCCTCTACTCTGTGTGCCTAATCCCTAGGCTTACAAACAAGATCAAGATGCAACAAGGCTGTACTTATCATGTTAGTCTATTACCAGTTGGACCTTTGAAGTCAGCTGGCTTCTCTCTTGTCTAAACACGTCTCTGAGTCTATTTGATACCTGAAGTGGCCAGCCAGAGCGTATTTGCATTGTCAGAAACAGCATTTCCTCAGTTTCTTGTAAGGACAGCCAAAAAATCAGGACTACGGATCCCAGCTGCCAGCACTTGACTGCTGTCCCTGCTACAAAGGCAGCTGACTTGTCCACCTGATATTAGCCAGGTGTCATTGTTTCAAGAACAGTTGGTTTGGCATAGCAGATCAGGCCAAGCACACTTTTTGCCCTGACCCTATGACGCAGTGGAGCCTTGGTCAAAGGGATATGCAGTTTTGTGTCAGGATAGTACAGATGGAAAGGGAGGTTGGAAGACAAAGGATGTGATTCTGAATAATACGCATGGCCGACCTGTCATTTTGAGGATCAATTCTGTATGTAGGCTTGGGTGTTTTTCAGCTGACAGTTAGATGGATGAGCATCACTAGTAAGATGTTTTTCTTGACAGGACAAGAAAAGTTTTGTCAGAAAGGTACGCTGTGAAAGTCAAAAGTATTTTTTGTTACTGGAAACCTAAACCGATGCATGTCTGTTTTAAGCATGAGTTCCAAAAATTGTGGATGACTTATTGTTACTGAAACAAGTACTAGTGCTGAGCTTTCACAGAGTCCATCTGCTGCATGTGTCTGCGTATGCTGAGAAGTGATAATCAAGTTCTGTTTTCTCACATTCCATAGTGCTGAGTCTCTTACAGAGTAAACTGAGTGAACGGCAAGACCTGCACCACGTTGTGCAAACTCAATCAATTAATGTGCTGAAAAGATTGAAAACAATAGGGAGGTGTGACTTTGACCCCTTGACTTGCACTCACTCCCAAATCCATACCCAGCTATGGCTGGTTATGTGGGCTGGGAAGTTGGTGAATTTGATGGTCACATCACTTACTGCACTGAAGAACTGGAAAGCTTTACTAGCGCTAGCCTGATAAGCCCACCTAGGCTCAGGTGTAGCTTTGTAACTGTTCGGTAGATCAGCACTGAGTAATGAACAGCTATCTAATCTTGGATCATCATCATCAGCTTTATGGAATAGCTGCTATTGTAGATTGTTACTTAAATAATCTATCCCTTTTTGATCTAGCTGGAATGCTCCTGCCATGAAAATGATCCAGTCCTTTTTTCTTCTGCTTATTTTTTTGCACAATTCCCAGAAACAATTCAGGGTTTCTCATTCCAGGAATCATGCTTTTGGGTAACATTCTTAAGCTTATCTTTCTTTTGCAGAAAATGTTCACTGTAGCAGCTGAATAAGCAATTATTACGTCATAGAAGTCTAAGGTTATACAGATTTTAACCACATTTCTTGCTTTGAACTCCCACACAGTATGACAATCCTGCTAAGATTAGCAAACTACCTTTTTTAAAAACCATATGCTTGTACACATTTTGTCTATGTAAGCATAGTTCTTAGCTAGCACATGAATGCATCACATGCACAAAATGTTCTGATTTCTGTGACCTTTAACCACTTCTTATCCGATAGGTCTTCCTCGTGACAGCTTTTGTAAAATTAGAGATCTAAGTTCCAACTGTCTTTCTACTGTCCTCTTCCCAAGACTCCTGGAATCTCTCTCAAAATATTACATATACCACCTTAACATCAGGTCACCATACTAACACGACTCAAGTTCTTTTGGGTGCCTTGCTGCACATACTTTTTTTACAGGGACAAAGTAGTGATGAAGCTGCATTTGGTTGTATCAACAATAGACTTGGGTTTTCTCAGTCAATTAGCATGCAAAATTACCGTATCTGAGTTTAAAGGAAGTAAACATGCTGCCATCTTAACAGATCTCAGGTTTATCTTCATTTCTGCCTTGTGATACTGAAAAGCTGAGCAGTTGCTTCACAAACTTACAAAACGGACCAGACTGTATTCCTGCATGTTACAACTTTCTTGTAGGATTTCTCTCTCCAAATAAAAGGCCTTATTTCAGCTGAACACAGACAATATCAATCACCAGCCTTTCCCAGGAGTGTTTTGTCTCTCAGATGCCTGAGATTTCTCTGGCTGATTTGCACGAAACATTGTGCGCTTGGCAAAAGAGCTGAAGGGGCACTGGAGTCAGAAGAGCAATATTGTAATTCCTGTTTGATAATCTCTGGCGCTCCAGCTCTGAGGGGTGCCACGAGCCCATCAACTGCAGTAGGAGACACATGGTCGCAGTAGGAGACACATGGTCACATTCAGAGAAAAAAGAACCATCACTTTCTGCACAGTAAGTGAGATTCTTCGAGATGTTGTAATCGGAGTAGTTTCTACCATCTACTTTCCACTACCCCTTCATTTCAGGCACCCGGCATTACAGGCTTGTAGTTACGAGAAACTGAGGAGAGACCATGCCCCTACCATGCTGTTGGTCCCCTGAAGCGGATGTAAGGAGGCACAAATGGCCTCAGTATGAACTGCTTGCCGAAGATTTCCAACTGGGAGCCACGTGAATATGTACACATAGAGTTGAATCCACAATACTGGAAAAACACAGTTACGAGATAAGTCTGCCCTGTTTCTAAATACTCATTAACAACTCTTGGTGCNGGCCTCAGTATGAACTGCTTGCCCAAGATTTCCAACTGGGAGCCACGTGAATATGTACACATAGAGTTGAATCCACAATACTGGAAAAACACAGTTACGAGATAAGTCTGCCCTGTTTCTAAATACTCATTAACAACTCTTGGTGCCAAAATAGTCAGAATCAATTCCAGTGCAATCGGGAGTTGAAACCCAAAGTGTGGAACGCGTACTTCCTGAGATTTTGAAAGAGTAGAGATTTGTCCACGAATGACCATTTTTAAAAGCACGCTGCAAAGCCAAGCTAGAGAAAATGTTTTTCGCTGTTTTATTGTTATGTTTTAGAAGAATGGCCTTGAGGGTGGAGTCCTTCTTTACTGCTTGTTTTTCACTTCCCTCTATTCTCAGGAGATTTTTGGCAGGATCTTTGGAGGATATGAATTGTGATGTCACCAAAAAAATGAGCCTGGACCACAGTTCTCCCTCAACAAACTATCTGAAATCCTTCTTTGTCTAGATGCACTCCTACAGACGAACTTGCTTAGCTTGGCCTGCTTTGAATTCTTGAGTTATTTGGTTGGAGTAGAGGTGTGTTGCCAGAGCTAGGAGGGAAGAACTGGTGTCCAGAGCCAGGGATTGTCCTTCTGGGGAGGAACTTGGCTAAAGACCCAATTGTACAAAGCCCTGCAAAAACCTGCAGCCAGCTCTGCGCTTCAGTTAAATGTGCACCATTTTTCAATACGATTAAGATTAACTGCAGACAACAGCACTAAAAATACAGTTATTTGTAACACATTTTATGAAATTTGATGCATATAATGTTTGTTAGCAGTACGCTGGCAGACAGAGAGCAGCAGACAGGGTCCCTAATCCCAAAGAAGAGATCAGACACAAATTCATGTCTTTCACCACAGGCAGATATTTATTTACAAGACTGATTTTCTCTGTAGCATTATAAACTACAATTAGCTTTCAGACACTGGCATGAATTCTGGACACACCGAGGAATTCAAGAGAAATATTGCCTTGACTTCATCATGGCAGAATTTTGACCATTATTTTGGGTGTGTAAGTAAGACTAGAAGGGTGACCTGGGTCATAACAGTACAGAGATCTGTTATAAACTAACATTTAATGTAATTCCATGTATAAGTATAATGATTTTCTTATCAAAAATGTTTGGTTTACTTGATCCCATCATTCTGATTATTGTTTACTGCTGTAATGTTTGTCGGCAGAAACCACATCCTTTCATGAGCTTTACTTACCTAGGCTTAAAATGGTCTATTTCTTCCAATTTCTCCTCATACAGTAGGGCTTTGATTCCCCTGACCATCCTCCTAGCCTTTCTTTACAAATTTTCCCTTTTGATGTAATCTTTTCTAAAGAGGGATAGCCAGAATTATGCTCCGTACTCCAGAGCTTTGCACTGTGGAATTGATAACTACCTTAAGAGTCACTACCTTACGATGACTGATGCATCCTAAAATCTCATTTAACTCTTTCCTTTTTGCTCTGAATTGTTGGATTATAATCACTAGTCAGGAATACAGTTTGTTCTGTGCAAACAACTGAGTTACTGGAGGGGGTTATCTTTTCTACTGACTTTCAGCTGCTTTTTAGTTTTCCACGTATGAAGATCCGCCGGTTGAGGTACCTATGTAAACTCTGTCTGATGCTTGTCAAAGTAAGTGTGATCATGAATGGGTTAAATACTGTTTCTGCTTATTTTGATAACTGCAGCAGGTTAGGAGGTGGATACATGGATAGGTAGAAGGAGGTTGTGACCCCCCATACATTAGGAGCGCCTGGGGAATGATGGCTTTGTAACTGGTGTAGGAAGAGCCAGAGGACACAGATGCTTGTCCTTACTAGACTTTGCAGGAAGTCATTTGTGAAGATGGATCGTTTTGAATATAATGCTGCTGCTTATTGAATTTGACTTCCTTTAGATGTGCTTGGAGCAAAACTAAGAATGAGACAATCACATGAGGCATTTTATGATCCAGTGGAGAGACATGGTCTGTGGATGACCTGGTGAGCACTCCCTGTTCTGCCACCAGCTTACTGTGAAACGTGGGCAAGTAATTTCATCCTTCTGTACTTCAGCTTCTCCGTCAAAAAGAAGTAAATAAGATTTCCTCTATGCAGCACAGTGACATACAGATGAAAGGGTCTTATTTATTTTTCATCGAGTAATCAGTCGCAGAATCATTTAGCTTGGAAGGGACCTCTTGAGGTCATCCAGTGTTTGAACACTCTCACAGTAAAGAAGTGTTTTCTTCTTTGCAGATGGAACTTTATATGGTATAATTTGTGCCGATTGCCTCCTGTCCTGTCAGTGGACACTGAGAGGAGTATGGCTCCCTCTTCTTCGTCCTCTCCCATCAGGTGTTTATAAACATTGGTCAGATTCCCCCTGAGCCTTCTTTTCTCGAGGCTTAACAGTCCCAGCTCTCAGTCTCTCCTTATATGAAACATACTCCATAAATAAATCATCTTGCATAAATCATCTTGGTGGCTCTGCACTGGACTCACTCCACTAAGTCCATGTCTTTCTTGAACTGGGGATCCCAGGACTAGATACAGCACTCCAGCTGTTGCTTCGTTGGTCCTGAGCAGAGGGGAAGGATCACCCCCCTCAGCCTACTGCCAGTGCTCTGTCTAATGCAGCCCAAGATGGTGTTGGCCTTCTTTGCTGTGAAGGTGAGTTGCTGGCTCATGATCAGCTTGGTGTCCACCAGGACACTCAGATCCTTCGCTGCAGAGCTGCTTTCCAGCTTCTAAGCCCACAGTGTGTGCTGCTGCATAGGGCTTGTCCTCCCCAGGTGCAGGACTTTGCATTTCCCTTTGCTGAACTTCATGAGGTTCCTCACTGCCCGGTTCTCCAGCCTGTTGAGATCCCTCTGGATGGCAGCACAACAATTTGGTGCATCAGCCACTCCTCCCAGTTTTGTATCATCTGTAAACTCGTTGAGGATGCACTCTTTCCCGGTGTCCAGGTCGCTAATGAAGATTCTCAACAGTCTTGGAACCAGTATTGACCCCTGAGTTATGCCACTAGTGACTTGCCTCACTTGCAGCCTGTGAGGGCCGTGAGTCAAAAAAACTTATGAAACAAAGAGAAAAAAGAAACTGTCCCTCTTGATAATCAGATGGTTTTTTACACAGATTGCATGTTTGTTATACAAGGAGCTGTTCAGTGTCCGAACTACAAGATAATTAATAGGAAAATGTGACTCATGTTTTGTNGTGAGTCAAAAAACTTATGAAACAAAGAGAAAACAGAAACTGTCCCTCTTGATAATCAGATGGTTTTTTACACAGATTGCATGTTTGTTATACAAGGAGCTGTTCAGTGTCCGAACTACAAGATAATTAATAGGAAAATGTGACTCATGTTTTGTTCCAAGTTCTGATACACCTACTGTGCAGTGAACTTTTGCACTTGGAGTATGAAGCAAACCTGTAGTGCTTGTCAGTTCACTAAGTGTTTAGTTTTATTAGAGACGTTTGCAAAAATCATAGTCTGCACAAATAATTGCTTTTCCCCTTAGTTTCAAGGTTGGTATCATTTGGTATCTATATTAATTTTTCTTTTATATGTTAAGTGATCAAGATACTACATACCTTTCTGTGTCTCTGTACAATACTTTTGCATTTACAGACATACTTTTGCGTAAAACAAATTAATTGGACAATAACCTCAGGAAAGAACAGTTCTGCAAATTCACTTCTAATGATATTCATCTGTCTTTCATACCAGACAGTTATTTGATTTATCTTGTATTCTTTAGGATTTTAAAAGGTTGCCTATTGCTACTGCCGCTTTTGATAATAAAGGAGTGCAATCCAACAGATCCTTTTATTGTGTGGGACTCTGTCTATCTGAACTGTTTTCTGCTGGTGTATCAGTCCCTAGGCCGTGTCTTTATGTGGAAGGTTAAGGGAAACTGCGGTTTGCTTCATGGAGGAAGGGATGCCTCCANCTAATGATATTCATCTGTCTTTCATATCAGACAGTTATTTGGTTTATCTTGTATTCTTTAGGATTTTAAAAGGTTGCCTATTGCTACTGCCGCTTTTGATAATAAAGGAGTGCAATCCAACAGATCCTTTTATTGTGTGGGACTCTGTCTATCTGAACTGTTTTCTGCTGGTGTATCAGTCCCTAGGCCGTGTCTTTATGTGGAAGGTTAAGGGAAACTGCGGTTTGCTTCATGGAGGAAGGGATGCCTCCAGCACTTGGGCTGATTGCGAGGTGCTAGCGGATGCTTCATTTGGCCATGGCTGCCTTTTGGATGGATGCGTTATTCTGTGTGTAGATCAGGGAGGGGAAAACGAACTGACTCTCTTTTGTTTTTTGTTTTTTTAACTGCCAGATGCAATACCATTTACTAAGGTTGTATTAAATATATTGTGTTTTTCCTCATTTCTGCAGATCTTTCAATGGAAGAATGCTGTGACAAGGGTATTGAATGGGCAAATAAAAACAGAATATGTACTTCTCTACCTTTAATATCCGAGTCCAGAGAATGCAGGTATATATTATGTATTATATTATGTATTATATATTAAACTATAGTTTATATTTTCATGTAAAACCATGGGAATGACAGGTATGAAAGCTGGTTTAGAAGATGAAGCACCCGGCTCTTAAATCCAAGTATTTCAAATCCACACTGAGCCTTGGGGAGTACCTACTGAGTACCTGCTTTCCTTCCATTAAGTTCTTTAAATATTTGCTGTTGGTCTAGTGGAGAGTCACTGAGCTCTAATCTGTTTCACATGTACTCTGTCTTAGTCAGAAGTTTTTCCACTGTACTCCACTCATAGGGCTTGGACTCTCCCTACAGTCCGTACATCTCGGTGTGGCTTCATTAATGTCAGCAAAGCTTCTTTGGTTTATACCGATTGTGAATCTAGTCCAGCCACGGTCCAAATTCTTGGGCAAAAGTTTATCAAGAAACACAACAGGTCCTGTACATGAATAATCTGTGGATTGAATACGTACATACGTATGTATGTAAGACAGGCTTTTAAAACTATTGCTCCTGTGTGGTGCCACACAGATAGTTGTCCTGCAGTTCTTAATTGAATTGCAGTGTGGGAGAACTTAAAGCGTAAGTCAAGGAGATTCCTAGTTACGTAGAGTGACCAACTTCCGTCGAATGTATTTGACTGTAGAAAATAGTAAATTTTAGTTAATAAATAGTTTTCTTAATTCTACTGACATTTAATAGGGTACTAATTTCTATTATGTAATCTAGCAAATGAAATAATGAAGTTAAATGTTAAAATTACTTGCACAGTAATATTTTTGTTATACTGAATCTCTTACATGGTTGGAGCATCTGTATTTTCTATGTCAGTGATAGTTTGGGTGACTTTTGCTGTTAAATGCACTTGTTACATTTAATTTGTGGAGCTAACGATTTGTGATTGGTAGTTTGAGGGGCAGTTTCACAGAGGACTTTGTTACATTGCTCCTCGCTGTCTTTTCAAATGGATTGCAAAGTGATTTGACTTTGGAAATTGTAGAAGTGTTGGATTGATCTTTATTACGGAAAGAATGTGTCTTGCAGGCAAGTCTGTCCATGTTTTCTGACTTCAGCATTTATATTGGCATTGAAAGCAGTCTCTTACGCAGAAGAATTGACAGATAGGACTTAAATCTCAATTTAGGAAATACTTGAAGAGTCAGAAGAATTGCAGACAAAACAGAGGCAGGAAAAACAGGAAACCAAGTTTATTGAACAATGTGGGAGCGAGAATCTTAATGATTTAATGATCGTTTGAGTAATGTGAGTTGCAGTTCTGCTGTAAGTGTAATTTATTCTTTTAAAGATTGCCATTTTAGAGAGTCTTTAGGACTTCTCAGGAACTGAAAAGTGCTTACTAACACTTCATTTAGCTTTTGTGCATAACTGATATGTAATTAAGAAAATTATAGTGATGTAATGGTAAATCAGAAATGGATAAAGGCACATATTCTGTGAGAGGCATGAGCACTTACTAACAAAAAGAGGAGTGGATAGATGCAGTTCAGTTGCATTTATTGATGACTGTATGATAAATAAATACAGCTCCCCCTGAAACTTCGCTTCACTCTAAAAATGACCAAGTAAAATCGGCACCTTTGACTGCTTTCTTTAATGGCAATATTATTTTACCCTAGTTACAATTGTAAACTGGCATATCTGTGAGAGGTACAGAAAAATCACTTTATGATACCATTTCAGACACAAAAATAGGGGCCAAATTCTACTCCTAATTGCTAACTGGCGCCAGAATTAACAGAGAGGAAGCACGATTCCCTTTGCAAGCACATGAGGGTAATGAGACTGATTTTGTGCATTTATTCCTACTGCACAGAGATGACAGCAAAACCGGGTTCCTCACACTTCCTGAGGTCTTGGCAGGTGAGAATATGGCACTGGGTGCTATATTGGTTGCAGATTTTCAAAGGAACTTGCTTTCTATTTAGACACCTACATGCAGTGGAAGCTGCCTGGGGACAGATACCTACCATTTATGTGGTTGTCCAAACCCCAGCTGGGATCTTTTGACTGTCTAGTGCAGCACAGTGTTGGACAGTGTGGATCGTCTGATTTTGAGTGCTCTAAAAAAACATGGCCTTTTGGGTGTACAAACCCATATTACTTCATGCCAGATGGAGCTGTTTGCACTGCATATTTCAGCTTGGGTTTGCCAGGTTAACAGTTGAATGCAAGGGAAAAATATGTTATGAAGTGAGCAGATTTGATGAAGTCACTGAAGTAAAAATGATTTTGTGCAGTTACTTTGCAAAGACCGTGCAACACAGAACAGATTAAATGTGAGTACTTCCCCCAACACGCTTTACAAGAATTTACATGCTGTTTTTGAATCCTGTGCTTAGAATAGTAATAATGTAACGTCATCTCAGAGTCAGTCCTTCCCTCTAGCAAGCCTGCTAGAGCTCCCGCTTTTCTTTTGTTTGTGTGGGGACCAAGCTGCCTTATTGAATTAGAATTGCACCCCCTTGACATTTTCCCAACCTTTTAAAGCACATTCATAGTAATCAAGAAGAGTTTGAACGCAAGCACTGTTCTCATGTCTGCCGCACATCTTAGAAACATGCTGACAGTTCTGGCTTTCGACATGTTCTTAGCATCCTTCCCCCAAAGCCTCTTGTGGCTTTTGAGGGACTTGCCATTTGTGTGAGCATCACTTGCTGAATATGGTACAGTTCCAACTGCAGATGTGCTCACTTTCTTGTCCTACACCACAAGTGAGCCAGCCCTGTCTCTGCCTGAAGTTCACATGAATTGGTAAGAGGTATCTGGCTCCTGTTACTCAGCTGCATTTAAGTTGAAACAAGGCTCCTGGCTCAATGTCCGGTCGTGTCTGCCATCTCTCACTGTGGTTGCTTGTCCCACAAATGAGTATACCTCATTGTATTATCACTCTGGAGAGTGACAGTATTTTTCTCTGTGTCTTCATGACTCAGTAAATACGAGTGTAGAGTTTTAATGAATGGTATCTTTGGCTGTCATAACAGCAGCTTTTTGCCCATTCATCCATTTTCTTGTGATGTAGTTAAACTCACAGCAGCTGGAAACAGCTGCCATTTATTTTTGGAACTCAACCTGCCCCATAAATCTTCCTTTCAAAATTAAGAGTTCCCCCTGCCCAGAGCTCTTAGCAAGTGAATTTAATTCCTGGGCTGGAAACAGCGTATCTCCATGTGAGAATTGCATGCCTTTAGCACTGTGTAAAGTCTTTTTGGAGTTACATTGGGAATAATATTACTCATTATTAGTGTTGCAAAAATGCATAAAAGAAGAGGCTGAAGAACACTCTGCTGGCTACTGTGTGAAAACAGAACAAAAAGGTGGTCTGTGTTCCTGAGAAGAGACAAGTGGCAGCACTTGGGTACAGACTCAGACGGGAACACAAGGAAGCGATAGGGCGAGAGTGTTTGGAGTGATAGGCACCAGATGCTTAACTGCTGATAGATGTTTATTGATTGATGCCATTTTAAGTCTGGAAGAGCCTGAGATTTTGGACACCACAGTTGTGACAGTTTTATGTCTAAAAAAGCTGTTTAAAGTTATTTTTGGAGAAGTTGTCTTTATTAATTATTATCTCTTCTCTGTAGCCTGCTAAGTGTGCTTCACAGTCACTAAGATTTTTGGCTTCACAGTCAGAGCAATGGAAGAACAGTCTGCTCTGTTGTCAGGGTTTTATTGCCACTCATCTAGGATAACTTGCTTACTTCACTTTGTCAAACTCAGTCCTTCTCTGCCGCAATGTTAGCAGTATTGTTTCTCTACATAATATATATCAATGTAATTTTATCCTTTACCTTCAAGAAAACTTTCATTATGTAATCCACAAAGTTGTTTATGGATTGCAGCTGATTAATTTTAAGGTTTATTGAGTCAAGTATTTTTACTTGAGTCCTTTGCTAATTTATAACACATGATCAAATATATGTATTTTCATTGTTGAGGCACTCTTATTTTCATTTATCATATTGTATCACTCATAATACCAAATCTTGCTCTTAATTTTCCTAAATTAATCTCTGTTGCATGTTAAATGCAAACTGAAAGGACTGAGGGTGCAAGACTCAGTTTGGTTTTGCAAAATAATTCTGGAGTGGAATAATTCCCGTTTTAATATTTTTTCTCCAAGACCTTCCACTGTGCACATGAACAGCACTGACATAGCTTGAAGATGGGCTAATAAGGAGGAGGAGAGAAGCAGAGGGTAATGAAATTAGGCTGACAACAAAGACATTGTTTTCAGAGCAAAGTTGAATTCTAATGCTTTTATGGAAAGAAATGAAAGGAAAAATAGGTGATTACAAAATCTGTGCTGATTTAGGGAGTGCATCCTCTGGGAAGGAGAATAATAAATGTGGAAAGATTGTGGAGGTAAATGAGCATATAGATTTTCAGCTGGAAATTTATTCCATGAAAATCAGTAACATTGGTTAAATTTTAACGGAAAGTTAAACTGAGAATGTAGAAGATGATTTCCTAAACTGGTTTATAATAAAATTACCTAGTAATGAATTAACTTTAATTTTAGATCAGCATCTAAGAATTTTTTAAAGTGCTGAGTGATTTCTGTTCACTAGTGAGCCATGAATATAACTCATCTTTCAGACATGCATGATTTTACCTGAAATACCCTGAGGGAATGTCAGTTACGAGGCCTCGTGCTCCTAGAGATTCTGTATTTAGTGTTTTAAGATTTCAGTCATATTGTAAATACCTGTTTATTTCAGTAAAGTTCCGTTGCACTATTTTAACTGAAAATCAGAATACAGCAGATAAGGAAGAAGTAGCCTTTGGCTTTTTTAGTTATTAGGGGTAATTAAAAAAAAAAAAACCAACACAGGAAAGCACTCTTCTGCTTTCTCATTTCTTAGAGACCAATATTGTAAGCTGTCCATAGATATGAAATTAATAGGAATGCTACACAGGAAGAGTTGAAAGCTTTTACACGAAGAGACAAATCTAGATGCCCTATTAGCCAGTAGAGATGGCTCCTCTGCTGTGAAGTGGGTATGTATTATATTAGGGTCTAAGATAGGGAGGCACACATAACTTAGCAGAGATACTCTTCATCTCAGAAGTGCTGGAGTCTGAAGGGCTTGTGGTGGTATGCTCTAGCAACCATGAGCACGTGGGCTGGTGTGCAAAGGGGAAACCATGGTCAGCTGCGCAAGCTAAGTTGCAGCTGGAAGACCAGTACTGTGCAGAATTTTCTAGCGTTTTTCTCTGCCATCGTTCAAGGATTTCTACCTCTGTTACAGCTGCACAAGTGTTTACAATCTCCAGCAATATTTGCTACCAGTAGAACTTCACTGTAGGCTTTGGGCAATGAAGTGTGATTTTATTGTTGTTGTTCTGAGAATGAACAAATGGTATTTTAATCTGGTATTCAATTGATGTTTAATTCCTTGTTACAGTTGGGGTGGCCCACATGACGTATGAATACAACTGTGGGAAACATTTTAAGAAATTTTTTTGTTTTGGTTGAAATTGCCAATTTGTCAGACATTTCAAAGAGATTACTTGTATTTGAGGAAAAAAAAGAAGCAGCACTGGAAATCAAACAGATCTACTGAAAGACTGCTGTTGTTTGTTTGTTTGTCTGTGGCTAACATATCTAGCTCCTCAACAGGACTTGGAGGGCTAAAGGAGCTGGAAAGTCTCAGCTCCCACACTCTTAGGCTTGAAGTTCAGGTTTTACAGGCTTCCAAAGTCCGACAGTCAGACCACCCCAGAGCTGGGCAGGGAATGGAAATACTGCTTCAGAGGGAATTTCAACAACAAAAAAGCTACATATTCTTCCAAAATTGAACTAAATCAAATATCAAAAACTTCAAATACTCTGCCAAATGAAGTTACTGTCCTGGGCTTAACTTTTAGCTATGACTTAAGTCTATTTTTGAATAATTTGTTCATGATCTTATCCTGGTTTTTGTTCCTATGCTTTGAAATCTCATAGCTGTTTTTGTTCAAGTAAGAACTGCCCAGTCAGAGCATTACAAAATCCAATAAATTAAAATTGAGACTCTTCAGGAATGTAGCTTGACAACTTCGCCTCACCAATACGCGTAGAGATGCACAATCTGAGCCCAGGACCCATGTGTCCCTTGCTTTTAGTGGGCTGGACTGGATGGCCTGGCCTTAGAGCTGAGAGAGTCCCTCACACCACCTGGTAGCTGAAAGCTCATCCTCTGGTCATCGAGAGCAGGGAAGCTCCTCCAGAGGTGATACATGGGAATCCACTAATCTCAGATGACATTAGGAGAAGCCTGTAGTTCAGTGGTGCAACTAACCCACCCCTCTTCCTTACGCTTCCGAAGTTTCCAGCAGTGTAAATAAAGGATTTTTAAGAGTAAGGAGATACTGGTTTGCTGAGTATCTTTACATAATTCTTTGTATTTCTAGGTAACCCTTGAGACGATTGTATTCATCAGTTGGAATAAGTAGAGTTGAGGAAAAAAAATAGGTGAATACCCTTAACAGCAGAGAGAATGCATTCAATGTTGTTGGTCTGTAAGAGGTATAAGATTTTCCCATGCTGGTGGGTATAAAAGTGCATTTATAGGGTTTTCCTGTGCATTTCTTACAGAGCTCTAAGATGTCATGGTATGCGTTTTAGATGCCCCTGTTGTACTATAAATAGAATTTGTCAGCTTGGATTGCTTTTGGGGTAGTTTCCTTTTCCCCCTAGCAACTCCGGTAACATTATTCTTAGTGAAATTGGGTTATCACAAAACACATGGATATGTTTATATCCTTGCTTGTGTAATCTGATTTGTTACTCTTCTTTAACTTTTTTCTCTGTTTCCCAGAGTCTGTTACAGCAGGTAGCAGTGGAAGAGCTTTAAACTGCAAGCTCCACCCAGAATGCTACCCAACAAAGCAGAGTTACACATAAAAACAGGCTGGAGAGAGGGGAGATACCTTCTTCAATTGGCTTTGCATTCAAGTGGCAGTAGCAAAAGGAGTGGAGGAGTNTTTTTCTCTGTTTCCCAGAGTCTTTTACAGGAGGTAGCAGTGGAAGAGCTTTAAACTGCAAGCTCCACCCAGAATGCTACCCAACAAAGCAGAGTTACACATAAAAACAGGCTGGAGAGAGGGGAGATACCTTCTTCAATTGGCTTTGCATTCAAGTGGCAGTAGCAAAAGGAGTGGAGGAGTTTAAAGCCTCCTCATGCAGGTTTTTTTCCACAGGAAGGAATTTTCAATTTATTCACTGAAACTGAGATAAAATGGAATGATTTTATGAGCAGTGGAACTAAGAAAGCTGAGTTTCCTGCAGACTTCTGTCCTTTTTCCTCTCCACGTCTTCCTGCTTCGTAATACCCTTCCTTGTCTTTCTTCACCTCTTGCTTGCAATACATGTTGTTTCTCACTATGACTTTCCTTGGTATCTTCACTTCTCCCCATATGTACAGTTGTCCCACAGAGCAACACTCTGAGCTTCCTTCAACATCCCGTACCTGTTTGCTTGAGCAAGGGACAGCAGGTGTGTGGGTAGGCTGCCCACGGGATCGCAGACTCTCACAACGTCCAGGACCTGACTTCTTGCTTCCGTTGGTTGTAGCACCGATTTGGTTCTCACCATACTCTCTTCAGCTACCAGCTGTCACAAAACGTGCAAGAATGCAAGTCCTGCAGACTTTGAGCCCTGTGGAAAATGTGGTTGAAGTTACGTGTTTGCTTGAAACTATTGTTAGGACAGACTGCGAGGTAGGCAGGCAGTTAAACTGTATTAGACGTATCACCTAGACATTCTGCCTACTCCTGGAGAATATTTTTACTTTGTAACTAAAATGTGTGCCCACAGGAACCTCTTTCCATGCGACCAGTAGGAGTGCTAATTGTCAAAACTTGCCGTATCTGTTCCTGACCTATATATGACATTCTTCTCCCATTGCTTCCATCCTTTTTGTCAGCATGACTCAGGTACAATGCTGCCGCAGCCAGCTGGAGAAGCAGTACTGTTCAGATGGGATTGAACTTGCTAACATGCGTGAGGAGTGTGAGTCGCATATTGGTGAAAATTCCACCTGTGAAACTGAATACTTCAAGGTGAGACATCAGATCTACTCCTGTTCATCTTTAAGAAATGGTATTGACTGTCTAGATTGGTATTAAGGGTTGACTGTACTCACTTTGCACATAAACAGTTTTTTTCCCCACCTACACCTCGTGTGTCTATTAAGGCTGTCCACTTTATGCTCCTTTGAGAGAAACAGTTCCTTGCTGAGTGAAGCAGACTGTCTCATTACATTTTAGCGGAGGCAGAGGGTAGAATGCAAAAGGATGGAAAGTCTTGAACGGGTAATTGGCTAGGAAACTACTTTAGCATGAAGAGACAACATCAATGCTGTAGGAAGGGATGGATGAGAAACTCATCAGACTTTAGCTTTCATTACAGCTTCATGGCCTAAGGTCAAACGCAGTGGTTTTCAGTGTTGGTGGTCCAAAGGGGTAGGACTGAACTTAATCCTCTCAGCGTACTTATAATTCTAGCTTGTGTACATGTCCTTAGTTAACATGACTTCGATTTACAATTGAATGGAGACATCTGTAAGCTTGTGATAGCATTTGATGTTAGAATAAAAATGCCTATCGTTGGCATCTTTAGTTAATCTGTGCCCTGCCCTCTGCCTTTATTACTGTCTTTGTCTCTCGTTTCTTGAAAGGGAGCCTATTCATACCACTCTGCAGAGC
Organism: Steatornis caripensis; assembly: GCA_013398225.1. Lineage (NCBI taxonomy): Eukaryota > Metazoa > Chordata > Aves > Caprimulgiformes > Steatornithidae > Steatornis > Steatornis caripensis. The sequence goes on from VZSC01010944.1 coordinate 48,286, forward strand.
GTTTTTGGAGAAAGTTCAACCAGTATGATCATGCTCTTGACCGTGACAGAGTCATAAACAGCTCTAGTCCTGTTACAGATTTTTTTTCAGTGGTGATGAAAATAGATGAGAGTGATTTTAATTCTTCCCTCTGCTCAAAGATGCTGAATGTTCTGATTCCTTAGTTAAAAATAATCTACTATATAGAAAAGAGCAGGCAATGTCTGACTGACAAGTTTTATATCTCTTCAAAATGCCGGCTTGATCGTGTTCCTGGCAGTAAGGTGCCGCTGATGTAATCCACGTTCTCGCTGTGAGTAGAAGAAAGGTAACACATGCTGATGAGGCTGGCATTGTTGGGTTGTCAGAAATGTGCCTGCATGTGCAGCGTGATTTTGTCCCATGGTGGAGTGTGTCCCACAGAGGGGACATATGTCACCTGTTGACCATGTCCAGGTTATGCCCTGCTCCTGGCACGGAGATTCCTATGTGTGGCCTTCACTATTAGGAAGCCTATCCACCTGGTCTGAATGTNCGTCCAGGTTATGCCTTGCTCCTGGCACGGAGATTCCTATGTGTAGCCTTCACTATTAGGAAGCCTATCCACCTGGTCTGAATGTGGCATGAAAAAATGTTTAGTCCTCTGTGTCAGTACTTTGAAGGGCTATGAACAGATGAACAAGAACTGTTACGGTGAGTACTGTGCAGATTCAAGTGCTTGCTACCAGAGACAGGTTTGTAACAGCAGCATTATTTTAAACACATGCCGTGGGACAACTGTAAAACGGAATGCAGCTGTTCAAGGAAACACACTTTCACATCAACTGACGGATGTTTCACTGTGTGGGCTTGTCGGCATGAGGAAGAAGAGTTAATGATGTTGTTTTTTAAAATGGCCAGACTTCGTTCAAGGTGGTTTTCATGGTGACAGTTGTATTATAAAACAAAATGGACTGGGCCTTGATCTCTGGCCCTGAGAATGAATGGCTTAGCACAGCTCATGTCATGTAACTGATGTCTTTCCCCTGCAAAACGCAGGGCATGTGGGCTGTTGGAAATGCTCACCGGCCTGTGCTAACCCCAAAATATGCTTCAGCATTGTCTGAGAGGATTTTAGTTGCCATTAGAGCTTGCTAATAATTAAACATTACAGGTGATTGTGGGACAGTGCCTGAGCCCCTATTCTGTCCCTGTTTAGTTTACTGGTATAAACATCGTCAGTGTTATTTAATCTTTGTGAGCCACGTTTTGCACCCCTACTCCCTAATAGGAATATCCTGCACTTAATAACTTTACTGAGGTAGCTGTAGGAGTGTCTTTGTAGATAATCTTGATCCGTGATGGACATAGATTATTTATGATCTAATATCAGTGAACAATTCATCATTTGTTTTGTTGAATGCATTTTGAATCTGATGACCTTGAGACATGCAATGTATCTGGCAATTGTGCCCTGTTGTGGTAAACAAACTTTTACATTCTCACCAAGCCCATCTCACATGGGCTTGAATCTCATTTTGCCTGAGTTGGTCCATTTTTGTTTAGCTCAGGTGGCATAGGAAATCTTTTGGATCTTCTTTGTCTCCTTCAAGGAAGCAGAAAGAGTGATTTAGTAATTCAATTAGTAGGACTAATTGCAGCACTTTGGAACAAATGAGGCAGCTAATCTTTCTTTTCAATCCAAAACTTACGATTGGAAAGAAGATAAAAAGACCGTATTTTGAAAACCGTTGCCTCAGCTTTTATGGTTACAGGCAGTAGGCATAGGTAATGATGGGCAGAATTTTACTCCTCCATTTTTTTGGAAGCATAATTTTTCTTGCCTTGAAAAAAAGGATGCAAAATTAATCAATAATCTTTAAAATCTTTATCAAAAAGTAATCAATTTCCAGATTTGTTGCTGATACTGGAGATGTAGAAATGGTTTTATGGAAGTTTCTACTACAACAGCCCTGCAGAAATGAGTGAAGCTTGTAGAAATTTGACCTTTAAGGTGCTCAGACATTTTCCGCAAAATTTGTCATAGGTACTTTCTTTTCCCAAAGATCGAGGTACGGCCTTATCTGCCGGGTTTTGACAAGAATACTTTGGTTGTGTATATTAGGTGAGCAAAAAATTTTTATTGCTTTGGACTGCTGAACATATTTTTCATTTTTGTTCAGATCTTCAGAAGTTCTGAAAAATCCCTCTGAGTTATTTGTATTTTTTTCAGTCTGTTTTTCATAGCATCTACTAGTTAGTCTGGATTTCAGCAAGTGAGAGACCTCTTGTGGAGAGATACACAAAAGCAATGTTAATACATGGTTCACTCTTTCAGATCTGGTAACTTAAATGGTGATGTAAATAATAAAGAATTATTATAAAATTTAACTAATTAAGAGAGCTCATTGATTAAAGCAATATCAGGTGCTTCCTAATCACACTAAAAATAAATCTTTAAACTTCTCACATGTAATGCTTTATTCCTTTATTCGTTCCGTCTTTATTCCTTTCTGTGAGGAGGCAAGGTATAAGAGCAGTCAGGGGATCATAGGACTTTGAATAGGACACAGCTTTCTATCCAAACATGGGGATCAAGGCATGGCTTTGAAGCTGCATGGGCTTTTGCTAATGGCAGGGGAGAGGCAAAGGAAAAAATGTTTGAGATTATTATTGGGATCAGTTAAGAAGCAAAGGCTCACAGGCAGTGAAAGTTTGTAAGAACAGCTCAATCGTTGGGTTGTACCATCCATGACGGCAGTGATGGTTCTAGCAAATGGGTGAATGGTCATCACAACATGCCTCCAGGGAGCTGGCAACCTTTGGAAAATGGCTGCAAGGACATCAAAACTGAACTAATACGGAGTCCAGACTGTACTCTGGGCTAGAGGATCAAAGTCTTTCAGAACAGGCTAACAACCCTGAAAAAATGAATGTGAAAAAGGAAATGTTGAGATTAATCTTACTAGGATGGTGATAGTTGTAGTATCATACTGCTGTGTGTCTCAGAATACCAGAATGCTCCATGAATGTGAGTTAGCTAACCTTATCATTGCTGTATGATTACCATTCCACAGTGAGAGGACTGAGAGAAAAGGTGACCTTCCAAGTTCAGAAGTGAAATATCTGGAGATGTATACAGGTCTACAGAGTTCTGGGTGTGCTCTGAGCACAGGCCATTCATCAGCTTCTCTACCTTTTTTCTTTAGTTAAGCAGGAAAGGTTAGCCTTTAGGACTGCCAGTGCAGAGTCTTCGAGGGTCAATATTAAAAGTTACCGTAAACATCGATTAAGGAAATATTTGACTCTTTCCATCTCTGGATCATTTTGGCTGTGGTATAGCAACATAAATTATTATCACTATCAAGCTGTTAAATCAAGATGCATCATGCTTGGTGAGAATAAATACAGGTTGGAACAAATGGTTCAATGCATACAATTATGTTAAGTGAAGATATAGTTTCTTACAGACATTACAAGACTTAGCAAGCCCTGAACTTGAAAATTCACATTAGCTGGAGACAGAGGTCTTTGAAGTGGTGGCTCAACCTGGAAGAAATGAAGAACTTAAGGTTATTCAGCGCTTCAGGAATGGCAAGATTAGCGATTACAAAAAAATCCAGAAAAACTCTGTAACTCTCAATTTGAGCATTGTGTGACAAGACAAAGGAATAAGTTGAGTCAATTCATATGTCTAACAGTAGAAGCCAGTGAGGATATCCAGAAGTATATAATGTCAAAATTTGTCATGGCATCAGCTGTATTCAGTAACTTAAATAAGATTTAGTTATCAAAAATATGCAAGCTTAAGTCAAACAATGGATCTTCAGCTCAGTTCTCATTTCATGGTTCATTTTCTTAGAACCATGTCTTCTAATTTATGGTTGTGAAAATTGGAAATGTAAGAAAATTATAGACAAATGTTAAAAACTTTGAGAAGGATGCCTCAGGAAAATGTTAAAACATGTTAGACAGAATAAATATTCAGAAATGTTGCAATTCTTGGAAGAGATGGTCAAGTATTCATTTCTAAAGTCATCTAGAAAAGCTAGAAAATATGGAAATATCCCAGACATATTAGTGATGAAACCAGAGCATCCACTGCTGGATGGATGTAGTTGGAGAATCAAGTAAAAGAATGGGTAGTAAGGAATAATCCCTCCAAACAGTAGTTAATAAGGGAGAACATGTATCTTAACGTTACGTTGGGCATGAAAACAACACCCCAGCACTGGCCAGGAGGCAGGACTTCCTGCTGTACAGCGTTCTGCAGCAGGGAAAGGATTTGATTGATTATTTAAACAAAATAGCATGCTTACATACTTCAGAATGCTGTAAAGTAAAAAAAGATTGAAGAAACGAGGAAGAAGGATTCTATTATTTTACTTTCATGTTGCTCTAGGTTTTGAAAGAACCTTTCACTGCAGTACAGAGAGGGAAATATGTAGAATACCTTATGAGAAAACTTAGAATGTAGGTAGGGGTATACACCTCAGAGTAATAAAAGAAATGTAATAGTTGCCGCCTTTTCAATAGGTGTGGTGCTTAACTCACTGAATTACAGAAATTGAGTTCAGTGTTTAGTTATTTTATATTCCATCTGCTCTGTTTAATGGCACAGGCTATTTTCTTCAAGCCAAAAAGATTTTGGAAGAATAATAAAATTAAGAAGAAAAGCTTAAATCTGTTTTTACTTGACAGTAGTAATTGGCAGACACCAGTTCCAGGGAACCAAACACCTTTGCTGCTTTCTGAAAGCAAGGAAAAAAACTCAATAAATAAGCAGTGTCCAGTCAGTTTAAAATAAAAGGAAACCTCCACGGCATTAACTTGTCCTGTGTTCACTTCTGTGATGTATTCCGGAGCCATAGTTGAGCAGGTCTGGAAGAGGCGGATCATTTTTCATTGCTGGAAGCCATGTCAGGACTGTGATGATTTTAAATAATGTTTGACTACGTAGTCTGTTTTTCAGAGCAGAATAGCTTGTCTTTATGACCTGTTAACACTAACCTTGGATGAATCATGTTTGTTTGCTTGCTTGTCTGTTAGTTCAGAGAGGGGTGTTTTTTGCTGGGAAGTTGAGTAGGCAGTTTAATTATAAACTGAGTCATGCACTTCATTGATCGTGTCCCGTTTTAATTGAACTGGATACAAAAGGGAAGCAGAGGTGTTAAGGGTTCCCACAGTTCTCTGGTGTGCGAAACCGGGCCATGCAGTCAGGGAGCGGTGAAATTCCATCTGCGTATGTGGACCGTTCTCGTCCTCCACATCACCTTGCACACATTCACACGTACACAATGTTTGTGAGAACTGGATTCGGGTTCTGTGCTTGGCTCTATGTAGACCAGATGCAGAGCTCCCTGAACTCAACTACGGATTAAAATGTCTGAGCCTAAGTGTACCAGGAGTTCTTAAAGAGTTTGCAGAAAATTTTTCATCAGTTTGCCAAGGTGAGAGAACAGTGTTGACACTACTGACAAAATTAGCATTGATTTTTTTCAGGGCTAGGATTTTACTTTTTTTTTTTTTTTTAACAGGTATGTTGTTACTGTTGTTTGCTGGGAAAGGCTGCCCAAGTGCAAGGACAGACTTGTGAACCCAACCCGAAGATAGGATACCAGTGTGGAATTGTCTTCAGAGCTTGCTGTGTGAAGGGTCAAGAAGGCATTGATGTGTCCATCAGCGATGATGCTCCTAAAAAGGAGCAAGGTATTTTATGTTGCAGATTATAAAAGACTGAAATGCAAAATGGTATGGGGTACAAGGAGTGCTTCACTTTAAATTATTTCTGTTGGAATTCCTCTAACTTGAGATCTCCTCTCAGTAATTTAATGATGCATGTTTTGGAGCTCACTTTTTTGGGCTAGTGGCAGCTGAAACATTGTATACTACAGAAGGCTAAAAGAGCTGGAAAGTGGTCACTTAGTTCCTGGTGTCAGAACTTAACTATAAGACAGATTATTTTAGTCACTAATGATCTTAGCCTGGAAACTGAGTATAAGCTATTAATTTTTAATAGCATTTTGCGCACTGATAAATTCTTAATTAAGATGAAGGTTGACAACCGGTTCTTTTAATTGGATTTAAAAGCCAGATGGTCTTTGCCAGCTTGGCAGAATTCAAATGTTGCTTTTTGTGTGAGAAGCAAACGTCCACAAACTGGGAGCTTTTGGAATGCCTGGACTGTCTGGGAGAACTGAACATTTCTGGGAAGCACGGTATCTGCATTTCTTTTGACATTATCAGAAGAGAGGATCATCTAGATGGCAGCAGCTCCTGACACCCTTCTCCACATGTAGTCTGCAGAGGTGAAGAGAGTGAGTGTGGACATACTGACCCTTACAGACCCGGACTTGGGGTTTTTTTGCCTTTTTTACTTAGCAGATGGACCTGAAACTGCAGAAAAGTCATGCTGTGTAGTGTTACCTGCTTAATTGGCAGTTGAGCACTGAGAACGTGCAGTCTGGCTTGCAGATCACCAGTTACAGGTTTCGGGAGACATCATCCTAATGAACCACTAAAACCCAAACCCCACCACAAAAGCTTGCCTTGGTCCACTTGAGCCAGTGTGTCACCAGACTTGTTTCAAGTCTTTCAAACCTATCTGATGTCAGTGTTCGTCCTTATCAAGTAACATTTAGAAACACCCTGCCGGTTTCTTCATGTACCGCTGTCTCAGCAGGGCAGTTCCCCTTGTCCATTAGCATTGGCTGAAGTGACAGGACTGGCAGATACCTTGACTTAGACGACTCTGCTAATAACAAACATTTGCAGACTCAGCATACCTGCACGACAAGAGAAATATATCAACACCTGAAAACCCAGAATTGTGAGCACAGTGTACAGTATTTCCCCACTTACCCTTGTGGGCAAGTGGCACGCGNGTCTGGGAGAACTGAACATTTCTGGGAAGCATGGTATCTGCATTTCTTTTGACATTATCAGAAGAGAGGATCATCTAGATGGCAGCAGCTCCTGACACCCTTCTCCACATGTAGTCTGCAGAGGTGAAGAGAGTGAGTGTGGACATACTGACCCTTACAGACCCGGACTTGGGGTTTTTTTGCCTTTTTTACTTAGCAGATGGACCTGAAACTGCAGAAAAGTCATGCTGTGTAGTGTTACCTGCTTAATTGGTGGTTGAGCACTGAGAACATGCAGTCTGGCTTGCAGATCACCAGTTACAGGTTTCGGGAGACATCATCCTAATGAACCACTAAAACCCAAACCCCACCACAAAAGCTTGCCTTGGTCCACTTGAGCCAGTGTGTCACCAGACTTGTTTCAAGTCTTTCAAACCTATCTGATGTCAGTGTTCGTCCTTATCAAGTAACATTTAGAAACACCCTGCCGGTTTCTTCATGTACCGCTGTCTCAGCAGGGCAGTTCCCCTTGTCCATTAGCATTGGCTGAAGTGACAGGACTGGCAGATACCTTGACTTAGACGACTCTGCTAATAACAAACATTTGCAGACTCAGCATACCTGCACGACAAGAGAAATATATCAACACCTGAAAACCCAGAATTGTGAGCACAGTGTACAGTATTTCCCCACTTACCCTTGTGGGCAAGTGGCACGCGTAATAACCGTTATGCATGTGGTTAGTATGGTTATTATGGCACACGCAATAACCATTATGCATTGCAAAGATGGGTCTATGTCAACAAGCAGGCAGGACAAAATAACATCATTAAACTAAGAAACAAGCAGGCGGTTGAACATATGTCAAATACCCTATCGACAATAAAAATTGCCTGTAGAAAGGCGGAGCAAGCAACATGAATAGACACCTTTGCTACTCACGAAGGGGAGATCAGTCTCCATTTTGTAAGACAGCTTCTTGGACTAGCACCTTGTGTTTGTGTTATGCAATAGCAAGGCATGCAAGCGTTCTGCTGCATAAGGGTAAGGCAAGCTGACTCCCTGTATGACATTTTCTTACGTAAAGAGTAATCTCTGGTGCTGTGTCTCCAGAGACCTCTACAAAATCAGACCAGACTTGGGCAAACTGATGTCATTAGCTTCTGTGTGATGAAAATGTACCCCTACGGCTTGAGGACTCAATGTATCAACCCAGCCTTGTGCCACTGCACAAAAACTTGTTTTCACATCCGTGATGTATTACTTGCTTGTAAGTGACTGCTGGTTGGATAGGCTTATGGACAACCACTGAAATGAGGCTAAGTTTCCTATTCAACAACCAGAGTATTTTGAGATTGTGTTTTTAAATGTTTCACTGCCAACCTACCATTTCCCCTGTCTTCAAAGTGGCAGCATTGGAGGGAATCCGTTAGGTAGTCCTTTGGGCAAGCAATGGGTTCAGGCAGTGGATGTACTCAGCCCTCTTATGTCCTCTGTGTGGAGAGAAAGAACTCTCAGGACACAGGCGCATAGCAGAAGTACCGCTGATCAAAACTCTCTGAGTTAAGGTATGTGAAGTACGTTTGAAAGAATGCCATAAGTAGGTGCCCAGAAGTTGGGTGTGGAGTTCTTTTTGGAATGAAGTCTAAATAAATAACTGAGGTTAATCTGATTTTCATTAAAACTGTGAGTACCCCAAGCTACTATAAAGTCAGTGGAAGCCAAGCATGCCTCAACAACATCTTATGAAAATGAGATTAAGCTCTGGTTAAAAGCCTAATGTTAAGAACCCCCTGTGTAATGTATGATCACAGCGTGACTTTCATATTGAATCAGTCAGATGGAAAATGCCCCATGGACATGTGCATTTGAATGTCAAATTTAAGTATGAAATAGCTGTGAAATATGTAAATAATGCTCCTTAATTTTGTCCTGGTTTATCCAAAACCGTGGTCTGAGTCCCATCCCAGGCAGGCAGCTTTTTACTGTGAGAAGAAAAGTGCTTTCCTCTCTAATGCCTATCTCACCTCTTTTTAGTTGAAATTTCAAAGGAGGAATTAGACCAAGAAGATCCTTATCTGCATGATGGCTGCAGAGGTAAGTCAGGTGACTAGTCCTGTTAGCCAGCTCTTTTGTGATTGCCTGCAATAAAAGTAAAGCAAACTTAGATCTAGAGATTAGCCAAAACCTTTTGCCTAGGCTAGTTATGGGTACAAATAACAGAATGAAGTTCCTTTCTACGAAATAGTAGGCCATTATGTGATGCCTCAATAGTTCTTAAATACAAGGGAGGCATTGTCTCCCATAGTGGAGTTTGTCTTACCTAACTGAAGCTTAGACTATACATTTAACTTTTACTTAACTTCTACTGGGTAATACCTCAGAGGTGTTACGCATTGAACCCGTGGTTTAATCTGGATTTTTCAGAATGTGGGGATCCTGTATTAAATATGTGCATTCTTTCATTCTCCTCCTGGGATGATCAGGGTGATTGAATATGTAATGCAACTGGTTTCCTTTTGAGATGTATCACCTGAAAAAAAGGAAGAAAAGCGACTATTGTCCTCATTAGTCAGACTGTTCTGCCTCCTGGGAAGAATGTGTTATTGGGATATTGTTCCGCTAAGTATTCTGATTTATTGCTTGTCACTTGTGATTTACGTGTCTATAAACTTAAACCAGGAGTGATTTATTATTTTCTGCAAGCATTTCAGAGCTAACTAATGTATTTAGGATAAAATCAATTTAATAGACTTATATTCCAGTTGAGAGATGATTTACTGTGCTGCCTGTTGTATAGCTATTACACTCTAGAGAGGGTGGAAATGTCTACTAGGTCATTAGCTAGTCAAAGCCAGCACTGGCTCCCCTCCTTGTTTCCAACTGCTAATTGCAAGAGCTGACATAGAAAAATGTGTTCTATATTTTTCTAGCATTATTTCTTTATGTAATCAGTTGTTTCATTTGTCAGTTAATCAGCTGCCTGCAAGAGATGGATTGGTGTGACTAATTACAAATTAGAGTTTCTGTCTACAGTATATTTTCTGATAAATTTGGCATGCCAAAATTATTTCTGATTTTCCGAACTTCACCAGGGTAAACTTACATTTCCTAGGCAGTGGAACTTCCAGCAGTTTGTTTTGGAGCACCTTCGTGGTATATGAGGAAATTAATTCTGTTCTCCCAGCACCTCCACAATAGGTTTTACTGTGGCTGACAGGAGCTCATAGTATTAGCAGAGGTTCAGAAAGCGGTAGCTGTCCATCTCAACCACAAGATTATGGTTCCTTCTAATGTCATTGCCTTTGCCAGTACTGTGTACAGACCTAATTTTCTGTGGTACATTAATGGCCCTGTCCTCATTAGAAATTGTTGCCCTTTAAAAAATGAATTCACTCAAATGTTTAAAGTATTATAGCTGCATTTGTCCGCTTTGATTGTGCCTATCTCAAACCTTTTATTTAATGCCTATCCAGCCATTCTGAAAATTGGAAGAAGACAGATTCTATTTGTACTAAGGATATCAATACTCTTACAACAAATAGTTGGAAGTACATAACCTTTTCTCTATTGTGAGAATATTAAATGTTAATTTAGTTTTTAACAAGATCAGGAAAAGTAAGTTTTTCTTAATGATGAGCCAAATTTTATGTAAATTTCCTATAGTATCCTGTCTTTCTGTCTGCCAGAATAACTGGAGCTTTCTGTCACATCCTTTGTGACTCCTGCACACCTCACTAGGTCCTTAGTACCTGAGTAGTAAGTCTTGGCTCCTTTGGATTCTCTGAAGCCATTGTCACCCAAAATACCCTCTTCTCCCTTTCATGTTTCCAGCCTGCTAAATAGGAAAAGAGCACGTGCTATAGCTGATTCAGGAGTATGGCCCTAATAGTAATGGGCTAAAAATAAAGCCTAATGTAGCTAATAGTGAAAATGTTTCATTAACTTACGGCGATGCATCTTGTCTTCCTTATTTTACAGTAATCACCCTACAAAATTTTAACTTCCCAGTCAAAACCTGAGGAGGCGTCTGAGCTCATCGGCATTTTCCCTTCAACTTCTAACAATGACGGACTATAGGCAACTCCTTAATTTACTTACTTCTTGTATTCATTTTTAGAGCTAAATGAATACAGTGATTACAAACACTTCTTTCAGTGTTTAGCCCTTTCCTTCTTTTGTACATGTGTGTGTTTAGTTATCTGCTTTTCTAAGTAAATCAGCAAGCATCTTGCAAATTAATGGTTTGTTTCAGTTCCTGTGAAGAGCCTCTTAATTTTATAAGACTTCTTAAAATACAATTAGGTGGTGGTCCCTGCTCTCAGCAATGCAGAGACACAGGATCCAGTTACGTCTGCTCCTGCTTTGTTGGGTATCAGCTTCAACCAGATGGTGTCAACTGTGAAGGTAAAAGAAATAAAACCATTGTGTTGATTATCAACATCCTTATTTTAAAAGAACAAGAATAGATTAAAGAAGATCCAAATAGAAGAGATCAGAATATGCTTATGCCAGCGGGGGAAAGAGGTGAGATCTTAAAAAGTTCATTTAAGCAGAGTGTTGGAATGACAGTTGTGCGAAGATGGAGTTAAGAAAGAATCAATAGAAGAGATGCAAGATTTATAGGGGAGAAGAGGCAGAAGATCTTGAATTTATTGTTGTGAATAAAACCAAAATAAAATACCTGTTCTCTTTTGTAATAGTAGATAGTAATTGATAAGGCAGATGAAATAGAGTAGGATTCTTCAGCTTGTTAAGGACATGACTGACAGAAAGGAGGAAAGTTTTGGGTATCGTGAGTGGCCTGGGAATAGTCAAGGGGGAAGAACTGTTAAGCTTTTCCTAGAATAAGAACTAAAGCAACAGCAAATGCAATGGGCTGGGATAGACCTCATCGCACTTGACTTCAGCCATGTGCAATGTAGACATTTGCTTCTGAGCTAGTCAGCCTAGGCTCCTTTTGTTGCTGAGAGAAACAAGCACTTTCAGTGCACAGTTCATCTTTACTGGCTCATGCTCAGAGAACAGAGATGAGTAGCTATGTTGTGGGTGTGTGAGTGTGAGGCCAAATCCACATCATTCTTTGTATCGTGATGCTCAAAGTAATGACTGGCTGGAGGTGTGCCCACAGCTAGCCTTTGAACTCATCTCTTCCCAGTGATTTCATGTTTATTATTTACTCTTTTTTAAAAAAAATATTTTTTCATATTCTAGATATTAATGAGTGTATCACTGGGACACACAGCTGTGGGATTGGACAAACGTGTGTCAATACATTAGGATCCTTTCGCTGTCAGCGGGACACGAGTTGTGGAACTGGTTATGAACTAACTGATGACAGTCGTTGCAAAGGTACGTCCCGTGCAGAGAAGCTGAAATCTTCCAGACTGAAGTAAAAAAATTAGTATGTCATCATGTCATGATCTTTTACTTTTGGTAAATACACGTGTAAGCTGGAGTTACACAGGGACACACGGACAGTGCTAGTTCTTCTGGGACAGTAGTTTTCCACTTGCCACCTTGCAGGTACCGCATTAGGCTGTTTGTGGACTGCCGCAAAGACTTCCAGGAGAGATACCTACATTCATTTTGCATTGGCAATTTGTGTAGCACGATAGGAGCTGGTCTGGGGTCTGAAACAGTTGAAGGCCCAGCACTCATACTATCCACGTTTTTCTGGTGTTTACTTCTGGCTAGCTCTAGTCACGTCCTGTGAGTTGGTTGCTCATTAGTGAGTGGAGTGCCTAAGTCCTGCTCCTGGATCATATCTAGTGGCTTAGTTTCACCTGAAAGAATTAAGTTCGCACATTTCGGAGTGTGAAACTAAGTGTGGCAAGTGGAGTGACCAGGTGATTCAATTTGAAAATGCTACAGTAGGTGCATCTTTTTTAAAAAGTAAGCCTTTATCCTCTGGAGGCTTAAATTTGTTACAAAGGGATTAATTTCTTAATCAAACATTCTTAAGGACTGAAAAATGGAAAAGGGTTAAAAACACTGTTCTTGACTAGCTGTGTTTGAGCACGAGGGTAATAGTTTTTTTTTTACTAAAGAAATTACTGATACCAACTTGCATCTAGCTCAAAGTATGCCGTTATGTGCATCCATAACTTCACCTGACATGCTACATTCACAGAGGTACAAATTAGCAGCAAACTCCATTTGATGTGGAATTGGTTTCCACTGTGAGAAAGTCTGTACCCCCAGAGCTTAGAATTGTTTATAAACAGACTGAGTAAATTAACGCAACCAAAGTTCTGGGTAAGGTTTTGTTGTAGGAACTGATCAGTGATGAATAATAGATTGAATAAAAAAGCTAATGTATGAACTCCCAAGGCAAAACCTGCAAAACATACAATGTTTTTCAAAGTATTATGGTCTAACTTTGATCCCTTTGAAGCGAAATTTCTGCTGATTTGAATGACATCATGTTTAGGTTAACAAATAGCTTACCAGCAAGTATTAACAATCTTTCTCTGGTGGAAAAAAAGGAGTACAGACAGTAAATTATGCATGCCATTAATGTTAGAAATTTCTTGTCTGGGTGAGATATGTTAATTATTAATGTTATGTTAATAGCGATGAAAACAGAAAATGATTTTTAAATGCCAAGTAAAATGACTGAGTTGTACAGCCTGTAGAACCCTGCTGAACCCAATCAGTATTAACCCATCCTATGTTTAAAACGGGCCCCACAATCATTATTTAAGTTTCTCAGTGTCCACTGCATAAATGGGAAAGCTGAGGCATCCTATTGCTAGAAAGTTTCTGTATTTTAGTAGCTTTAGGAAATTTCATGCCGTTGCAAGGTGGCAAACACTAAGTTTTAGTTGCTTTTATGTGGATAGGGTCACATTCGTAAATGAAGTCTCATTAGCCCTTGTCTACTTTACCATAATTTATTCACAAGTATTTATTGTCCATTCTGAACGCGAATGGAATATTAAAGTGATCAGAAATTATATTTATGTGCATTTTAAAGAACAACAATGCAAGGATGTTGCAGGCCTTAACATGGATGAGAATCAAGGCCAATTAATTGACTTATGAAAGAAATTAACAATGACTGCGTTGTATCTAAGGTTAAAATTAAAACTGCACTTTGACATACGTTATGGACTTCAAAGTTGAGCCCATGTGTAAGCACACTGTTGAATCAAGGCTGAGCACTGCTGAACATGATGCTTCAGGTGCTCTGTAATAATTTTGAATCATTTAGTTGAGACCTAAATTTGTAAAGCGTGATAAACATGAACACACCTATAAATAATGTTAATAACTATATAATTTAAAAGCTTAACTTATTCTACCTGTTTTTACTGAGATTCTGTTTGAGGTAGTAGGTCAGGTTGATCCTGGGTCACTGCATTGAGTTGCATGAAGCTACGCTGAGGATTGATCTGTCTGACATTTTTAACGATATCTGATGTTTTAAATGTGATGAAAAGGTTTCTGTCAAACTCCTGCTAACAATTTTTTTTTGTGATGTACCAGATATTGACGAATGTGAGACTGGTACTCATAACTGCCCCCCCGATTTTATCTGTCAGAATACTCCAGGATCTTTCCGTTGCCGACCCAAGCTACAGTGCATGAATGGGTTTATACAAGATGCGCTAGGCAACTGTATTGGTAAGACGTATTCTTATCTCAGTGAATACTTAAGTGTTGCCTATGAGATAAGTTATAGTTTCACTGGGTGAGTTCTGAGCTTCTCAAGTCATACTTCATGCATGTATGCATTGCTCTGCTATGTGTTTTCTCTGCTCCTTTAAAGGCAGGCTTGGTCCCACAGATAAGGTTTACAGACAAAACTCATTTAAATGAAAGACTTAAGTACTAGATCTCTGTTTTTAGTGAGATTTGGTTACCTAAGGCACTTAGCTGCATTTTAACATTTTCTTTAAGTTTTTAGGGTTTTTTCCTGAAACAAAATTTGTAAAAAAAATTCTGGTATGTTTTATCTCCCTCTATCCAAATGGCTTTAGCTGAAGCTTAGTATAAAAAGCTGTAATTTTAATGCATCGTCTGTAACACACTTTGTTGATATTAGTATGCCTGGTTTTACAGGTGTGTAGGTCTTTGCAGACCTGTCCTCCATTAGTTATAGCCTATCTAGAATCTTACTATGTATGAGAACGATGGGCCAGTTATAATATGCTGCGGAGAGGAGTTTTATTTTAAAGACTGATTACAATCTGTCAGGCTACTGCCTTGCTTCCAAGACTCTCACAAAACAGAATTATAACCTTCATATAAATACATTCGAATTACTGGTTTCCAGCCGACTTTAAATGGAATTGTCTAATATGACCTACAAATCTATCAGTTATTCCCTTGAGTAGTATTTTCAAGTCTCAACTTAACTTTGAATTCCCCCAGCGGCGTAGTGTGTCTTGGACTTGTGGAACTGGCTGAGCAGCAGCAGCTGCCAAGTCTAGCTCATTGTCAACCCTTCGTTCTCCTGCCCATATCATCATACCCTGTAGTGCCGAAATCTGACACTGGAAACACGGAGACTGAAAAAAAAATTGCAGCCTTTAAAATGAAGGGGGCCAGTGCTTGTGCACAGCAAACCCTTGGAAGACGTATATCTGCCATAGCTAGCACCAGGTCCACAGCAGTGAGCAGTTAGCTTGCCTTCACTGACGTTAGTAAAGCCACATCAATTTGCAGCAGCAATAGTGATGTCCCCTAAAGTGCATTTGCTCAAAATATTTGCCAAAACAATTTCACAGGCTGATTTTACACACCGTGAATCAAATGCTGCCCTATGTGCTGCTGAGGGGAAAAAGTATGAAAACTTTCCTGTCTTTCCAGTGTCTTCGTAAGTTGAAAATTTACACTCTTAATGAGCTGGGACAGGCCTAGCTGAAATGTTTCACATTATACTACATCCCCTTCCCCATCTTCAGGCAGCCAACATTTTGCAAGCTGGATGCTGTGCTTAATACCATACCAACTGGAAGCAGTAGCTCTTCAACAGTTAACAGTACCACCGTGTAAAATGATGATAATATCCCAGTGAAACAGTTGGGACAACTTTAAGCAGAGAAGTTCTCACATGAAGCTGGACTTTGCTGAAGGTTATGGGATGCAAGCTCGTACACTCACAAGCAGTGCTGCTCCTACAGACTGTCAGGTCTTAGTTAGATTAACATTTCCATTAGATTAGCATAGCAAAGGCTCCTTCAGTACCTCCTGTAGCCACTGATTCCAGACTCTGAAGCTACTTCCCCCGAACTGATAGCACGTGCTAACCTTGTGTAACCATGAGTTCCTTACCTTCTTGGCTAGATACACTGCACTGGATCATACTCTAACACAGCTTAGTCTCATCTCCTTACATTTTCTGAGATTTTTACTTTATAGTGGGTTCTTACCAGGCAAAGGGTATCTTTGTCACAAAGTGATATGGTGTCCAGTTTGTAAAAAACCAGACATACGTTTGATGGATGGTAGGGGGCTGCATAGTCTTGTGAATATGTAATTCACATTCTTATGTGTTTACATGGACAGCTTACCGTAAGACAAGGTAAGGTATTCATGGTGAATACCTGTAAGGAGTAGTGTATCTCTCTGCAAAAATGGAGTCAGCTGTTACCTCTATGAGCACGTACTATCAAGTAGCTTGTTCACTGTGAGCCACAACGCACAGACTGCAGCATAACTGATTGAGCTGGTGAACTGAATTGTTGATCTTCTCTTTGTATGTTTAGGGGAGACTTTCAAAGGCTTCTAAACAAATGCAAATTCTATACCCAATTTCCTCTGCTTTTCACTGGTATCTGGGCCTCTCGTACCTCTTCCAGTCTTCACCCTGGAATCATTATATCAGTGAAGCTAAATGGCACGAATAGTTACATTCTCCCGTGGGCAGAGCTTTTCGAATTCTGAAGGATTACATCAGGATGTAGTCCTCTGAAAGATTACGTAAGGAAAGCATCTTGCCTTAAACATCTTCAGACAGCAGATAGTTACACTGACTTGTTGTGCGCTTGTAGATATCAACGAATGCCTGAGCACCAACATGCCATGCCCAGCTGGGCAGATATGTATTAACACTGATGGCTCATATACCTGCCAGCGAATCTCACCCAGCTGTGGCCGCGGTTATCATCTCAATGAAGATGGAACAAGATGCGTAGGTAAGTAACAGCTTTGAAGACAAAACAGCTTGAAGAAAATAAATCACGTCTATAATTTATATTTACCAGTTTCTTGCACTTTGCCTAAGTTTTTCTCATTCCCACAGTCAGTTCTTGATCCTGTTCTTTCTGTCGTGACAGTCCCAACAAGTGAAGGATGACAAGGGTCTACTCTCTGTCCTTCATGTAGCTCATGAAACTCTATATTATGAGAAGAGGAGAAATGATAATCACTCCCCAAAAATGGCATTGTCTGTGACTATATTAGTGTATTGGAACAATGCTGTGTGGTCTCAAATCTCCCAAATACAGAGGTATAATGTAATCCCCACTTAATGTCCCGCGGAAGCCATTAAAGTAGCACTGAAAGGCGTATGTGCCTTTGGCTGGCTTTTAACGAAGGTGGCTTTTGCAGAGAGAGTTATTTTTGCACGTGTCTTCAATTTTTGTAAATTGCTTATCAAAGCCCTACTGACTGTGGGTCTCTGGCATCTTCCACTAACAGAAGATCTGATCGGTGAATATTGAGGTCGCATAACAAAACAATTTTGCACCTGATTTCCTCCAAAGATTGTCTGATTTCCTGAATTCTTTTCCCTCCCAAGTCCATCAACATAAACAGGACACCGGTGAGATAACCTGTGCCTGTAAGAACAGTTTGGATGTGTGACTCTGATCTTCTTGTGGAAGCTGAGAACTAGATCAAAATCTTACTTTCTGTTTCAAAACTTTACAGCTACTAGGGGACCTTAACTTGTTGCTCTTCTCTCAGCTTGCATGCTCAGAAGTGTACTGTCAATCACTTCTCTCCTTTTTTTTAGATGTGGATGAGTGCTCATCCTCTAATCAGCCTTGTGGAGAAGGGCATGTTTGTATAAACGCCCCAGGCAATTACCGTTGCGAGTGCAAATCTGGCTATTCTTTTGATGTCATCAGTAGAACTTGTGTTGGTGAGTTTCGACTTAAATAGATGCAGCCATGGCATTTTAAAAAATGATCCTGTGTAAAGAATGTTATTGCTCTCTGCATAACCTCTTTCATCTGAATGTAAAATTGACTACTATGTTATTTGTATAAATCTAATACCATATTAAAGAGCTGATGGTACTTCAAAGGAAGCTGTATTAGTATTGTCAACATGTTATCTGTTATCCTGTTAAAAGGTAAGATTATGAGAATGTGTGTAATTGTTTTCTGTGATATTTTTATATGCACCTACAGCAAAAACATTCCTTTGGAAGATCAAAGCAACTTTCTTCTTTATAGGTCTTACTCAATTATGCACTGGGGTGCTTCCAAATGAGCATTTTGAGCAAGTCCTTCCCTCTGTAGTATGAAATTTAGATCTGGAAAATAAAAATGAAACTTTTATGACCACATTCTTGTCCACACTACTGCTGCAGAGAAGCCAGCCAATACATAGGTCTCTGGATATATCTATCATTGCAGATATCAATGAATGCAGACGCTATCCAGGCCGCCTTTGTGCTCACAAGTGTGAGAATACTCCTGGTTCCTATTACTGCACGTGTACCATGGGATTCAAACTTTCAGCTGATGGCAGGTCATGTGAAGGTATGGCTGTCATATGTTTTGGTCATATAGTGTGAGATACAGCTCATTGCTGTCTAGCGCTTCCTGTTTGATTATAGCTTGTAACTCTGCACTGGAATGGCATGAGAAATCAATCCAGTGTGGTCTCTTTGTTTATATAAATACTGTTATGATTAATCAAGGCCACCGTAGCCCAAAGTTCCAATATATTGCCTTTGGCTGGGTCACGCAGAGGTGTGTGGGTCTGCATTTACTGTATTTCAAAGGGTGATTCAGCTAGATCAGATTCAAGACCTTCAAAACCAGCCTTGCTGATATCCAGATATAAAAATGTAAGTGTTGTCCTAAAGACTCCCTCCAAGTCATACACCTTGAAGGACAGTGGGAAATAGTAGCACATTGCAGATCAACCTATACTGCCAGACCCTGTTGAGAGTAATACACCCAAAGTTCCTTATTTCCAGCTTACTCAGTGACATGCATGCCATCCTTTTTTAATTAAAAAATTGTCTTCACAACTTTTGCCCTAGTCCTGTATTAGGAGTGACGAATACAGCAAGAAATTTGGGGCTCAGATATATAATTTTGCATTTCAGATTTAAACGAGTGTGAGAGCAGCCCCTGTAGTCAAGAATGTGCCAATGTGTATGGCTCCTATCAGTGTTACTGCCGCCGGGGCTTTCAACTCAGTGACATAGATGGGATTTCATGTGAAGGTAAGCGTTATTGTTTTGCAGATGGATGATGAGTAAGCGTTTCTCATTCTCGCCACAACATACATGAACAGTTCCATGTTTCTGCAATTGTTTCATTTTAACATTCGATTCTCTTTGCTATCTTCCTGTGAAACTGTCAAACCGTATTTAATGAAGGTCTCCTACCCATGTCCTCCTCTAGAAATACCTCTGCTTTTGTGATGTCAGTTTTGCCGTTTACACTGAATTGCTGCTTGACATGCTTTTGTAACTTGCCAGAAATGTTGTTTTTTTCTGAGGAACTAACATAATTTCTAGTCTTCAGCGAGTGAGGTTACACACACATTTTTATGTTACTGTCATGGTTTAAAGCTGGGCTGGCTATTAAACAGATGACAGATGCTCTTTGTTAACCCCCTCCCTCCCCAAAAGATCTGATGATGTTTTTCCTTCCCCAGCAGTTAGAATAATGAAATTGTGTTTGAAGCTCACAGTGGGAACACCGTTCGTGTGCACTTGGTTGAATGTCATGAACACATAGTAAATTAGTGTGTTTTTCTTTTTGCAGATATTGATGAATGTGCGTTACCTACTGGAGGGCATATCTGTTCCTTTCGATGCATTAATATTCCCGGGAGCTTTCAATGTACTTGTCCCTCCACTGGTTACAGGTTGGCACCCAATGCACGCAACTGCCAAGGTGAGTTTAATAACTGCAGTGACACCTAACTGGATTGTGAATTTCTGAAATGTTCTAGCAAGTTTTTATGTTTAAAAAAAAAAGCCTTTCCTACAACATCATAGGTAAAGCAGTAAACATCAGTTTGAAATTGGAAGAAACTAGTGTTTTATAATAAGTATACAGGAAATTTCTCTTATAAGCTATAGAATGCAGTAGGGAATACTTTTTATAACGTTATTAAAGAATTATAAAAAAATTTGAAGATGAAGACTCCCGCTGTAAAATGGTATGAGTTAGTTTAGCCATTGAAAGGGAGCATCGTGCTGTAAACATTTCAGCAAATATTTAGGTGTCGTCCACTTAGTGGCACTGCTGCTCTTCCTTTTCCTGTTCTTGGCTGTTGTTTGGGTTAGTCTTTTTTGTTTTACTGCCCTCCCATTCCAATCCTGTAAGAATGTTTAATTGCACCCCATGTTCTGTAGTACCTGGTATGATATTTTCATCATCTGGCACCTGTAAGTAGAGGAAAGGCATATGTTTAATCCACTCACCTTTTTCCATTTGGCAGATATTGATGAGTGTGTTGCAGAAAGCCACAACTGCTCTTTCAATGAGACCTGCTTTAACATCCAGGGGGGCTTTCGCTGTCTGTCTTTGGAATGTCCAGAAAATTACCGCAAGTCAGGAGATACGTAAGTACTTTCTTTTTCAGGGTTGAACGTTTTTTTGGTGACATGATCTCCTTTATCTCATGCCGCTGCTGACTGAATACATAACGGATTGTGGCAAATATGTATTTTGTTGGTAGGCCTACCCTATGTTTTGCACACACAGGTCTGGTCCTTTTCTAATCCTCCTTTTTCAGTCTCAGAAAAAGATATTCCCTGAAAAAATGCCATTTGTCATAGTTTGCATCATAATGATCTCTAGAGCCATAAGCAGATGTTCTCTCTCTCTGGCTACGTTGCAGGCAACCTGTTAGGAGAGTTAAATTCAGCTTCAAAATTCTGGCTTTTATTTCGTTTCACGTGTAGCCTTTCCTTACTATTACATTCCAGTGAAAGAGTTCTTTTTAGTTCCGTCCCTGAGTTCTTACCAGTGCTGTTGCAAAGCGTTGCAAGAACGTCTTGGTTTTAGTAGCATTTCACCTCTGTTACAAAAGCTGGGAATCCTAGCAAGGGTAGTATGTTAGCTGCTGCCCATATTTGTGTCTCTTAACCTAGCTCAGAGAAAGTCTATGCATTCTGGTGTTGAAAATATGAGACAGCTTTGGGAGGGGAGGCCAGCCGACAGCTCATTTATACCCATCAAATGGTGCTAGCAAAGTGGAGAAGTCGTTGCAAAATTTCAGTTGCATAGCTAGAGTTTACGGCTGATGGAAATGTCTGCGTTTCCTCCCGCCCTGTGGCTTCATGGTCACCCTGTACTCCAGTGATTCTTCCAAAGGCTGCTCCACAGTCCCCCACCATGTGCTACCTACCCAGGTAAGTGTATGCTCCACCAGCTAGGGAGGAAAGCTGATAAATCATATCTGTCATCAGTCTGCTTGTTGCTCTTCACAGTCAGTGTTCGTATGCCCACCATCTTTAAGATAAAATGGAGTACTCTCTGCCTCCTCTGAAGAATGAAGTTAATGCCTGTCTTCATCAGAGGGACTTTGTGGGGATTAGTTAGTTTCCATTTAAACCTTAATCTGTGAAGTGCCATGCACAGCAGATGTGTTTGATCTGAATGCCGAAGAGGGGGTTCATGGTATAAAACATAAAAAGATATTTGTAAAATATGCTTGTATTCTGAGAAGTGTCAATAGTAATTACATTTTAAATTATGTGTGTCACATCAATAAACGAGCAGTGCCTGGTGATGCAGATGTTCTCTTTGGTTGTAATATTGTGGGTTCATTTGTATCCGAATTCAAAAAAAGCCATTTGCAATGGGCCACTAAGCCGAATTAGCAAATTTCTACTCTTACGGACATCCCTGAGTTGAAGAGTTCAGTTTATAACATATGCATCATACACATACATTCCATTTCATCTTCTTTCTTATCTATATTTTTATGCGCTTGTTGAAATTAATGGCTATTTGAGATGTAAGGGATTTTTTGGGGAAGCAGTAGAATATCTGAATTGTTTTTCTGTGTCAGGGTTGTTGGGGCCCTGTAATGGCTTACTCTGCCTAACTCAAAGAGACTCATAGGGAAAGGTTCTTCTGATGTGCTAGGGCTATAATTAGGCTATGAGTCAGACACAAATCCTGTAGCTGCTCAGTGAAGTTCTAATTATTTTAATTCCTTGAGTTATTATCTTGTTGGATTGGTTAGGTTTTTCCCTCTAAACAGCTACAGACGCAGTTACTAAATTTATTGTTGAAAATGTATTTGCATAAACCGAAGAGAATATGAGTTCGTTATCTTTATTGCAAAAAGTCTGAGTTCAGTGGGGACATAGATGCTCTCATACTTACCCAGTATACCACAGTGTTATACCACCATGCAGGAATCAGGGTTTCTGTATTGGATTACCCTGTGCCCACTGGGGAAGTTTCATCAGACAGCTCTTTAGTACTCTTTTTACATCCAAACTAGTTTACGTATTCTGGAATCATTTGTTTTTGGCATATATAACCCAACATAGCTGATA
This sequence comes from Steatornis caripensis, assembly GCA_013398225.1. NCBI lineage: Eukaryota > Metazoa > Chordata > Aves > Caprimulgiformes > Steatornithidae > Steatornis > Steatornis caripensis. Next base: position 70,825 of record VZSC01010944.1, read on the forward strand.
GCTAGCATATCTTCGCTAGCTTTTGCATGATAATGACGCTAAATCACTCTTTCACCCAACCTTGTGCCAGGACTCTAAATAGTTGGCTTCTCATAACATGGTATCTATTATAGATACCATTTTCCTCTCCTTTCTATTCAAACCACATTCCAGTTTCACCATCTTGGCATGTTGTAAGAAAGACAACACATTTTTCATTCCCATCAAGTTGGCATCTCATGGGATTTTTTTCCCTATTCTCTGTTTTTTGGAACAGCTGCAATTTAATAGGCCTCAGTCCTGCAAATCCAAGTTTGTTCATTAAAATCCTTAAAATCCTTATGTACAAGCAACAGCCCTCACTGGTCCAGAAGCTTCCTTACCCAATGCCTTTAAACCAGAGATTTTTGTGTGGTGGCTGTTGCAGTGGTGATTGTCATCAGGTGAAGTAATTGCAGGATCATCCTGTGCTACAGGCTAAAAGCTCAGGATGCTGTATAGATACTGTGAGCTTCAGGAGGAAACAGCCTGTGTAAGCTTCCCCAAAGTCCAACAGAGTGCTTGGCATGGTCCGATCCTTGATAGTAACAATTTTATTGAAGATTCTATCTCTTTTGCTTAAGTTCTGCCTTTTTTTTTCCCCTTGATCAGCCTATAGGCTTGGTATTTTTCCAAGGGTAATTAAGATCTACTGCTACTCACAATAGGACTTAACTTGCTGTACTGCCTTGCCAAACACTTTTTGTTTTCAAATTGCATAACAATTAAATTCTCTTTATGTGACACTAAAGTCTAACATTTGTAATATTTAAGCCAAGAAAAAGAATAGAAAAGATAAAGAAGCGGTTATGGCAGCGTGTCAGAAATGTGCGATGCATTGAGCCAGATTGGGAAATATTTTGATATTCTAGACATGTCTGTGTGTTATTACGGTTGCCTGTCGCTTCTCATTATTAGGACCCATTTTTAACTGCTTAGAATTTTGCCAAAACTTAACCAACGGCTGAAATTTTACATGCCAAGTGTCTGACTCAGGCGCAAGTTTTGGCAAATTTCAGCCAAAGCAGTTCACTCATTTCCAAGAACAAGAGCAGGAGGAACACTTTGTTTTGTGTGTTTAAGACATTTTAATGATTTTTTTTTTCTTTTGACAGTTTGCTGTCATGTTTTGGAGAGGAATCTGAAATTTGTTAGGAGATTACTTTTGCACTTTTTGTCATCCTTACCAAAAACCTCTGAAACTTCTGAAATTATGAACTTTGTAAAATTGCTTTATAGCCTTTTTTCATAAACCTTAGGAAACGAGGTCCTCAGTGAGTAATCTTAATCCGCCTTTGTATGCCAAAACAGACAGGTCTGCCTGGAGTGTTTCTGAGAGTTCTTGGTTAACTTTTGCTTCAAGTCCTTGAATGATAAGGATTTCATAGCCTCAGTGGCAATCTGTCTTTGTGTTCGACTCTCTTCGTCAGTGCAATTCAATTCTTCCTATCAGTAGATAGGTCTTTCTTTTTTAGCAACAAACAATCTTGATTTAGCAGACCTGGGCTTCTTGCATCCCACAGGAAAGGAGCCCAATCTTCCCTGTAATGTCTACTCTTATCTGCCCTGGGCCAGGTGCCCTGACAACCCCAGAGCCCGTCTCTTCTGTGCTTTCAAAGACCACCCAGACTCCATGGATAAGAAAGCTGTTTCTAGCACGTGTAAGAGAAGAGCTGACTTCGGTAACAAGGAAAGGTTTACTTAGGGGTAAGGAGTCTGAATGTAGGGAGGGGAGGATCAGAAGGTATGACCAGGTGAGGAGAATGAATCTGGGAGGCACTTGGGGGGTAGAAGGTAAAACTGAGCAAAACAGTTTAGAGGCAAGGGGGAAACCAAGCACAGGAGTCCGGAGCTTATGGTTAAGGGTGATTGATGCCAGATTTGGATGAAGACCATCAGAGCCAGGAATAATTTGGGATGGCTGCACAAAGATACTGAGGGAAGGCGGGGTGTATGCTTTGGGACTAGAGCTGTGAGGTAGAAACCAGAAGAACCAAGTGTCAGCCAGGACAGGATAACGCAAGGAGAGGAGGATTGGCACCGGCTGAGTAAACAGTCCTGATGCCAAAAGTTTGAACGAGCAGGAAAGGGAATAGGAAGAAGGAGCCAGGTTGGGAAAGACCGATGAAGGAGACAAGGATAGGACATAAAGGCTCAGTGCTGAGAGCAAAATGAAGATGGGTCTGTCTCTTCTATAGCTTGAAAAGTCCTTGAGAATTTCCAGCTCCAGACAGGAGGAGCATGCAGAGTATTTGTCCATCCTGTCTACTGTAGTGCTGCACACTGTATTATTCTCTGCCTGAGCCTAAAGTGAGACTCCACATCCTCCTCCGGTTAAGAAATATCTGTGAAAACCAACCATCAGTTGGTTTCATTCCCTTTAAGTTCTGGTCTGTTTAAGACAAAACCCACCTTCCCTACACAGCTGCCCTATTAACGTAAACCCACGATTTGGTGATGCAGCCTGGCTGATGGCTCATCAGGGCTTCAAGGTGTGGTGCAACCTGCTGAAAAGAAATACACACCGATGACAGCATGACCGAGTGCCTTTGCAGTGGAGTATATTCTAGGAGGTCTGGAAGATTGATACAGCTCTGGAAATCTGCAGGGTCAAATTTCAGAGATTTGTAGTGTATAGTTTAGTAATAAAACTTGGTTAGTCATTCAGCATGTTGAGATGGTTCCCCTGTATGAAGTAAATTGCAAAGCCATAAATCCTGCTAAAAAGTTCTTTTCCCTTCAGTGCATGAGGAATCGTTGCATACCACTCAACTCCTTTGGGAACAATGGAATAAATTGCCTTGTATCATGTGGAAACCAGGCTCAGAAATTAACAGGAGGGAAGGCAGAAAATATTTTCTCCTCATTTCTCTGTTAGGAAATGTTGTATTCGTGATCTAAAATGGAATCTCTCTAGTTTTGCTAGTTTTATTTTCCTTTGTGAGTAACCAATGTTTGGTACAACAAATTGAAACTATGAGTAATTCTTTGAAACCAGCATTTCAGGCACATAAATAAACCTAAGAGAACAGAGTCATGTGAGCTAAAATAATCAGGAGCAAATTCGGGAATAAGTATTTCGCAGTATTATATGCTTATTTTTCTATCCCACGCGCCTGATTGCAGAGGTTTGCAAAGTTGTGTATAACACTGCCTCACCGCAAGGCCGTGCATGTTTTACTTGGGCTCTGTGCTGGGTTTCTCTGGTAGCATCTTGCTGTCTCATCAGCACTCCCCTTCTCCCGCTGGGCGCCCCGTGCCCCCTCCCACAGCGACGCGGCGTGGTGGCAGGGCATGGTAGCCTTACGGCCAGGTCGTCCATCCTGAGCTGCCACGGAGCTGGAGCAGCACCCGGGGTCTTGGGCTGCTGACTCACTAGCAGGTTGTTGGATTCCCCAGCTGTGTGATTCTCTTCTGCCCACCGAAGGGAAGCATTTAAATAAGGTCTAGAGAGTACACTGGGATTTAAATGCTCGTTGCTTCTTGCCTTTGTGGTGCATGACCCCAGAATGAACTCTGGTTCTTGAAAGCAATAGTATTTGCTATCTCTCCTTTGTGGTTATTTGATGGAACAATTAGTGCACATTAACTAAACCTATAGCGAAGAGTGCAGCGTGTAGTGTGCACCACCAAAGAATAAGATAAAAGCTGATGAATTTTGAATAATTCTAGCTCCTAGCCGCAGGCACATCTGTCTCTACAAATAACTTTCTGAATCAGCAGAATGTCCTTTTTCAAATCTTAGAAAGCGGGGAGCTTTGGTTTTTTGTTCTCTAGCAAATTCTGCCTATTATTATAAAATGTATTTTACTTTTATGAAAGGGTATATTTTATAAAAGCATGTAAGTGCTCATGAGCATGTAGATGTTTCCAGAAACATTTATGTGAAGAAAACATTTCCAACTAAGAAATTAACTTTCTTGACTTCTTTAATTATTTCAGCAAAACCAAGTAGCCTCATGATTTCAGCAAAACCAAGTCATTCTCTTTAGTGGAGTTGTTGATGACATTTCAGAAAAGAATGCAGAACTCACTATACCTGAAAATATTCCACGAGTATCTACACCTAATTAGCCGGCCATCCTGTAAAGACTTGTGCCTGCTCTTTTACACACATGAACAAAATTAAGAATGCATTTAAGTCTTCAAAGAATTGCTTTGTACTTTTGTTTGCAAGTAGTATTAAAAGAAAACATAGAACACATTAACTGAAGAACTGAGGGTGCTTTTAACCACTGTTTTTGGAAATGTTTACTTTGCATATAATGAGAAGTTCCTGGAATTCAGGTCACCATGCACTGGCAACAAAGTGGGGCTTGCTTATGAGCCACAGTTCTGTTGATATCAGATACTCCTGATAGGAGTTCAGTTTTACATATCAAAATAAAATAAATGAAATGGGCACTCAGATTTCCTTGAGGTAGTAAGAAGCAAACCATACTTTAATGCTGGAGCATTTCTTAGTAAAGAAATGAATAAATAGTTAAGGTTCCAAAACCTCAGCCTGTGACTGAGTATTGCTTTTGAGTGGAGAGACTTATACATAACTGACTGACTCATAGTTGTGCGTGAGGCATGTTTAGAGCTAAATGCACAACCCGATCATCCCCAAATTTTGGAAAGTCAACATTCAGCTGAGATCGTCATGTCTACCTCTACTTCCGTGCACCTATCTGAGAGGATGTTTGTCCATGCAGATTATGATTTCTAGTGCTGACTTTCATTGTTTGCTTTCAGCCTGTGTGGGTGATCTCTTCCTAGTTCTCTGGATTTTTCACTGTAATACAGTGCCTGGTGATAAGGGAAGGAAACAGCAGAGGGCAACTTTCTCACTCACCAGCATCGTTCCTGTGACTCAATGCTGCGTAAGAGTAGACTGAATGTGTAGGGCACACACTGGAGACATCAGACCGTTGGATCTTGCTTTCAGTGCTTGCCTAGATGGGTGTTAGACTGTCTCAGATTAGTTCTCTGGGTAGCACAGAGAAATACTGTGCCACATCAGGAGGAAGAAGGTTTGTCTTCAAAGCAAATAAACCTTAACATACAGGTAGTGTTGGAAGTAAGTTTTACATTCCTCAGTATGCTGTCAGATGATGAACATACATAGTGCAGTATCTCGAGTGCCTCTTGTCTCTCAGAAGGACCAACTCCTTGCACATTTGTGATTTTCAGAATACTTTGCTGAGTCTTAAAATCAAGCCAGACATCCCAAGTAGGACACAGTCAACTCACTAACCACGTAGCATCTCTTCCTTTATTTGACATACGTCCAGTCAACAAAAGAATGAAACTTGGGGGTAAAAAAAAAAAGCCAGCATTGTCCCTAGTAAGAGCTTAGCTCATCTAAATGCAAATATACTCTCACCCATGCTGAGGTGCCAGACTCAGTCCATCTGTGCATGCAAAGAAAGGACAACACTTCTGAAAATGGCAACGCTACTCCAAAAGCACCAGCTACAGACAAGTTCATCCTTATTTAATAAATGTCCGTTTGCAATATGACTGAGGTGTCAGGCTGAAGAATGGATACAGTATGCAAGTCAACGTATCTTTTCCCACCCCCACTGCCCTTGCTCTCCTATCACGCTTGCTAAATGTACGCTAATCTTCCTCTTGTCTTGTGTTCTCACTTTTCTTGCAGTCGCTGTGAGCGCTTGCCTTGTAATGAAAATAAGGAGTGCCAGAGCCTGCCTCTGAGAATAACCTACTATCACCTCTCTTTTCCTACCAACATTCAAGTACCCACCGACATTTTCCGCATGGGCCCTTCCAATGCTGTCCCTGGGGATAAAATTCTGCTGTCCATCATCAGCGGGAACCAGGAGGGTTTTTTCGCCACAAAAAAAGTGAACAACCACGGTGGCATTGTGGTCATGCAGCGGCAAATCACAGAGCCCAGAGACCTGCTTCTGACAATTCAAATGCAACTTTCCCGACATGGAACTGTCAACACATTTATTGCCAAACTTTTTATCTTTGTCTCTGCACAGCTTTGATCCCTAACTTACAAGCGTCATTGACTACTTTTTCTCTTCTAAGAGTAGCTTTTTTTCCCCAATTTTAATAAAGTTTTAGTTCCTCTGTTGCATGCTGCACTTGCATTTTATTTGCCATCATCATTACAGTTCTCCACTTTCATCTATCTCTGAACGTCTCCAGTTTGAGGACATTCTTATGGGTACTCTGCATCATTACAAAAAGCAGAAATTGGTGTCCGAGAGCTTAATACCTGAATATACCAAGGACTGAAAAGTATTAGTTTACTTCACACAGTAGTGGAGTTGGTCTCATTTGATGATACAAAGCTGCGTGTGTTTAGGTCTAAGATTTTCGAAACAAAACAGGTACATAATTTGAGTTGTCTCAACTGAGACATCTTGGAGAGTTTCATCGCTTATGGGGCAAATACTCTGCATTTTCAGAAAATCTATTAAAAGAGCAGAACTTAGGCCCTTAGGACCTCAGAGGTGCCCCAGCACACAAGTAATTTTGAAAGTGTGGAGCCAGATTCTCAAGCTGTGCTAGTTACTGCTCTGTTGTAGCCAGTGAGCCTGTGCTGATTTCCACCAGGTACAGATGCTAATTCTAGCTTTTAAGGATGGTACAAAAGAGAATCTCCTCTGAAAAACATTATTTTGGAGATTTTTCATCTTGCTTTCTGTGGCATTTCCATGGAATTGAAAAACTAACGATGGGAAAACAGCAATGAGCTTCCTAACAGCATTCAGCTAGTAGCAGAGAGCACGTTTCTATTTCACAGGCTATATCCTGATATGTGTTTACAGGAACACTTGAAAAAGATACTTAATTGGTCTCGTAACATTTTTGTCTCTCCAACTTCCATATCAAAACTGATAAATTTTTAGCTGTAGAGACTTTACCAACCACCTCCCAACAAAAAAAAACCCCCAGCCAAATCCTAGCAGCCCTGAAAGGTCAACCAGAATTCAAATATCCCAATCTTTCTTCCTTTACTTCTATGACTTTCTTTACTTCTATGCAATCAAGAACAATGTAGACAATACAACTGGAATTTCTTTGGAATTCTTTTGTTTTGTGAGCTGGAAAAGGATTTGTTTTACTTTTCAGTCCTTGTATTGATTAAACATTGAAAGCTCAATCCCAGAGGTATGACCTAAAAATTAATGTTCTTTTACACCATCCTGGGCTCAGATATCTCTGCTGCCCGATACATAGGCAGAATAGTCAGTCCATAGATGAAGGAGGAATAATCCATGTGAATGCACGCGTTAAAAAAATGCTTCACTATGTAAATATAGACAGCACAGGCAAGGTACAAGGTTAGAAACTAGGAACCATCTAAACCAAGATCACAAGCCTTAATCACCTGAGCACAAGGAATTACTCCATTAGCTGTGAGCTGCAGGCTCTCAGGATCATCATCAGCCAAGGACTAGATTGGGGCATGATCGCAACACTCTGCCAAAGTATTACATGTTCCCTAAGGCAAAGTTTATCCCAGCTGGCTGACAGGAGTTCAAGTCTCACGAGGAATGCCAATGTTTAATGAGTCTGTTGACACATACTTATAAAGCTGCCAGAAGTTGCCAGTGGGGATAGAGTCCCAGCTTTAAATATTGAAAGCACAAGCCCGTACTACTTGAGCTAATGGGGTTTCTTACTGCCACAGAAGATGCTCGTATATAAATGCCCTCTGGCTACCAGTTCATTATGAGGCCATAATTAAGTAGGATAAAGATTCAGAAATAAACTTCAGTTTTGCAAGCATTAATATATATTTGTTTGGCAGGAAAAGAAGGGAGTGTGAGAATTTGGCCCTCAGTCTTGTAAAATGCTACCATATTAATTGCATTCAGCAAGTAATTCGAGAACGTGGAGCTCATTCTGCTGTATTAGATTCTTTAATGCTGCAGTGTAGCTGGAACTTTCAAGAACATGTATGTAATTATGTAGTACCATTTATGTGTGTAGTTCTTTCCAAATGAAAATGAAATCATGGCTCCTAGTCCAAATAACTTACTAATTGAATCCAACAGAGAATATGAAAAGGAACACCACCAGGACTCGAGGAAGAAGAAAGAAAAAATTATATTCAGGAAAGGATTATTTGCAAAGTAGTCAGAGCAACTCAGCTGTTTCTTAACTTTTTTCTTGTTTAAATGACAAAGGCCTGGAGGAGGTAGCAGCTCCAAAACTGCAATTTTTGTTAGAGGTGGAAAACCTTAAGGAAAGGTTTGAATAAAGTTCTCAGCACTTAGGAAGAAACTTTTGTCAGTCACAGTTCCCACTGTAGGAGAACATGAGCAAAAAGGAAAACATCAGCTAATCAGAAGATCAAATGCAAAGATGATGTCTAAGGATAAAATTCAGAAGTATTTTGAGATCAGAGCACATAATTAATAGCAAATGTCAGGATTTGAAATAGATGCTAGCTGTCAAAGAAATTACTCCAGAAGATGTCTAAAGATGTGCCGTCAAAGCAGTGAGAGAACAAAGTGTTACCAACCGCACTTGGGGTGTGCTGAAGCAATTAGCAGGGATAACAAAAGAAAGGAGATCAGAGAATGAATATTTAGGCAGGGCAGAATGAAATCACAGACTCAGGTTTAGCAGTGTGGACAGAGCATGCAAAAAAAAGGTTGTGGGATTTGTAAGATGAGAGAGAAATGGTGCAAAGAAATAGAAGTGACAAAAATGTTTATCTGTCATGTGTATGGGTACAAGCTGGATGGATCTAGAAACTAGTTTTAGTTAGGAACTAACACGAATCACTCGTGATCATTGTGATGCCCCGTTTCTGTACGCAGGATACCTAATTCATGTCAGAATGCTTTACTCCAGTGAATCAGAAGTGAGAATTATGAATGTAAGTCTTACTTAGGACTTCATCTTAAACAAATTCATGGCTTTATTGGATGAGAATTTCAGAAATGTTTGTATTTGCCAAATTTTGTTCCAGCTGAAGTCAAGAGTAAACTCCCTTTTCTTCTCAGGAAGGAACAAAGGCAGACCAATACTGAACGCTTTAGTTACTCCCACCGCAACGTTTTTGCATACAAATTCTATTATCTTAATACAGCTATGAAAATTTAGAATGCTGTATGTATTGTACCAGTACTTCATTAGTAATAATGTGTCAAAATGAGTTATGCAAGCTGCTGGTTATTGATGTCCCTGAAACCTTTAGATGATGCTATAGTTATTATTTATGTGTTATATAATGCAAAGAGAGGAACTTTTAAAGAACTTTTTCAGAATTTGTAAAGTAAAATTTGTAAAAAAATTATTGGAAGTAACACCAGTCTGAGTAGGCTGTTGTGACCCCAGCTCAGCAGGATCCTGAGGAAAGATGCAGTGTTTGTTTGTATGGCTGTATAGATGTAAATGCCTGCTAAACTCCTCTATATGCAGTAAGAAAATAGAAAAAGGGAGAGAGGGAAACAAACACGAATGGTGTACCTTTTGCCTCAATTCTATTTGTTACATATTTTGAAATAGGTTATTTTATGCTGGAACTAGACTATGTAATTTAGCTGATCCTTATTTCACAGACATGAGGGCCAGCTAGCTGGAAGTCCTTTCTTAATTTGGCAGCCGAGGTTTAAAATAAGGGGATGGAGTCTATTGTCGTAGGTCAGACTGTTATGTCCGTATACCCAGAATTAATTTGTTCTAAAATGACCAGCACGAGGCATTTCAGCAGAAAGCCCTATTCTATTCCCTGTGAAATGTCTAGGAAATGACAAAATTTTGTGCCCAGGTAATCGTGGGAAGTAAAAGGTCTCTCCTGGCCTCTATCTCCTGGCCAGTTGCAAAACGTCAACTACAGAGTGAGAGTAAGAAGCCTGACTCAGCTGGTGTAAATTAAACCAGCTTCATCGTCTTCCTGTGGACTATGCCAGTTCACATCTGTTGAAGCATGATTTTCTTAATGTTGATTCATAGTTTCTCTTTTACCTTTATTTTAGCTTCATACAATATCAGCGTGTTTTCTTTGATGAGCAAATGTGGGTAGCATATAATAATAAGTTACTGATGTGTTTATGATTAATAGAGCCATAAAGTCCCTTTGATCATCTGAGAAAAGAGGGCTTGTAGTTGCGGACTTGGGTAACACATTTTGAAAACAGCAAGAACCATTTGTTTCTAGAGGTATCTGACAAACTAAAGCTTCAATTTTTGTTTCCCTTTTACTCAGTGAATTTTTCTTCCTTTTAGTCTTTTCATTCCCCCCCCTCTGTCACTGCAGTCTTTGCTTTTTTCCACTTAGAAATATGAAGAAATGGGCAGGTCAAAGTTGAGATCATTTGCGGGGCTTAGCCACATTGTAAGTCCCAGCGTAGCCCTTTCATCTCTCATGAGCACAGACTGGGTATTGTGTGAAGTTCTTGAACTGTAAGTGACTTTAAATTCACTCTAGTGGACAAGGGTGAGAAGAAGTCATTTAACTTTTAATAGACTTTCAAGGACGAACGAGCAGCTGGTTGAGATGGAATATGAAATGACCCTTACCATTTCCCCAAACTCAGAATTCAATCTTTGAGGTTTTAAATAATGTGGTTAACTTTTCCTCCCCCGGTTTCCATTCCTCTCTGTTTTCTCAGTTCAGATGGAAAGGGGGGAATGTGAAAAAAAAGGGCTGAAGAGAGGCTTTTCTGGCTCTTGCTGTACTGAAAATCTTGAAAGAAAGTTGGCCTTCAGATATTTCCTGCCAGATTTCCAGAATGGAAGCAGTTGTTTCTGCCTTATATGACTGATACCAGATGGAGTACAAAAAGGCCCGTGCAAATAAGTGTAGCTCCGCTGAAATTGGTGAGACCACGCCAGTGCACTGCAGCTGAGGATCTGGGCCTAGTTGTTTGGTCCTGTTTGTATGGGGAGAGCGACTTTACATGGCTTCTTATGCACTACAGTTCTCCCTGTTCTTACAGGCCTGGCTTGAAGAACTGGCTTTGAGGGGGGTTTGACTGCAACTCTTAGCCAAGCCAAATTTTTCAGTGGTCTCACAGTTCTGATGATCTGCATTTGTCTAAGTTTTTGAGGTGAAGAACAAACACTTGCATCAATTATAGTTTCTGGCTCCCCAGAATGCAAAACACAAAGTAATTATTTTTCAGGCTATCTATGCTTCTCTCTCTTGTTTCTCTTAGTGTCAGACTTGAAAAGACAGATACTATCCGTTGCATTAAGTCTTGTCGACCAAATGATGTCAACTGTGTGTTGGATCCAGTCCACACAATTTCCCACACTGTCATCTCACTGCCCACATTCAGAGAGTTTACAAGACCTGAAGGTAAGTGGTTTGTTCCTTGTTCCGTTTAATAAAACCTCCACCGGAAATCCTTGCCTAAAGCCAGACTAGCTACCGGTGCAGTAAAATGTTTGCACAGTTCCAAATTATAGTGTACTATTCGTTTAATTAAAACCTTCAATATCCAGTATTTTTAATTTTATGGGGCAAAGAAAGCCATTCTGAGCTCTAACTCATGCAGTTTCACAGTCTAAGGAAATACTGAGTCTAAGGAAATACTGAGTCTGAATTCCCATCTACCACGTTTATTCACATAATAGCCATGTGCCCCGTGACTTTTTTCTTCTCTACTTTGCTCATTTTGCTATAGGCAGTAGGTGCTCATGATATTTCTTTCAGCTGTTTACGGTCTGTTGTTCGCTACTGACAGGTGGCTTGTTCCAAGAATATAGCCTTTATCTGCGTGCAAACATTAATCACAAAATACATTATATTTAATATATTATCTAGTACCGTGATTTGCCTTTTTTGACCTATGAAAAAAATAAGTGTTATTTTTAAAAATACAAAATAAAGGATGGGAAACGCCAAGAACTGGACAGAAAGTTTTTAAGCTAAGATTTTCAAAAAACATCCAAGCAGGTGGCTGTCCAGTCATCCAAAGTGAGTTTTCCAGCCCCAGATGCTGCACTCTCATGGGTACTCGTGTATTTCTTTAGCTCCTTCGGCCTCTGCAGTACCTACAAGTTTTTAAGTCCTGCAGTTTCATAAGGATCGCACTCGCTTTCCTTAGTTCACATATAAACTTACAGATCAAGAGCCAGTTTTTGGTTCTTGGCATTTGTATTCATTTTCTGGCAGCTTCACTGGGGATTGCCTACAGATCCACAGTGGGATGACTGCCTTCAGCCCTGCTTCTCTGTAGGATGAGCCACTCAGCAACTTACTGTGTGGCACAGACACAGAGGCAGAGGAGGGGGATGGAGGAAAGTAAGATTATTTTGGGAGGGTTTTTGAAGATCTTAAACCCCTCTTTCTGATGCACCCAGAGTCTCAGCCTTGCTACGTCAGAAAGTTGTCCTCAATGAAAGGCAAAGCTGATTCTTCTCTACTGTACCAGGCAGAAGGAGTAGGACAAGAGAAGCCCCAGTCCTTGTTCATGTAGGAACAATTTAGCCACCAATAACTTAGCTGCATAGAGCTGCATAGAGATCGCGTCAGGCCTCTTTCAGGCCTTGGCTGGCCCTACTTCACAGGTAACAGAGGAATGCCCCATAGCCACTTCTGCTCCCATACACACCCCTTCGGCTTCACCAGGTGTACTGGCAGCAGTGCTAGGGATTTGGCCCAGGATGCTTCCCAAACCATTCCCTCATTAGTCCATCCTCACAATTTAATAAAAAGAGATAAGACGTAGCAATCTGAGAGTACTACTGAAGCCCAGAAAACGTTCCTAAACTGTAATTCAGTGCATGGCCTTGGGTGAATTCTTACAGCCCCATGAGTTAGTTTCATCATCTGTAGAGCAGAGATAATAATGAGAATAATACTACTTGCCTCCCTTACAAGGGGCTTGAAAAATAGTCCCTTTTTTTTAAAAAAAAAAAAACAACTAAACCCCTCCTCCAAGGAGTCTGTAATTTGTAATAGCAATACTTTGTGTAACTGTGTAACTGCTTGGAGGGGGGTGTCCTCCTCCAGCTTTGAGGACAAGTCATTTTGGATCAAATTCTGTCAGGTTCTTCAGTAATACTTTCAAATACTTCTCAGTACACTCTGTGATACTCTTTATTTGCAGAGATTATTTTTCTTCGTGCCATCACACCTACATATCCGGCCAACCAGGCAGATATCATATTTGACATAACAGAAGGAAATTTAAGAGATTCCTTTGATATCATCAAGCGTTACATGGATGGTATGACAGTGGGTGAGTAGAGTGTTTTCTCTTTACTTTTTTCTCTCTAAAATACTGTAGAACAAAGTCGAAGAAATTAACTCAAGTAATTAATTCCCACCTTGATTTTCAAGCCTGTATTGATTTAATATTCTCCAGTCCAAGATGTGTAATTTGAACTAATATCACAGATAATTTTTAATGCAAAATACCAGAGGCCTAAACTTTAATTTGAGAAGTATTTTAACTTTTTTCAGAACTGGCTCTAATTACATATGCAAATGACTTAGCTTTAAAATGATGAGGTCTGCCCATTATAATCAAACCAAATAGAAAATATGTAGTGTGTCAGCAAAGAGACTGTAAGTTTAATTAACTGTTCTTTCTTGTTTAAACAACAGCATTGCACCAATTTTTGGATAATAATCAAATTTATAAAGCAAGACGAACTGTTACCTGTTTTAATATTTAATGACAGGCTGGTTCAATTTTAAGTAAATACCTCTGTTGAGGGTAAAAGAGATCTGTCAAATGCTGTGGTTTAGAAGAAGCTTCAGAATGGAACATACACATTTGATTTACAGTCTCAACTTGCCAGGGAGGAGACGTGGCAGGAGGTATACCTGTGTATATGGGTCATACGCTAGACCTGCATCTCCTCACATAGTAGGGAGGTGCTGCAGCACAACCTGGGTCATGCTTTCTGGTAGGTTTCTTTCAGAGCAGGGCCCTTTGAGGGGATATAATGCATACCGTATCCAGTAGGTAATGTGTATAATGTATCTAGTACGTATACATACATGCATACAGATATATATTTCCAGTGTATACTGTAGCTTGGCTCTCACTCTGGGACCCAACATTCCCAGAAGTAGGTGGCAGATTATGTGAAGGCTGCAGAGCAGGAGCAGGTCCCAGCTGATGTGCTGCTCTGCCCAATGGGAGCAGCTAGAGCAGTGACAGGGGAGTATGCTCTGACTCTCACGCTTAGAGAAAGAATATGCCTGGTATTAAAAATTAGTATTTGATTGCTCTTTATTAACGTTTCTTTGTGAAAATAAAGGACCACTGTTCCCAGTGAACATTTGTGTTTCAGTATGTGAATGTGCGGGTTCTGCTCAGGTTTATACATGTGCTTCTGGGCTTTCTAGCAGGACTTGTCTGGATGAAAGGAACAATAGCTGCTGTGCTTCTTCCATACTGATGGTTTGTGAAAAAGTAATACTTAGCATGATCTGAAGGTGGCACTATTGCATTTCAGAAGCATGCTAGTGCAGCGCTAGCTGTGCGAAGGTTTTATGAACTGTAGATAAAAATCATAAGTCATTAGGTTTATATTTCCTTCTTTATCAAACAGAAGTATACATGTGAATGCTGAGAAAGAGGGAGAGTCTCTTAAAGCAGGATGATAAGATTACAGATTTCAGGTATTGGGTTGATTCTTTAGAAGAGTATAAATGTTATCAGATCCCACAGTAGTTCCAGTAGTTTGCTTTTCCTACTGTGTGCTTCTTTCTCTCTGAAATAAGAAAGGATGTGTTTAGAAATGTGACTGGCCAAGGTATTTGCCTGAGGGAAGCGTTTCCATTTTGAATAATAAGACTGCGTGTCAATGGTATTTTACATTGTAAACTGGATATCTGCCTCACAATGTTAGGAGAGAAAGCATTTTCTTATACGCCAGGTTGAGAGAATATGATAGATGCCTATGTACATTCCCAGCTTTGCTGAAGATTCGGGCAGCTCTTTCTTCACCTCAGTTCCCCCATGTGCAACATGGAGATGATAAAACATGCCTACTACTGTCTTAATTAATTTTTGTATGTAAGAGGCTTAATTAATTTCTCTATGTAAAAGTACTTTGAGATTAATGGATGGAAACTGCAAAGCAAACTGCCTGCAGCAGAATTGGAAGAGGAAAAACAAAACAAAACCCCGGCTGCTATTACCTGAAGGGGCAGAGGTTCAGGACAGCATGTTGTATGTGTGAAATTAGGATTGCAAAGAATTCTGCCAGCAGCAGTTCTGCTGCTCTCATCATAATATCGTTTTTATTGTTATTAATAATCAGAATGTTAGATGTCACCGTAACAGTGCTGGGAAGTTTTGAAGACAAATAAATAAGATGGAATCCTAGTCCACAGGAGTTCACAAAGCATAAAGAAAGGGGAAGGGTTTGTATAAGAGTGGAAAAAGACAAAGGACGTAGATAGTATCAGAAAGCTTTTTTGGTTACCCCTTTAAGTTATAGGAATATAGGAACTGTGGGGATGTAACATAGGCACTCCAGTAGAGCTTAACTACCCCAGTAACCAGTGTCCAACATATGGGCCAGTAAGACGGGAATACAGGAATCTTTCTCCAAATATAATGTTCCAACTTACTGCGATCATCAGTTTATACACTTCTGGGAAAGCACACGTGGCCCATCATGCTTGGTGACCACTGATGGACATACGCCTTTTGAATCTGTGTGGCCTATTTTTTAATCCTTTCTTGCTGCCTGTATTGTAGAGGAAAGAATACATTTACTCTGATAATAAATCATAGATAGATGGGTAAAAGGAATAATAAGCATGTTTCATTCTGTTGTAATATTTTAGGAGAAACGACCTGAGTATCAAAGCTATGTTATCTGCTAATGGAAATCAGATCACCAAATATCTTTTCTCTAAAAGATAAATTTTCTCTACAAAAGAAAAGATAGAAAACCTCTACAAGAGGGTTTATTTTTTTTTTAAAGAAAAGACGTGGACTAGCTCAGAGAGAGAAGAAATGCATAAAAGCATATGGAAAAAAGCTGGAAAATAGTTACTAGTACTACTGAAAGAGCTGAGTGTAACAAACCTTGCCTTGATGTCAGAGCAGAGGAAACCAGTGAGAGGGTTCAAAGAAATAAGGGAGCACTGGGAAAAGAGGGGGAGAAAGGACAGGTCAATGAAGATGTTCTTGCAGGAAGTCCTTCATTAGTAAACCAGATTTTTGCTAGGTTGTCACAAATGAGGAGAGAGATGATGCCTTAAGAAGGACCTGCATCGCAACTGCTTTTGTGTGAATGGAAAGGAACAAGATGGTCTCAAAAGTGTAACTCTAAAATAAAAGTTAAAAGGTGCAGGTTTCATTTGGTAAAGGTTTAGAGAGTGGGAGGAGCTCTTAGAGACGGATTTACAGAAGAAAAGTGAGGACTTCAACACTGACAGAAGAGGGTCAGATCATCAGTTTTAGCCATTATCCCTGTAAGCTGACACTGAGACATCAAGGAGAAGATGTTAGTGAAGCTGAGAAATACGTAGGATTGGATGCAGAGTGGCTGATCAGGCTGTTTTGTGATTTGTTGACCAAGAGATAGCAGCTGAGGTCATAGGAGGAGATGACAGTGTGTAGGAACAGGTTGTGAGGACGAAAAAAGAAGAAACTAGAAACAGAGGAAAGAGCTGCCCTAGGGAATGTTAGAAAAAGAAAGAACATAGTCTCCCAAAGGAGGTGTGGGAGGAGCAGGCACAAAGGTGGGAGAAGAAAGAGGCAACAACAGTATTATGAAATCAAGGAAAGAAAATATATCGAATGGGAATCGATGATCAGCAGTATCAGACATGGAGGAGCTAAGAGAAGCAAGAACAGACTCCAAAACTGTGCTGACCTACAGAAAGTATCTTCCAGAGGAAGAGAAGGAATGAGAGCCAGCCAGCTGGAGTGGCAGCGAGTAGACGTCATGCAAGCTGAAGAAAAAGAATTGTGTAAAAAGTTGCATCCAATATTTGTACTCTGTTGTATTAAAAAGAGATGTGAAACGCCATTCTTTCCTCGTTCAAGAAGGGCTGCAGCCTCTCTGTTGCCTGATGTGGTTAAGGCCAAGGTGACACTAAATCCAAAGGTTACTGTTAACAACTGCACATCACTTATTAGCACGGGCGGGAGGAAAACAGAAGTGCAGACCTATCCAGGTTTTTTTTTTTTTAAGCTTTTATAGACTTTTCACTGCATTCCTCCTTTAACCAGCTGTCAGTAAAAAATGAAGAATGCATTTTCAACCTGTACAAAAATGTCCTATCAATGCCTAAGGTATTATCAGATACTATAAAACATTTCCCCCTTCAGCTATGCATTCATTTCCTTAGGTGACTGTAATACCACCTTGTAGTCTGTTAAACTTCAGGAAGATTCTAAAATTTTGTAATACAGCTAATACAGTTTTGATAGGCTGAAATCTTCCGTATTGCGTTTGATACTAACCTAAGCATATGTTCTTGCCTATTAAGCAGAGTGGTACTATTCTTATCAAAAACATCTAGAGCCAATACAGTTATAAAATTTCACTTGTAGCTATAGAGCTTCTCACGGGTGTTGTGCTGGTGTTTGAATACACTGATACCAATGGTTGCTTATAATTTTATAGATATGTACTACTGCTCTCCATTGTTATTTGCAAGGATTTCACTTCTATCTCTGTCCTGACTTTCCAGCCTCTTTCACATGTGTGAGGGTTCATTTTGAACCACTACAGAAAGTGTCTCAACTACTGATAGCACAACACTGGATTTATTAGTAGTTTAATTTCTACTGTGGTATATCATGTTTGTATATATGTTCCAGAGGCTGGGGAGAGACTTTCCAAAAATGACCAGAAGGTAAACAAAACCAGATACCATAAGCGAGTGTGCTTGTGGTATCCCGTATTGGTGGGGAGCTGGAGAAGGAGACTGGAGGTTTATTTGACTTTTTGGGAAACCTTCTTTAGCACAGGGGTAGCAGTTCTTTATCTCATAAGTAGTTTAGCCATTCCCAGTGTGGCAAACCGTTTTCACAGTCCGCCACGCAGATGTTTGCATGGTCGGACATTAAATTCAGAGTCACTATACTGCAAAAGATTTGGTTCTGAACTTTGTCCCTAGACCTACTCTGCAGTGCAAGGCAGGTACCTTCACATTCCTCTCTGCTTCTCCCTTATCCTCTGTTGCTCTAGACTGCTTATGTTTGGGCCAGAGGCTGGCTGGCTCTTACTGTGCATTTGTTACAGTGTTTAGCGGAACGAGATCCCCGACTGATTTGGGCTTCCTGGCATGGCTGTGATGCTGAAAGTAGCAGTTCACCTACAACTGCTTTTCTGCGGGGAAATGGAGGCTAGGTGTAGGCAGGGCCAGGGCGTCCAGGGGAGCTCCGCTGTTCGCAGGGGCGATGATTTCAGCACATACATTACCTCCCCTTGTGGATACTCTTACTAGAAAGTAAGCAACAATAGCCACCTTTTGTCATGACTATAATGTCATTAGCATGAAACGACAATGGTGTCTGGCAATACAAAACCGATGCTGTCCAGTCATTCACAGTGAGCACACAGAGCAGGGACATAATTCAGCAGGTTTTTCAACAGGCTCTTGCAGCCGTACATTAAAAAAGACACAGTCCCTTTCAGTATCTTTGTTCTGGTTTCATCTCAGCTTGCCCCTTTCACAAGAGGAGCCCCTCAGCAAAGACTGTTTTGTGAGTTTTCCTCTATGCCAAGTTGCCCTGTCGAAATTAGTAGCTATGCATTTGAGACGAGGGTGCCCAGAAGCCATTTGGTAAACGGGATCCTAGATTTATTGCCTGAACCTGCCCTTTCAGGATGCTGATGACTGCACTGTTCGGTAGTCAAATCTCTCAACACCCTCCCTCCCCTCCAGAAAGAATGTCAGGCTGGAGAGCTCTTCTGGAGGCAAACAAGCAACTGGAGCAGGAGGTGAATTTTCATTTCGTATTTCAGAAATGCTGAAGGTGCTTTTCTGGTGAGAATGAGTCTTATGTTTGAGTGGAACAACCTTCCTAATGCCAAATTTCTCTCTAGCACATTGCAAGTATCTGGTTAATCAAACGCTCCTCCTTGATCAATGTTCATCTCACCCCTCGGGTAGGAAGGTGTAGCGTATTACAAAAACATTCATACAGACCACCTTCAGTTACAGTTTCCATAAAGCCAGCAGACAAATAAATCACACTGCAACTCTGACAAAGTTTTGTGAAGTGTGGCGTGAGGTATAAAACCTGCCAACTTGGGAAAGAAGCAGACTGAGTCAGGGAACAGCTAAGGGGACCACCGAAGGTCCTTGGTTCAGATTACATAGCATGCATTTTTTGGTATTAATTTTAAACAGTGGGCTGAGATATTACATAAATGAGCAAATAAAGCCAGATTTGGAATCCAGTACACCGAGAAACACGGTGTACCAATTCCTCTGAGAGATGTCTGTGTGAGTTCAGCCTTCTGAGGTGCTCTGCCCTGGTTTGGAGTAGTCGGAGACCTGCTTTTTCGAGGATCTCCCAAGTGTGAAATATTTGTGCAACTGATTCAGCTGCTTCTGCTGCTGCTCCCGAGAGTGTGTGTTGATGCAAGCGTCTCTTTCCTGCAGTAGCGCCTACACACCCTATAAAAATGGAGATGGAAGATAAGAGACCCAAGGCATATAATAAATCTTTCCGAGTATGATGCACAGATGCATGGCTCGCTGAAAAAAACCCCACCCTAACTTTTATTTTTAAAGGGGTCAGATGTGGTGAAGTGACCCCTTATTTGAGCCTTATTTTGAGAATGTGGTCAGGGATTAACACACATTAAGATTCAGAAAACTTCCCTCGTCAAAAGTTCCACTAACAATACCAGCAGAGCTGTCGCCTCTAGGTGATGACTGAGCAGCTATATGAGGGCTTTCATGTCAAATCCTCAGGATTAGGTACTTTTTCTTCCATGGTAAATTGAATCACAGAGCCATATCGTGCTGTGTGCCGTAATGTGGCTCTTCGCCAAGAAATGCTTAGGGTTACAGCAATTAATTGCCCAGGTGTCATGGATATGCTACTGTATCGAAGCTTGGCTGAAACGGAATAATGTGGTTGTGGGACAGGTAGGGTAAACTAAGCCACTCTCACTAAATAGAGAGCCTGCGCGTACATGATGATGTACCATGATGGACACTAAACCCCCTGCGAATAAGATAGTGGGAATAAAGTATCCGGAGGCTGATACCTGTGATTTTTCATGTTTTAGACGTCCATCCTTGAAGTTTTTCCACCTGTTTTCTGTAAGATTCTTATACTACATAAAGCGTGTCACGTTCTCAAAGGTGGAACAGGAAGGATTAAAAAATATTTGGTGGAAACTATTTTGTAATGAGGCTACTTCAAGTACGTTATTGCATTTGAGGCATGAGCGATTTCGCAGCATTGTCAATATTAAAACCCATTGCGAGGTTTGGCTCGAAGGCAAACCAGAGATCTAAAAGCACTTCAAGTTTGCCAAACCAAGATAAGAGCACATCTCTCTGAAGTTATTTGGTATCCTTAATAAAGATCATAGTAATTGTAAACTAGCCAAACCTCAGTAAAATCAAAGGTTGTTTTTAATTCTTTCATAATACCAAGTCTCCATATGATCCAACATGACAGATAATAGCTTTGAAAATATTTACCATTTGTTTCTGGCCAAAAATGTATTAATACCACGAGGCCCCTTTATTGCCTCTTTATTTGATGCATTTCAGCAATCAAAGCTTTCTAGAGAAGCCCAAGTGTTAATGAAATTAAACTTCATTGGGTGGTTGAAGGATAGCGTTGTAGTAAATTAAATCCCAAATTTCTGATCCGTTGAATAAGGCAGAAAGATCCTTTTTCATGCTGAAATGTAACTCCTGTACTATAATTTCCTTTTTCTTTTCTTCTTTAGAGGTGAAACGAAAGGCAAAAAGAGAAGTAGATTCAGTTTTAGCTAAACTTAAACTAAGACTCATACCCTAGGTGAAAAATTCAAAGGCTATGAGTACCTGGAGAGTTTTAGACACAGTAGTTTGGACAGTCTTTAAAGGAGAGCTTTGTCTTTATGTGGCTTACAAATGATGACCATAGTCAGTAGATCCTCTGAGCATGGGAGAGATCTGAGCAATAGCTGTTGCTTATGGTTGCAGGCGCAGGCCCACCTTGTTACACTACTATTTATTTCTGAGGGGTGTCTTGCGCTACCCCTGCTCCTCTTCTACAGCTCTCAGAGAAGGATACAGTACAGCTTTGAGCTGCACGGTTGGGTAGCGGTTATTGAATTGCTCTAGGGACACGGGCATTTTTGCCTGTTCCTGAGATAACATGCCATTGCGGTCAGCACTGCACCAGCTGGCCCAGGTCATTAGGACTCCTGTATTTTGCCACTGGTGCAATATTCACTGTTACAGTACCTAAATCGTCGTTGCCTTTCTGTTCCCTAATAGGGAACATCAGGTAGGGAACATCAGGTTGTATTAAGTGATCAGGAGCTTTATTGATGCTCAAAAGGGAAATCTCCCTCTCCTGTCTACCTCTGAACAAACACTCCAGCCCTTTCCCTGTTGTCAGCATTAGTGCTTGTGCATTTTTGGTTCTTTTCTTTCAGGTGTTAATCCAAGGGAAGGGATGGAGGATATAGCAGGACCACTATTTTTTATTGGCTTAAACCAACAGTGAAATTGCCCCGAGTGTCATGCAGCTTATGAAAGTGCGATTTTATGTGTCCAAACTGACTTCTGAACCATTTTATAAGCACTTGGTAGCTCAACGGTTGAAAATTAGGCCATTTCTGTAGGAATTTAAATAAAGATCTGGGAGGTCCATGTTTGAAAAGTACATGTTTTTGAAGATCTTATCCCCAGATGCTTCAGAAAAGATACGTATAGCCAGCCACATTCCTGTGAAGCAGTTCTCCATCAGCATGGAAACCTTGTTAACAACCAACCCTAACTTGATTCTCCAAATCTATTATTTTTTAAGTGTTCACTATCAAACTTAATGAGGGTCTAATTCACAATGTTATGAGGGCAATATACTTCAAAGCAAGAGGAAATCTATTTCAGTACTCGTGTTTTGATTAATGAGTTTTCTGAATCCTTTAACCGTATTTATGTTTGTCAGGTGTGGCAGCTCAAGGATTAATGATGTCTTCAGAGCTGTTTTTCTGTATATGATTTGATGCCTGCAGTGATGATTACCAAGAAATATTTAGTTTTCCAAAGAGCAGCCACTTATTAATAAAACAGATTATATCAGAAACTGTAGAGCACCACATAGCAGGAGCCTACATTGTTAGTTTCACAAATAATCGAGAGAAATACAGATAGCTTTCACCAAAAAAAAAAAAAGACAGAGAGAAAATGAAAAGGACTATTTAGCTTTTGAGAGATGGAGGAATCTAAGGTGTACATTAACTTTCTGAAGTCAGCAGACATCTGGTAGTCTGGGAAATGCCTGCAGTTTGACAGCTAGATTGTGCCTTTAGGCACAGTCATGAACTAGGGAGGACTGGAGGAACGTAATGCCTGTGAGACTGCCTATGGATGCACAGCCCACTGCTGTGAAAGGCAACAACAAGGGCTTCTACAAGCACATGAACAGCAAAAGGAAGACTAGGAAAAATGTGGGCCTGCTTCTGAATGCGGCAGGAGACCTGGTGACAAAAGACATGGAGAAATCTGAAGTATTCAATGCCTTCTTTGCCTCATTCTTTACTGATAAGACTGGCCTTCGGAAGGCCTGGGGCCCTCAGAACAATAGAAAGGTCTGGAGCAAGAAATATTCACCCTCAGTGGAGGAAGATCAGGTTAGGGAACATTTAAACAAACTGGACATACCCAAGTCCATGGGAGCTGATGGGGTGCCCCCACAAGTGCTGAGGGAACTGGCCGATGTCATTGCGCGGCCACTCTCAATTAACTTTGAAAGATTGTGGTGGTCAGAAGTTCCAAGGGACTGGAAGAATCTTCAAGAAGGCCAAGAAAGCATATCTAGGGAACTACAGGCTGGTCAGCGTCATGTCAGTCCCTGGGAAGGTGATGGAGCAAATCCATCTGGAAACCATTTCCAAACATATTAAGGACAAGGAGGTGACTGGAGTAGTCAGCAAGGATTTATGAAGGGGAAAGCATGCCGGACCAACCTGACAGCTTTCTACAAAGGGATGACTGGATTACTGGATGAGAGAAGAAGAGTGGATGATGCTTATCTTGATGTTAGTAAGGCTTTCAACACTGTCTCCCTTAATATCCTCATAGGCAACTTGAGGAAATGTAGACTAGGTAAGTGGACAATGAGGTAGTTGGAAAAATGGCTGAACTGCCGGGCTCAAACGGGTGTGATAAGCAGCACAGCTAGCAGCTAGTCACCAGCTCAAGGATCTGAAGGATCAGTTCTGGGGCCAATTTCTTCATTAATGGCCTGGATGATGGGACAGAGTGCACCTTAATAGGTTTGAAGAGGAAACAAAACCATGATGAGCGGCAGATAAACCAGAGGGTTGTGCTGCCATTCAGAGGGACCTTGACAGTCTGGAGTAATGGGCTGACAGGAACCTCTTGAAGTTCAGCAAAGGGAAATGCAAAGTCCTGTCCCCGGGGAGCAATAACCCTATGTACCAGGACACACTAGGGGCTTACCAGCTGGAAAGCAGCTCTGCAGAGAAGAACTTGGGATTCCTGGCAGACACCAAGTTGATCATTAGCCAGTGATGTGCCCTTGTGCCAAACGCAGCCAACGGGCTGAAGAACTTTGCCAGCAGGCTGAAGGAGGTCACCCTTCCCCTCTACTCAGCACTGGTGAGGTCACCACTGAAGTGCTGTGTCCACTTCTGGGCTTCCTGGTAGAAGAAAGACATCGACATAGTGGAGAGAGTCCAGAAGAGGGTGGTGAAGATGATTAAGGCACTGGTGCATCTGTCATATTAGGAGAGGCTGAGAGGGCTGGGACTGTTCAGCCTGGAGAGGAGGAGGCTCAGGGGAAATCTGATCAATGTAACGGGAGGGAGTAAAGAGGACAGAGACAGAGTCTTCTCAGTGGTCTGGAAAGGACAAGAGTCAATGGGCACAAATTGAAATACAGAACATTCAATTTAAACATACAAAAAAACTTTGCTGTAAAGGCAGTTGAACAGCGGAACAGGTTGCCTAGAGCTGTGGAGTCTCCATCCTTAGAGATATTCAAAACCAGACTGAGCACAGCACAGAGAAACATGCTCTAGGTGACTCTGCTTTGAGCAAGGGGTTGTAGAGATGGTCTTCAGAGGTGCTTCCTGCCTCAACTGTTCCGTGATTCTGATTCTGGCTTGCAGTGATGTTGAAAACATGACAGGACTGGATTGCTACAGAAGGAAAAACTTTGCAGCTTTCACTCTACCAAATGCAGTATGACATTCCCTAATGTGCAATGTTAGAAGCATTATATTTTCAAAGCTAGGATACATTAAGCAATTACTGAACAGTTGATTCACTTCCTTTCTCCCCTGGCATGGTATAGGTCATTAAGTACTCTAGTAACTATGTTGGCAGAGCAATTTAAGCACTGAAAGTCATTACTTTGGCATAACCTTTTGGAATAAATAGCAGCCTTTAGGAAAGGAATTTAATTAAGGTTTAACGTATGCAGAGCCCCAAAGCTTTTTACAGAAAAAAAAGAGGATAAAATAGCTTAAAATATGTATTTTCTGTTTGTGACGAGGATGTGAATTATTTTTCAACCTTATTGATGAACTTTGTATATTTGTAATGAATACTGAATAAAAAAATAACTTTTCTTACAGATCTTAACATGACTTCTTTGAGTTGAGGTCTACAGAGCCAAAAAACGATTTGGCTATGTAGTTTTGGCTTCACGCTATAGATATGTATTTACATGTTGTAGACTGAGATAGTCTGGTAGGCTCCTGCAACCCATTGTCTATGGTTTGATCCAAGGAAGCATTTATTCATGGCTGGATTTTTTTTCTTTTGCTCATTTCTGGAATTACTCTATCAACTTTGCCTTATAATAGCCACTGCAACAATGTTTTCCCTAGTCCTAAACTTCCTAATTGCCTGAACATCTCTTCTGAGACTATGACTAGGTGCTTACATAAGTCTGATGCATCTGAGATGTTTACTCCTAGTATCTTGGCCAGCAGTATAAAGCAAAAGGCCTTGAGGAGAAAAGCAAACTTGAAATTGTAGTCCAGGATCCTGCATTAACATGAGGAGATTGGTCTTCTTGTATTGCTTAAGGGAAACTCATAAACATGCTTTTCCCCTACAAAAAGTTGTTCACCACACATTACTGCTAGCATGCCGGTGTTTTGGGCTACTTTTCTGTAATAGCCATGCAATGGCTTTAGGTTCCAGGAGGCTGAGATGATAACCTCTTGGGTTTGTTACTGCAACGTCCATGTGGGATTAAAGAAGTTTGCTAACATTAGGGGAGAGCCTTTGTCCATCCTTTATACATAATCATGCATATCCGTGGCCTGACACAGACTAGCAGACTATTTAAAGGCTATTTTTGTGATTCTCAAAGATCCATTGCTTAAAAAAGGGTAGTTGCTGTTGCATTGTGGCAGCTAGGACTGTTCATCTCTGACAAGGTTGTAAAAAGGACCAGAGTGTTTTTCGTGGGGAAATAGAGATCCAGGGAACAGACAAATGCAGGACTTCAGAACATAGGCTGAGATTATTTGGAAGTTAATATAAAGCCCAGTAAATTACCTGAGTTTCAGTTGAGTAGGCTCCAGCTCCACAGCTCTCACCACATTCTCTGGTACTTGATTTTTTCCAAATTAATAATTTTGTGTTCCAAGTATCCATTTAAAGCACAAGGAAAATAGCTAAAGGAAAAATTATAAGGTGTTTTCTGTGTCATTGAAATCTCTCTCTTGTAGGTGTCACTAGCAGCTCATCCCAAAAGTTCCATCTGAAAACAGCACTATCTCTCACCATGTAATAGCATGTTCTCTTGACAAGCCTTACTGTAGTCTTTTCAGAGGGGGCACATTTTGCGATGGACTTTAGCTTTCGCTTACAATCAGACCTGTAGACTCATAGCCTGAGCATAGGGAATTTAGGGGAAAAACTGGTTTACTTGGGCTCTTATGCATCTCACATGGGATTTTATTTATCTCATGAGGAACAGAAATTAGTGTATTGCTACCAAAATGTCATACATTCTGCATGAACAAGCCATGCATTTTTCAGCCCTAGTGTGTATTCCTCCCTCTCACCTGTTAAGCTTCATATCCTGCTCAGCTTTTTGACCCTGCTGTCCTGCCTGCCTTGCTGGCAGATCTGGCGATCAGAAATTGCCTGTGGACCTCAGAGCCAGGCAGCCGCGGAAAATGTCTGTCTATCAGGGGCAAAGACACACCATTGCATGTAGGAATTACCAAGAGGGTCCTAGGAGATTCTTTAGCTTTCCTCAGCCCTTAGATCCTTTGCTGTCTATAACTGTATTTTACAATGGAGCTGATATCAACATTCTTATGGTGCCGTATTCCACACAGTAATTCATATCATATTTCAGATACCAAGTTGCAGTTAATTCTAACTAATGCAGAATATTCTTTTATATATATATATATATATATATNTATAACTGTATTTTACAATGGAGCTGATATCAACATTCTTATGGTGCCGTATTCCACACAGTAATTCATATCATATTTCAGATACCAAGTTGCAGTTAATTCTAACTAATGCAGAATATTCTTTTATATATATATATATATATGGTCAGTAGTTGCACTTGTAGTAGAGTCCATGAAGACTAATTCTCAGTTGTCTTACTAGTTTCTGATTTGAGAAAGTTAATTTTAATAATGCATGGCCAGGATGCAAACATGAAAAAAGAAGTCCAATAGCAGTGCGTGCTTATTTTGAAAGAAAAGTGAACAATGAGCTACGCTCAGACTTGTCTGTCTGCCTTTGGTATTTCAAATATATATCCCATTCTTAGTATTTTAGATACTTTTACAAAGCGTTTAACTCAAAACAGATCTCAGAATGAATACAAAGATGTGTTTTGTTCTATTTAGGACCAAATTAATACGTTAACTATAGACGAATGATTCAGAAAATTGGATTGTTCTTTCCGCCACTTCGTGCTCTCTCAGTAACTCCTCGCCATTCGTTCCAAGTTTAGTCAGTTTGTGGTCAGTTTTCACCTGACCACAGATGATACAATTAAACAATGTAAAAAAAAATCAGCAAATTTTCCTAAATAAATCGTTTGTTGCCAGAAAAACTGGCTAAATTAGGACCTGCCTATAATGTCAAGTGTGAAGTCTTGCACTAATGAAGAAGGGGCAAAACTGATGGATTCAACTGATAGCAAAAAGCCGCATGTCTCTCTGTTAACTTGCCACCTGAGAAGAATCACAGAAAGGAGACTGTGTGCTTGCTGTGACCACAAGGGGGAAAAAAAAGGTAGTTTTGTCACTGTCCTTTGGCATGGGATGACCAGAACAAAACGATATAGCTGTAACCCTGTTTATGGGGGGAGAGATGGGAAGGCGGTAAGAGGAAAAGAGCTCTTGTGCTTGTTACTTATCACAAAGCTTGAAATGAGGTTGAGGGAATTGATCACATTTTCGATAACTGTGTTTATTGTATTTTCTTGAGCATAGCCCACAGGTTATTTGGAAGAGCAGCTTCTGATTTGGAAGTAGTTTGGATTGTTTATATATACACGAATACATATGCCTGCATATGCATATGCAGATAAGGCAAGAAGAGGTTTACTTCAGCACGTCCCCTCTTCCAGCAGTCATCAGATAAAGCTCCTCAGCAATCAGCAGTCCCTGTTGCCTCTCCCTTCAGCCTCTGATTCCTTGCCTGCTCCACTAAAATTTTTCAGCTTGATGTTGGGGGGCCCTTAAAAGTTTAGGTTATCTGAAGCTCTCTTTTTGAGGAATGAGTGCAGCTCATGTCTGCACTGTGTTCTTGTGATGATATGGATTTAAATATTTGAGTAGACTCAGGAATCAACCCCTGTGGAAAATCCTGCGACCTTTACCACTGGAACAGAAAACATAACATAATGCATCCTCTCTACCAACCCAAACCAGCCTTTTCTAGTGACAGTGTGAAAATAAGCTTGTTTAGTTCTGCTTTGCTTTCTGGCAAGCTGTGGAGATCCCTGTTGGCGGAACTTTCTCTAGAGAAAATGCAAATGCAGTTTTCAGCAAGAGATGTAAGGAACACAACGCCCCAGATTCACTGCAAATATAATTCCTGCAGATTTTGTGGTTAGCAGTGGGAAAAAAAGATTAAAAGTGTTTTTTTAAAAAGTACTTTAAAGAGTTTTGCAAGTGCTCCTTCAGCATACTGGGCAGTGAGCTTGGCAGAGAAGTCAGGATCGGGAGTCTGGATTTCTGGAGACAAAATGTTAGTGCATGATACCGCAGGGACTTGTCGTCCAGAATGGGTTAATGTGGTAACAAAACAGCAATGTTTCTCCAAAGTTCAAAATGGAGCTTCTTAGCAAATCAGCTGCCTAATGCAAAAATACAAGCAGAAACCAGACACAGAGGTGAATTGCCTGAGGGTCTCACATATTTCAAAGCAGAGAAATGTAATGATATCTTAAAGAGGTATAGACAAGCCAAGGAATACCTGTGGCATCTGATTACAATAATAGAAATTCTGCTGAAAGGCTTAGGAAGATTAACAATATTAACCTTGCTGTCTTACTTTATCCCGTCTTCTTTGATAAGCAAAGCCTCACTAATCCAATGACAGTGGCTCTAGGATTGTTGGGTTTTGTCATTTTTCTCACTGGGAAATAATTATTATATATTATTTACGTTAATGTCTTCACTACATCTGGTGACACACTTTTACCTTAGACAAAATCAAAATAAGAAACATGAAAGAAGAAGAAACAGGGCAAGAGAGCAGCTCAGTGTATTGATTACAAAGCTTTTAAAGTTCTGGGCCACGGTCAGACTATCACTGCAGAAGGAACTGTGACATCCAAAAACTTACTGCCTCTCAAGCCGAGGCTGTTTGCTTACACAGATCAGCAGATGGAAAGGATTGGCGTAGATCCTATTTACAATAAGGGCAAAGTGTGCAAGGAAAAGAAGTCTTATCATTGTTTTCTAAAAGGAGGTCAGCAAACCATGAAGATACCCAAGCAGATTTGGGGCGTGTAATAACATCTCTGCTCAGTTAACAAAAACCGCAAAACCTAACAAAGGTGAGCTGATGGAAAGTAGTCTGCCTGGCCTGTGACACATAGGGTTTTCTGTAGGGTGAGTCTGTGTTTGGGTCACAGATTATGAACCAAAGGGTATAAACGGCAACAGCAGCACATCAGACTGGAGGGCAACAGGGCTTGCTTGCATAGATGCAATTGTAGGCAAGCAACACAGATGCTCGAGATTGCCTGGCACATGGGATTCAGCAGCAGTGCGGATCGCCTTGTTCATTCATTATCAGTGATTCACTCTGGTTTAATATAGACAGTTATTCTCCTGGCGTTCTTATGTGCAAAATGCTAACCTAGCTGAAATCTCATTTTGTTGAAAAAGGATTTGAGTGAACTTGCTTAAATAAATTCACCCTTCTTACCAACTGTAGAGCCTGCAGCTTTGGTCCCAGAGAGGATCAGCTGATGGTGGTATTTGAGAGCACTCTGTTTTCAGGTCATTTAACGAGCAACACCGTTGTTCTCCTGGCATCCTAGAGAGAGTGACTCACAGGACAATGCATACTGCTACAGTGATCGAGGACCAAGTCCCAGTCTGCAGTTATCCCCATGTCAAATCTGAGTGGCTCCATCCAGCTACTTTGCATTTAGACTGGAAAAAAAAAGTTCAAAACACAGCTGCTTCATTTCTACATTTATTGACTTTTCAGTACATTTAAAAACTATAACCTTCCTATTGCTATAAAGTATGGTTTTATATTTAATATTCAGTATAAATGCTGAAGGATGCCAGACCACAAATCCAGACCCAGTGTTAGTCTGCCAAAAGGCACAGCGGCACAACATGCTTATGCAAATGTTGCAGTAAGTGATAAATCCACGTCACTTAAAAACATACAGAATTATTACACATGGCATCTTCAAATGTGTCCTGTGCTAAATGCTTTTGAGATACTGACTGATTCATTGAGTCACGTGTGTGAATTACACGTACCAGGCCTGAGTCTCAAGCTTTTTCTTTAGACGTCTATTTGTGAGAGTGGACACAAGGCATTGCTGGCCTTGTTTGGGTCTGGAATAGCTGCGCCTACCTCATACCTGACATGAAAGGCACAAGACATTAGGGAATCGGACACAGGTAGCATCAAAAGGCAGTGACACATCGTGGCGGGTAGCCTTTAATAGCAACAGGTCCACTGGGAATTGGATAAGCCTGTAGCCAAGTTTCAGGCTCTGAGCAGCTTTGGTATTGCATAGTTTCCACTTGCATTTGTCCTTGAGTTTGGTGGAGAAAAATACTCCGGTTTTCCACTTTAGCACTTTTCACAAAAAACAAAAAATGGAAAGCTCTCAATGAGTATATCTGCCAAGAGCTGAAAACCTGTCATATGCTTTTGTCCAGTAAAACATTTCCAGGTTTTATCCTTACTCATTTTTTTTTTCCTTCTGCCCATTTAGAATTGACTGCATCCTCATATGGAGGCTGTAACACAAACCCATCTGACTGCATCATCCTATTTATTCAATAGGAGAGGAAGGGAAATAGTTCTTTTGCACTGGTGGTCATTTCAGGACCATCTAGGACACTGGCACTACAAAATGGATAAATAAATATTGTGAGAGTATTGTGATCCTTTGCACGTTCCTTCAGTTTCTTGCTTCAATATAGCTGTCTGAACACGTGCTGCGTTCGCTTCTCAGCTTTAAAACTGCAGCAAGAGACCTGTGTGGAGAAGTACTGCCACACAGATCTCTGTGTGTTTGCCTGTTCCACCCGGAAAATAAATGTTACATTTTTTCTGCCTCTTTGCAGAATGCATTCAAACAAGAATGACAAAGTTACTAATTGCTCTGATTGCTACATCCGTAACGTACGTATAAACACTGTACTGTGGCATAAACCATCTTGAGTGGAATTGCATCGTGTCAGGAAAACCCACAATTTGCAGTCCCGCTTCTAGACCAGAGCAGACTCTACTAGAGCAGAGCAAGAAAGTGTAGAACACTACAAAAAGATTGCTAAATGGAAACAGCAACCTTTGCCATCTGAGGCTTGGTAATCAGCCCATGAGCCGCTAACAGGGTGGGTTGAACAGCTTGCCAGCACTGAGCGATTCCAATGCTGCGTGTTTCCGTGGTTGTCAGTTAAAGCAGTGCCTGCGATAATGTG
Organism: Steatornis caripensis; assembly: GCA_013398225.1. NCBI lineage: Eukaryota > Metazoa > Chordata > Aves > Caprimulgiformes > Steatornithidae > Steatornis > Steatornis caripensis. The sequence goes on from VZSC01010944.1 coordinate 102,085, forward strand.
ATGTGTCATTAGCAAAATGCTCCAAATGCTACCCTATAGGAGGGCAATTTTAGCAAGACTTTTCTTTTTCAATATATCATCTGCCAAGCCCAGTAATTTTTATAAGGTGCAGGAGAGTAGCCAAGAAAACAAAAAAAAACCCCAACAACAAAAAAGTACATCTATATGTATGTATGTACATAGAAATTGTAAGGGGAAAGATGCTTAAAAAGTGCATTCGTCAAATATGGCAAGCAAAGTGAACGTGGTGAAAAGTTTGCAATTTTACTGCATGCTGAAGATATTACTTGGTATTTAAACAGGACAGAACTGTAATGTCATCGCTGCCTTAGAAAAAGGTGCTGACAGCCTGCATAAGCAAACATTTATCTCTCCCATCAGATCACAAGCCAATGTGTTCGTAGGGGACTGCCGTAGGAATTCGCCTGGGACTCCGGGAAGGCACTGGTGTGCTGCCTGTGTGTGAAACATAACCCCCATCATGCAGGAGGCATACGCCTTAAATAATCCTTTCTTAAACTGTGTGTTTCCTACTGAATCAAATGCCCTGTCAGATAAGTCCGCTGTCAGGAGGAGGGGTCTGAGGAGGGGGTCTCCGCCAGGCTCCCTGCGCCTGCTGGCTGACCTCGGGTTTAGGGTTTATGTGATTTTGGCCTTTTGGATACATCCTTTCAGATGTGAGCCATTTGGTAGGTCCTTACTCTAATAATACTGTACCTAGAAAATAACTGTGAAGTGAGAACATGTTTACAGTCTGATCCTGAGCCTTTGGAGTCAATGGAAAAGCACCTGTTGACTTTCGTTTGTGTAGGTCTGAAGCTGTAACGCTGTTGTGTTTAGCCACATCCAGTGAAGACCTTACGGCCCAGATGGGCCTCCTTGGGGTCCTCCCCCACAACCTGCCCAGGGGCCAGGAGCCCCATTTCGGCTTCAGTCCCTGCCTGACCTGTGCTGGAAGAGAGCTGGTGTCCAGCTCCATCACAGCAGTGGCTCCTCTTGTTCTGAACCTGACCCATATGTTACCTTCCTAGTTCTAGCCTAGATTTACTTTGGCCCGGTGTCGTCACCACGAACTTGCCCAGTGATGTGGGCCCTTGGTTGAACCCGTCTGTCCCCTGGCCCGCCCTGCTGCCTGGCTGGGGTGGTGGGACAAGCCCTGGCTGG
>VZSC01010944.1:103259-115327 GCA_013398225.1 Steatornis caripensis
AACTTGCCCAGTGATGTGGGCCCTTGGTTGAACCCGCCTGTCCCCTGGCCCGCCCTGCTGCCTGGCTGGGGTGGTGGGACAAGCCCTGGCTGGAGAAGCCCTGCCCTGCCACCCCCCTGAGGACCTCACCGCTCAGCCCCAGCGGTGCCCGTCCTGCAGCGCCCCGGCACTGGGGCTCCTCTGTGTAAAAGAAACCGAAAGAGTAGAGTCCTAAAAGACACAGCTGACTTGTCCTTTACCACTTCTTCCTCATTGTGACCTCCTGGTGTTGGTGAAGGAATGGCCACCATCCATGTGAGGAATGACACAGGGACAGTCACTGTGATAGTCCCCCTTTTCGTGGGTTATTTACCCACGATTCAACGCTCCGTCGATTTACAAATTAGTGTTATCAGATATTTATGGGGAAAGTGTTGATTTTATTGCAGCATCGTAATTGCCATTACAATTAATTTCTGCTGTTTCAAATGAAATGTGATTTTTNGTAGTCCCCCTTTCCTCATTAAACTCGCCTGCTTTTATTCTGACTGCTTCCAGTGGGGTTAATTACCCACGATTCAACGCTCTGTCGATTTACAAATTAGTGTTATCAGATATTTATAGGGAAAGTGTTGATTTTATTGCAGCATCGTAATTGCCATTACAATTAATTTCTGCTGTTTCAAATGAAATGTGATTTTTCAACACGGTACCAGAAATTGTATGGCATTCCCAGGTGTGCGTGCTTATGTACTCCTCAGGGCAACGTGTGTGCTGGCTTATGCCCTACTTAAAAAGCAGCGTCGTAGACTTCTGAAAGCGTTTATCGNATAGTCCCCCTTTTCGTGGGTTATTTACCCACGATTCAACGCTCCGTCGATTTACAAATTAGTGTTATCAGATATTTATGGGGAAAGTGTTGATTTTATTGCAGCATCGTAATTGCCATTACAATTAATTTCTGCTGTTTCAAATGAAATGTGATTTTTCAACACAGTACCAGAAATTGTATGGCATTCCCAGGTGTGCGTGCTTATGTACTCCTCAGGGCAACGTGTGTGCTGGCTTATGCCCTACTTAAAAAGCAGCGTCGTAGACTTCTGAAAGCGTTTATCGCTCTGAATAAAAGTTTAAAAAAAAATCTAATTTCAGAATATATAGTTTTTCTGCCATTACCAACATTTTAGTGCTCTTCCTAGATCTTCTGTGAGACATTCTGATTCAACAGTTATATTTTATTCTTATTTTGCAAACTTTCTTGCAAACCATTTCGGGATCCAATTCCATCATCAGTACTGAAAATGAAGGGAACTTTTTTGTCTTGCAGAAATGTAGCAGGGTGTAGCTCATCCAAACCCTTCTGATTCCGCTACTAATCTCAGCAACCTGTTTCTATCCCAACAGGTGTAGTTCGCCAGGTGAGGCCCATTGTTGGACCTTTCCACGCCATCCTGAAACTGGAGATGAACTACGTCATGGGTGGAGTGGTATCTCATCGTAACATTGTCAATGTTCACATCTTTGTCTCCAAGTACTGGTTCTGAGAGAGTGTTTAAAATCCCAGTCAAGCAAGCCGCTCCAACCTAAATCATTACCACAAACTATTATGTCATATACTTGTTTGTAAAACCCAATAGTGGTTTTTTTTGTTTTATTTTAAAATATTTGGTTTATAGTTTAAGACAAATAACAAGCTATTATGTTGATTAGACATAGGGTGGAGGGAATTAAGTGAGCCTGATGTAGTAGTTGTCTGTATAAATAAGTAGTGTGTAAATGTGCTCAGCTGCCTAGTGAAATTTAAAACTTTTCTAAATGTTTAGGTAGATGTTAACTATTGCTCCTTCGCCCAATAACCAGAGCGACTGAGGATGTGGAACAAAATAAATGTCAGAGTTCATTGGGATGAATATATGGTGTCTTTGGATGGAGGAAGTTTGGTAAGGATTAGTAATTTCGCCTCAATATTAACTTCCTTGAAGGAGTCAGATTGTCAGAAGGTGCCAAGTACTCGCTTCTGGACTCCAAGAGGATAACTGAATCAGCACCCAGAATTGCTAATCATTTCTGAAAAGTTTAGCCTAGATAATTAAAAAGTGCCCTTCAGCTATGCCTGCAAGAGGAAGTGCGAAAGGAATTAGAAATAGTAAGAGACTAACAAGCTATTGCACATATTAAAAAAATATGCCTTTTTTGTACTTATTATTTGATTGTAAGATTATGTTTGATTCTAATTAAACAATTACCTCTCATTGAAATTAACCTCTTACACAGAGAAGTCATATTGCTTAAATTCCAGTCTCGTCTGTACTCGGCAATACATGGGAAACTCAGACCTATATTTCCTGTCTGTTACAAAGTAAAGCTCCATACCTTTTTAAAATTGGTAATAAAATGAGCGTGTTAAATTGTACACTTCCTATGCACCAAACCAAGGCATATGTAATAATATAATGAAACTCTCACAAATAAATGAATGTTTAATGTATTTTCTGGGCATCAAAGTAACATATCATTTTTATTACAGAACAGAAAATAAATAGCTCCATGTTTCAGTTTGTTCATTTGTTAAGAAATGAGGAAGTAAAGTCAGATGGTAAATACTCAAACGTATGCTATGGCTTCTGCTTACCAGAAAAATCATGTAATATACAAAAATATACCTCCTGTAAGCAAATTAATTATTTGTATATATTACACATTCTCCACTCAAACCAGTCTGCTATTTCATCAGTCATTATTGGCGCTAGACATTTGTCTCTTCCTTTTATACAAAAGCCCCTGAAGCTTAAGGGAAGCTTTCCACTGACCTGAATGATCTTTGAATAAGACTAATAAAGACCCTCCTCTCTGATCCATTGGAAATAAAAGACCATAACAACTTTACTGCGGACATACAGAAGTCTTCTTTACGTTCTCTGTGGCAGGGAAGCTTCTCTGCCTCTACCATTCTCACTCCTTAAATGAAAATTTTATGATAACATATTCTCATAAATAGAATTTGACTAAAGGATACCCTCCTGGTGGTAATTGTTCCCCCCACACTTACAGGGTATCCCAACTTCATACATAGCCTGGTTTTCAGGATGCCATCAGCTTAAAACATATTCAGTGTTGTTAGCGGCTACCTCTACAGTCCCTATGATTTCAATAAATAGTTACGTATTTGCATAGAAAAATGCTGTGAAGCCGATATATTTACAGCAGGTGACCTTCATCATTCAACTAACTAACGGGGATTTTTGAAAGCTCCAAAGTACAAGAGATACTGTTGGCTTGAGGGATTACTAGCCTATGTAATTCTGATTTAGATTAGAAAGTAAGACGTTTTATTATGCTAACAGAGTCCAAGAAAAGGAGGATGGAAGACTGACCCTAAATCATCAAGTTCTTTTTCTTGTCAGTCTAGGAAAGGTAAGTAGCCTTAGTACCAAAAATACAAAAACTATTTCCGTCTGATTTTCTAGACTGTAATTTTGATCCTTTCTTTCCCCTGTAAGTGGTGTTTAGTTGCACTGGAAAGAACTTCGGGATAGCAGAAATCTAATTTTAGGATCAAACTGATGAACAAACTAATTTACAGACTTCTTTCTCTAAAGGAGAATCGACACACCACCACGCACACACACTCACCTCTCCCTTTCTTCTGTCTGTATTTTCAAGTAAAAATAGGTTAGAAGAAGGATTACCACTGCTTCCTGGAAAACTGTTTTCCTACATTGTCCCAAATAATCTTTGAATCTTACAAGCAGTTTTTTAAATAGTCCTGATGTCATATGAGAACATTGATCCAGTAGATAATTTTATGTTCTGTGTATCATAAAATTGAAGAGTGCTTAGTGCCATGGTCACTGTGACATGTCTTAACTTTTAACAGATCAGCGTAGAAAACCTAGATAATTCAGTAATGATAGGAAAGAGAAAATATTTCTCCCATCCAAACCTGTGACAATAAAATTTCACTTGTTGCAAATGGGACAAAGCAAAACTTTTTGTAATTTTTATTGGCAAATCATTAAAGCTGTTCAAGTGGGAGAATGTGCTTATGAAATTCTCACTAAGATCCGCTCAATTTGAGGGCTTTTCTTTTGGGTGCACTCTTTGGATTGATTAGATCTAAGTTCAAGTAATTTTAATTGTGGGGAAACAGAATCACAAGTAAATGAGCATTTAGAAGAAAACGACAAGAACAAGTATGGACTGCTGAGTGTTCATTAGTCTAACTTTTTAAGAGTCATCTGCTCAGTCATACACAGAATGATACCATTTGCCTTGGAAAAACAATCGCATACTATTAAAAGAATGAGTCATAGTAACACACAATTACAGATACTACATAGAATCAGATTACCTGATCAACTACCTTACTTGACGCTAGATGAGTACGGAGGGACAAAAATCACTCAGATGAGCAAAGGCTCACAGGTGCTAGCCAGATGCCCGACAGGAGGAGCAGCAGGTCTCACGTTGTTCTGCCAAAAGTCAGGCATCCTGAGTAGATGGGAAGATTTCTTGTGCGCTACACAAGACTGCATTCTTGTGTCCTACAGGGACTGCTTCTAGGACAAGTCTTATGGCAGGAAAAATTGCCTCAGCATTATTTCTAGTGGGATTAGGACAGTTTGCCTGAGTAAGCATGCAGTGCACGTAGATGGTTCTGAGTAACTGGGGCCATAGCCTTAGTCAAATAACATTATAACAAACCAGGAGTATTTCAGATCAATTTGCTGATAGAGTGATCTACTTTCTAGTTCTTCAATTTTGAAATCACTTCCTGGCAGATCTGTAATTTATTAGCAGATAGAGAAGGCAAAATAGCATAGTCTGTGTAATCCTAGCATAGTTGCTTGGCACGGCACCCAAGGACAATAGCAACGAAGAACAAACAAGTTTCGTAACAGTGTTCAAATCAGTACATTCCACGTCTGATAGGTGGATAAGCTTGTGCAGTGATGACAAAAGTTATTTCATGATGTGGAGAGAAATGGTGCGTGCCTTTCCAGGGTAGCTGTCCGAACTACAGTGTATGGTAACTCTTGGGAGCCGCTGGTGACTGACTGTAACACTCCAACATTGCTTGTCGGCACTGTGAATACGTCCATTATTTGGAGCTCGTGCAGCATTAATGTGTTCCTGTCTCAACCACAAAATCACACTATGTCCGAATTTGGCCCATGAAAAATATTATAGCATCCACTTCATCCATCCAGTTTGTGCCTGCTTCTGTGGCTGAACACATGCAATCAATCAGTGCTGCAAGCATGGCCCTGGTGAAATCTCCTGCCTTGTACAATGCTGGGTGGAGTGAAAAGCATGGCCCAAGCTGGCTTCTGGAGCACAGTGAGTTACGCCAGTGTCACCAACACATGACAGACTGCACTTCTTACGGAAGCAGGCTCAATGCGGTTGTGTGTTTACATCCATGCTAGTATAAAGGAATTAAAATAGGGACCGTTTCCAGATTAAATACAATAACTCTTTGTAATGATCTGTAGCTGAATTAGCAAGTGTATGTGGATGACAGCCTGTATTTAAAGCCAGTTAAAAACATGCATACTGGTAACTGAAGTGAATGCAATTATTATTTAATATCTAATTCTGAAGAGTGGCGCAAAGCCAGTAATGCAACACCGACTGCCTTGTATCAGCTGGTATGTGGGCACCCCTGTGAAGACANGTACAATGCTGGGTGGAGTGAAAAGCATGGCCCAAGCTGGCTTCTGGAGCACAGTGAGTTACGCCAGTGTCACCAACACGTGACAGACTGCACTTCTTACGGAAGCAGGCTCAATGCGGTTGTGTGTTTACATCCATGCTAGTATAAAGGAATTAAAATAGGGACCGTTTCCAGATTAAATACAATAACTCTTTGTAATGATCTGCAGCTGAATTAGCAAGTGTATGTGGATGACAGCCTGTATTTAAAGCCAGTTAAAAACATGCATACTGGTAACTGAAGTGAATGCAATTATTATTTAATATCTAATTCTGAAGAGTGGCGCAAAGCCAGTAATGCAACACCGACTGCCTTGTATCAGCTGGTATGTGGGCACCCCTGTGAAGACAGCTCCTTCCAGGAGCGAGTGTCAGAAGATGTTTAAATACATGGCTTGTGCCACTGAACACAGAGAATATGCTCAGGTCATCAGTGAATGTGATATTGCTACCTTTATTTTTTAAGTGAATATTTGTATTTTTGGTCTGTTTGTGAAAATGTTATTCGTGCAGAAAACAGTAGGTGCCAGCTGTGGCAGAGAAAGAGCATGGGCTCTTAGAAACATTGTCTGTGAATGATAGCCTCCAGCAATCCTCTTGCATCATTTCAGCAGCTTGGATTTAGTATTCCATAAAAACCTTTTACAGAGATGCTGACACACAACTTTTCTGTATTCTGTGGTAGAGCTAATCCATATTGCGTAGAAAATTCTGTATATGTATGCATTAGGTGTAGCTTGCTAGGTAGGCTCTTTAGAACAAGAAATCCTGGTGCCTGAGGAGCAATCCACACCTGCTGGGATGGAGAAGATGTTCGTGCTCTGACCATATTGCCTTTATCTTAACCAGCTATCTTGACACTAGCAAGATCAGTAATGCAATTGGACAAGAAACCCACCCCAGGGATGCTGTCTATGGGATGGGTTTTCCCAGGTAGATAGTCCTTCACAGAAGTTAAACAAAGGATCTGTTCCCTTTGCAGTCAGGTACGTTATATAGACAGCTACTTTAACATCATGTAAATTCCAAACTTCCCATGAAATTGCAGCAAAGTGTAGCCTGTGTCCTGTCAGGAGTAATTGCTATTAACAGATAAGCCAGGGGAAGCTCATTCTGGGTTTTTCCTGTTAAATTCCAGGTTTTGAGGCAGTTGGGTAAAAATTAATTTTGTCACAAGTAAGACCAACACACTTAGTACTGTCCCTGTTAAATATGCCGCCAGGTGATACCCTTTTCGAACAAGACAATAATATTAATTGCCAGCTTGATGCATTTATTGGCCAACTAGATCCAAGACATTGAAGCCTGGCCTGGAAAACCCCATGTTGCTGCTGTTGGAAGTGCCAAGGCCAAGCCCAGGCCGTGGGGAGGACTGGTGACAGTTGGACACGGTTGACGTGGTTGGTCACAGCACACGTACAGCAGAGCTCAGCAGGGGCCAAGGCCAAGGGCCCCCGTGCAGCTCCCAAACAGATGTGTGCAGGCCCCAGGGGAGGCTTCTGGCAGCCCTTCCTCACACCACCTTCCCCACAGTGACCGGCTCAGTGTCACCCAGCCACCAAACATCTCACAGCAGTGGCCAAGCCCCCAGGAGGAGCGGGGAGAAGTGGCTGCAGGGGAGGGTTACAGAGAAAGGCCATTACAGGTTGGTCATGCTAATTAGAGCTTGTTGGTGCATTCTGGGCTGTGACAGGACTTGGTGCCCTCACAGCTGCTATGATAGACAGATAAATCTGATGGTAATGAAGAAATTGAAGAGTAAGGAACATATGTGGAGGAACTTATGAGAGACCAGGCAAGGCAGAGCAACTGTTTTTAGAGGTTGCTGAGACGAGAGTGACTTGCACATTGGCAATCAATAGTTTATGAATCCTCTGTGAGTAACCAGTCAGTATCACTACAAGGATTTTGAGAAAGAAACATCATCTACTTTACCTTACTTCCATATGAAGTCAAAAACCAGGTGTCATGTGGGGATGTTCCTTACGTTTCCTATGCCGAATGTCGCACGGCAAGAGATGCTGTGGCATTTGAGAGCCCCACACAAGTGGGCGATGAGCACCAGTTTTGGTGGGCAGGTGCACCCTGTCTAGCTCCCTGAGGGCCCCATACTCCTTGACAGCCGGGCTTTCCAGAGGCTGCCTCCATAGGAAGCCCCAGGGCTCACAACCCACTGCCTGCAGCGGCCTGTCCGTGTACCGGGGTTCAGGGTCCGCCCTTGGCGTACGTGTCAGATGAGCACGGATTCCTCCACATCCACCCTGGTAGTAATTCCCCTTACGTCATGTCTCCGTCACTTATTTCAGAGAGCTTCTATGAATGTGAGAGATTTCTCGCTCTTGTTCTACAGAAATGCCAGAACCACCGAGGGATGTTGGCTTGCTTGCAGTAAGTGCGTGCCTTGTCTGCATTTAGTCTTTGTCTAAATGAGATTGTAAAGTGTCTGGAAAATGATCTTGTCTTTTGTATGTGCTATATTAGATCAGTACAAAAGGAAGAGTTCATGTAGAAAATTGTTTGGTTGTTTTCCCCTCCCAAAATCTGTTTCATTTAACTTATTTTTGCTAGTGAATTGTGAGGATAGCATTTGTAAGAACAGCACGAAAAATATTCATTCGGTGTAAAAACTGCATTTTTATCTACTTTTTGCATAATGATCTTGTGCATCTCAAAATAAGCAAACGATGTTAAGGACAGCAGAGTAGCTTATTTTAGGGGGTTCAAAATGAATCTGGGGTAGTTCCAAGCACAATTTAAGACAAGGCTGTTGGAATTCAGTAGAAGCAAAATAAATAAATGTGCTCTTTAATATTTTTTTTCTTTTTGAGAAAATAAAAATATGCATATAACAGCATTCTGCAATTTTTTTTCTACTGTGGGCATACCTACTGTCTTGATATTATGTCTTCTCATTTGAAAGGTATTTGTTTTCTACAGCAAGGTTCAAGGTTTGGTCCACTGGCTGTTGCTTCACTTTTGTTTTTTAGTATGTTCAACACCCAGTCAGAACTAATTAAACATATTCCTTTTGATTTGTGGAAAAGGTATTCTCTCTGAAAGGGAAAAAACCACGCCTCCTTCTCTTCCCTAAGCTGGATTTTTGCTGGCTCTCTAAAAGATCTCAGCTGAGGTCTCCTAGGGATGCTCGTTCCAAGGGCGTGCAGGCAGTCACCCTCGAAAATAGCGCTTGATTGTTCTCTCTTGGCCGAGTCTGAAGCGAGCGCAGTTTTGATAAAAATGCCAGAGCCACTTCAGGCTGGCCAGCATGCGCTTAGCCATTAGTTAAGAAATACCATTTCTCCTAAGGAGAACCAGTTAGAGGGACCAGAATTTGATTTGTATCTCAGAGTCCCAAGTTTGGCTGAGGTTTCAAACCTGCCTGCAGGCGGTCCCTCACCCCCACCTGCCCTCCGCGCACCTCAGCTTCTGCCCATCACGGCTGGGGCTCCCCGGGCGGCCCCGCGTGCCTGTGGAGGACGCCCTTCCCTCAAATTACACGTCTGGTCTGACGCTGATGGTCCTCCCGGCTCTGCAATGGCAAGGAATGCCAAAGCCCCTCCCAACATCACTTCTGCTTTCTGAGCGTCTTTGTTCCCTGCTGCCTGCGGTGAGCGCAGGAGGTGTGAGGCTGCGTGGAAATTGCTGCTACTAGACAAGAGAGACATAAAGTACACCCACCAAGTCTCCAAAATCATTGATTTGATGAAAGATTTTTCATTCCTGCTGTGGCTAAGAATGCACTATCTGTTCTGTAACAAGCGCTTTTTTTTGCTTTCACCTTATCCTATTTCATATTTTTTTCTCTCCCTTTCCCTTTATTGGATTCTCTTCTCCATCTCCTTATTTTCACTCCCTGCATCCATCTTTTTCGTTTTCTTCTATCACGGTTTACTTGTGACTGAGCAATTGACATTAAACAGGTCCACCAGACCCAGAAGAGAGATCTTAAAGAGCTGCAGAAAGAAAACCTATCCTGGGGTCCCTGCAGACAGACAGAGGCACACCATGCTTTCATACCCCAAATGTTTTACCATGGTACCCTGTATCACAGCTAGATCATGCCAGGATGGACACCTGCATGGGACGGTTTATGGCCACCCGCTTTTAAATTTTTCTTACAATTAAGTCCATGTACCTCATCGCTTCAAGGTGTAATATAATAGCCGATGTGAAGCATGGGGCAACAGAGAAGACTCAAAAGCCCTTTTCTGTAAGCTATTCCCATTTGGGATGGTACTTCCTCACTCCCTACAGGAAGACAGGCCACACAGGGGGCTGCTGAGCTTCCTGCATCTGTGGCAAACAGAGTATGTGACTCAATCATGCTTCAACTACACCGGGTCAGAGAATCCCGACTAAATCCTTGCTGACCATTGCTAATGCAGAGAAGCAATGTGAGCAGAAGATACAAACATACTTTATCTCTGCTGCTTCCAGACCTGTTTCTCTGAGGGTTTCTCTGTGTGTGCGCATGCTGCGGATGAGAGAACTGGCTGATATCTGTCCTTCAAGCCTGCATGGCCATTTGAGGGACCTGCCATGCTCTTTGCAAGCTTCAGTCCTGGGTGACATTTCTGCCAGTACTGCTGAAGCGAAGGGTCAGGTCCCTCATCATGGGCCCAGACCAATGGATTGCAGCAAATGGCACTGTGTCAGGAGTGTGGGCAACCACCTCATGGAGTCTGAACCACTTGCAGACGCAGGTTCCCCTGCACTAACTCCCATGTCTTACTGATAGTGTGTTCTAACTTGCCACAAAATGTCACGGCCCTTCTATGACCTCATGCTACAATCAGGTTCTTAGAAGACATTTGGGGTCTGCCTGTGTTAAAAGGCAAGTGGCAGAACTAGCTTGTCCCATCAGAAGACCTGGGACTTTGAAGAACAGCAAGGTGGGACTCTCTCTCTCTCCTCGTGCAACCAGTGCTGGTTGCTCTCTGAGTAGATTGGGGTCCAGAAGCACAAGAACAGCTCTTCTCTGGAACTGTGCTTAAATCATTGAACTAGGTTAACTAAATGCCATGTAGGTAACTATGAGCAACTTGGAAGTTTTATGGTTGTATCATTGAGACATGCTCCAGCTTATGCTGAAACAATGTTTGGTAGTGATAAGAAGTGAGGATTAAGGATCTGGGCTGTTTGATGCTGTTCTGGTAACTGGGTATATCATATCCAGCCCTTCCATGCCTTCACTTACACATCCGCTAGTGTCTCTAGTAGCCCCGTAACTTCACTGAGCCACTGACCATGAGGAGCAAGGAGAGAGGAGTCATGACTCGCTCCCTTTCACTTCATCAATGGTGACTGGGCTACAGGAGTTCTTCTGCTCTGCATCAAGAGGAGCAATTCACCAGCCAGCACTTGACAATTCACGTAGGGTGGAGGTGCAATATGGGATTTAACAGCATGCAAAGCGTTTGAGATCCCATGAGGGCAAAGCACTGTTATTTTAAGATCACACCAAGCTTAAGTCTGGTGTTGGTACTGCTCTGACGGAAACGGATTCCCTCACCCCATTTAAATAAAAACCAAAGCAACCTCACATGAAAGAAAAGCAGTTGTAACTGACACTATGGGTGATAAATGTCTTGGCCTGGCAATTCTCACAGAATGACCTTTGCAGGTTAATTCCTGAGATGGTGATGAGCTCTTTCGTTTTGCTGTTAGCTGATGGTCCTCACATGAGTGAGGTGTGGTCCAGGTCATACAGCGGTGGTGGGGAGAGCTGATAAAAGAGAAATGCTTTTGGGTTTCCTTACTCAGACTGACCCTGCCAAAGGCAAGACCAACTTTCTCTGAACCTGCCCCATCAGTGACCTTGGACCTGATCAGAGGGACCACCCTCAACTCTGGATGCGAGGTAAGTTAAATTACATGCTGCTGAATTGTCCTAATACTGCCAACATTTTGGGCAGAAGCTGTAATAATGATAAAAAGCACCAGTGTAATGGATACCATCGTAACTCTGTAACTACAGTTTAGGTTTTGAAAATTACAAATATATGTTTAAGTAAGGCTAACCAGAAAGTACTAGATGGTGCTTTAACTGTGGCCAGCTGTCTAGTATTTAGAAATTAGAAAAGAATGTTTTTTCCTTCCAAAGTGGAAAAATAGCTGTACATTTGTATATGCTGAGCTGGTGACCATTTGTCCAGCTCCACCGGGAAGCATCAGGTTATCTGTTGTATCACTAGATTACAAATTACTTTGTAGAATGACTGCACAAAACGTAAGGGGCAGAGTGTACCCTCAGCAAGTTTGCTGACGATACAAAGCTGGGGGAGCGGCTGACTCGCCGGAAGGCTGTGCTGCCATTCAGCGTGACCTGGACAGGCTGGAGAGATGGGTGGAGAGGAATCTCATGAAGTTCAACA
>VZSC01010944.1:115685-145194 GCA_013398225.1 Steatornis caripensis
CGCCTGGATGCATTCCTGTGCAACCTGCTCTAGGCTGGCCTGCTTTAGCAGGGGAGGGGGTTGGACTGGATGATCTCTAGCGGTCATTTCCAACCCCTGCCTTTCTGTGATTCTGTGAAACATGAAGTCTGTAGTCTTCAACTTCTGATGCACTTCACCTCTTAGGGATTAGAGACCTCATTTACAGCCACTAAATTTCATTGGGTATTTTTATCAGACCCCATTTGTTAACAGGTCATGGTAAACTTTGCTTTCTTTAGTAACAGTGAGTTTCATTTTGTCTTGAATTATATGTGTGAGACTTATTTCAGTGACACATCTTCAACTCATGCAGGCAACTCTGTTCTTTCCAACTTGTATACCTTTGGCTGGTGATGTCTGCAAATGTTTATAATTATAATTCCTTTTTACTCCTGCCCTGAGTAAGCTTCACACCTGACCCATTATTTGACCTCCCCCCCTCAATTTTCTCAGATGTGGAACAGCTGGGAACATGGAAAGAGTATTTCAGCTGCCGATGTCTGTGTCGTTCAAACAGAAATGAAATGTTCTGTCCTATAAGCCACTGTTTGTAGAGCTGTTGGCTCCATGTCAGACAGAGACCCAGGGAAGAAGGTTATGTGGATGAGATGGGCAGATAGATGCAGGAAAGTATCTACGTTAGCAAGCCAAGAAGCGAGCATTGTAACGCAGTCTGAAAACGTGTGTGCTTTCCTGAACTCCTCCTAGGCAAAGGTTATACTGAAATCGTCGGTGGTTCAGGCTTGATTTTGTTTTTGATGTCTGGCCAAACACAGTTAGCTGATAGGCGTGGGTGGCTGGAAGATTGCTCTCATTGAAGGGCATTGACAAAATGAGACTCTTTTTTTTTTCCCTAAACCCACAAGATTTCCCAGATATACAGACAAACAGCTTACTGAGGCTTAGAGAGGAGCTAAAACAGAGCTCCACGTCTAGGCTAGAGATGGGCTTACCTAGGCAGTGTCAGAAGAACTCTCAACAGGCACAAGGGGTCAACTGAGGCTGGATCTGGAGATCCGCGCTTTGGTGGTGGTTTCAGACTTGATACTTGGTCTAGAAGCTGTCTCTGCAGGAGCCTTTCTGTAAGGAGACAGGAGGGACAATGAGCAGTTCAAAGAGCAGTTTGGTCACAGGGCCTCGCTGATATTTCCACAGCAAAACTCAACACCCTCTTCTCCATACACCTCCCCCCCACCCCGTCTCCTCTGAAACATGGAGGCAGTGGGTTTGCAAGTTGGACTGGGAAACACCTGGTCCCGCTTGTTTTCCATGACAGTCAGTTGCATTTTAGCAAAATGGAGAAAACACTCCTACTGAAGCAAGGAGGAGGAAAAACAAGAGCCAACAGGATTAATCTCAAAGCTGGGAAGTGCTGGGCAAAGCCGGATGGACAGTCGTGCACTGTTCAGGTCTGGGGGAATCCAGCAGCAGCTGAGGGGAGCTGCTTGAGCTCATAGAGAGAAGACATGTGACTGTAATAGGAGGAAGGACTTGTCATGTCTTTGCTGTCTACATAACACCAGGCATACAGGGAAACCACGCTGGTGCTGCTCACTTCCAACTGATTCTGCTTATTGTACCAGACCTGGCTGCCTATCTGCTCGGCTGCCGGGGCATGGGTCTGGATGGTGTCTCCAGTGCAAGGCAAGGAGGTCCAGTGCAGGGTTCCCGAGCTATCTAAAGAAATATTATCCAATTACTTTCCATGGCAGCACTGGGGTCCGGACATTTTGACTTATATTTAATCTCCTGGCAATAATACTACAAGCCTAAATTGGTGTCCATTGAAGTTAATGAAAAGTTCATGCTTTGTCAGGCACCCAACATCAAGAGACCTTGCACCACATGTTTCACCTCTTCACAACATGTTTTACCCATTTATTCTGTCTATGGAGACTATGTAGATGAGTACCTGAAAAATCCAGGATTTGATGTTTTGTTAATAAATGCAAGTTGTACTGAACTCTTAGGTGGCATAGACTCCATGGGAGAGCAAGAAAATGTTATTAATTGGTTTATCTTAATAGGTAGCTTTAACTATATAAAAATGTTAAGACAGTTTGTGAAAGCATTTTACATTTGTAACCCAGGAACTTCACAGAAACAGTGGAACGGCTGGCTGCAAGGTGACGATCCTCATTGCGGGGGGTCAAAAAGAAAGGTACCTTCTGCAGTCTGTCTGCAGCTCTGTGCAGAGATCCAGCTTGGCACCCATGTTGCTGAGGGGTACTCATCAACATGTGCTAGCGGGATGGGTTTTGTTGGCTCCTGCAGTCTGCATTGCGATATCGTGAGCTGGGAGGGTCCTCAAGGTGTGGTTTGATCCTGCAGAAACAGTCTAAGGGCTCAGTGCTCTGTAGTGTGGTGCTCCCACTTGCAGATCCCTCTTTCCCTGAACTGACTGAAGTCTTTAAAATTACATAAAAACCTGCTTTTGGCTTGGGAGAGGTAGTTTTCTCCTGGTGAGTGGGTGGGAAGCAAAGGTCTCCTAAGCAGCAGAGNCGAGCTATCTAAAGAAATATTATCCAATTACTTTCCATGGCAGCACTGGGGTCCGGACATTTTGACTTATATTTAATCTCCTGGCAATAATACTACAAGCCTAAATTGGTGTCCATTGAAGTTAATGAAAAGTTCATGCTTTGTCAGGCACCCAACATCAAGAGACCTTGCACCACATGTTTCACCTCTTCACAACATGTTTTACCCATTTATTCTGTCTATGGAGACTATGTAGATGAGTACCTGAAAAATCCAGGATTTGATGTTTTGTTAATAAATGCAAGTTGTACTGAACTCTTAGGTGGCATAGACTCCATGGGAGAGCAAGAAAATGTTATTAATTGGTTTATCTTAATAGGTAGCTTTAACTATATAAAAATGTTAAGACAGTTTGCGAAAGCATTTTACATTTGTAACCCAGGAACTTCACAGAAACAGTGGAACGGCTGGCTGCAAGGTGACGATCCTCATTGCGGGGGGTCAAAAAGAAAGGTACCTTCTGCAGTCTGTCTGCAGCTCTGTGCAGAGATCCAGCTTGGCACCCATGTTGCTGAGGGGTACTCATCAACATGTGCTAGCGGGATGGGTTTTGTTGGCTCCTGCAGTCTGCATTGCGATATCTTGAGCTGGGAGGGTCCTCAAGGTGTGGTTTGATCCTGCAGAAACAGTCTAAGGGCTCAGTGCTCTGTAGTGTGGTGCTCCCACTTGCAGATCCCTCTTTCCCTGAACTGACTGAAGTCTTTAAAATTACATAAAAACCTGCTTTTGGCTTGGGAGAGGTAGTTTTCTCCTGGTGAGTGGGTGGGAAGAAAAGGTCTCCTAAGCAGCAGAGCCAGGAGGGAGGAGAGACAGCAGCAGCCTGGGAAACAAGAGACCATGTTGTCAAGCCACATCCTTAGGGAGACCATGGCTCCCTGGAACTCCTCTTCAGTCTGAAAACACCTACTGATGGAGGTGCGCATCTACCTGAAAAGTAACTGTCTGAAGTAAAAGTAAGACATGGCTGATAATCTGTAAGGAGTATTCTGGGGTCCCCAGGAAATTTGAGTTGGTAGCTTGTGGTGCCCAGCTGCAGAGGCTCCTCCTCAACATACCAGTCCCTGTGCATTAGCCCCCTGTGGCCGTTGGCTAGCCCACCCAGTCCTGCCGTGACGACCCCAGGCAGACTGGTAAGCAAAATATCTTGTTTGAGTTTGTCCTGCTCCCCTCCACGTGGCTCCAAGACCACATGTTGTGAAGGTGGGTGTTCAGTCAGAAATTCCCCTGTCAGCAAGGACCTGACGGGTGGGATTTGATTGCTTTACCATAGACTTCTAGTGCCATTTTAGATGTCTCGGGTTGTCCAAGACATCTGTGTGTGGCTTGGGATATGACAGAGGACTTCCAGGAGACCTACACCCTTCTGGAAGAGGATGAAGACCAGGAGGCATCTAGGCTGTCACTAACTGCCTGGATTTCAGCATTCGAACCCCAACCCCAGTGCCAGGTCCAGGGCACCCTAAAGCACTGAGCCCTCCTGGGGCCTGTCCTGCTGGGGAGACACAGGGTGGGCACAGGCAATATCTAAGCTGGTGGTGTTCTTATCTGTCTCCGATCGATAGGCAAGAGATGCCTTTATTTTTGTGGGGCCGGATCCAGTCGTTTGTGTCAATAGGAGTTTCACCACCAAATTCAGCAGAATAAAAGCCAGCACAGCTTCATGCTGATGGGCTTTCATAAGCGTTTGTTGACAAGCCACTGTAACAGGAAAAATGAGGTTTAATCTAACAGATGTAACAAGAAAATACAGAATAGACAAAGAAACCCAAGCTGTTTTTTGACATCTCGCCATGCTCCTCAGAGAGGATAAGCGAAAGCAGATGCTATCAGTAGAGGAAGGTGTCTGTAAGCAATGAAGCAAATCCGGAGGAGAGTTGTCAGTATTATCATACTGGAAGATGGAAAATGCAGACTGGGAAGTGACTGGGCAAAGAAGCAGGAAATGTTCAACAGAGAGCTGACCAAAATGGAAGAACAACGTAGGCAGAAGGAAAGATTGAACGAGGAGCTGGGGAGAGGTGGCAGTTTATGGGTTTGCTTTTCCCTCGTTCATCGGATTAAAGCAATTTCAGCCCAGTGGTTGAGTGGCTGCCAGATAGTATCAGTGCAGCTGCTCAGATGAGAGAAGAGCATTTGATAGTTACCTGTATGTAAATCAGATAACGAGTTATTTATAGACCACAAACTCCAGTATATGAATGAGAGGTGCTATCACTTGGCTGGTTCTTATCAGAAAAAAAAAAACCATAGACCTCCCAGTCTGCCAAAACCTGTACCCAGGGAGACTTCTGTTTGAAGTACCTTTGCGGGTCTCATGGGATCCATCTTTGTGGATCTATCAGTAGGAACTACTAACAGCAGGCTAGGAAGTGTAAAGCCTATTATTTTTCTGTTATGTATGAAAAAGCAGAGCTAAAGGATTTTTGTTTTTTTTCACCCCATTCACAGAAAACACATCAAGATTATGGTTCAGGATGACCTATTGATGAAGACCAAATGAAACAAATCTCATCTTTGAAGTCATTCTATTAGTCTCAGTTAACTTGCATCTGTTTATTGAAACAATATTTTTAAAATATACACACAATACACATAGACACATTTTACAAAAATAAAATACAATGAATAGAGCAACACAGGAAACCGCATAAACTGCATGCCATGAATAAATAAAGACCATCAATATCTTGTCGGAGGAAATTGTCATTGAAGGAACTCAATTGTATCTGTAATCTCTGTTGCATTTTACCCGAGAGCCAGGAAGGGTCTGGAACTGAATCCTCTCAAAAAGGCTGTTGAACGGAATTTGCTCTGATATCAGCATCTTTTTATGGAAACTGATGTGAGCTTTAGATGCAAAACTCTAAATCACCCTGTTCTGCTCCATTTAACTGGAATTTGAGGACATCAGTCCAAAAGAGGAGTCTGAAAAAATAATCTTATTCTATTGACAGATCCCTAGACTGGGAGGGAGGCTGCAGGATTGATTTGGCAAGAAAGAAGGGAATTATAAACGCTTGTTTTCCCTCACTTCTGCTCCCGAACACAAACACTTGGAAAAGTAAACACGGATGAGGTAAATGCAGTGAGGATAGTGCTCGTTCTGAGAGAGGATGTCATGACGACAACAGCAAAAAAGAGATAAAACATAGTTACAACCAAATTAGCCATGACTAATTTACACTGCTGTGTTGGGGACTATCAGATACAGATAAGTTCCACAAACTAGCTTCAAACCACAGGTGCCTCACTCAAGGTTTTAAGTCCCACAGATGTGAGATTAAAGGAAATCCAAGAATGTATTTATTTGCAATATGTTAAAGAGTTTACATCAGATTTTTTGAAGGAGAAGTTTGTTAAAACAGGTATATTGGAGCTATTTACAGGCTAAATACCAACGTCACCATTATGTTTTCCTCATTTAAATTCCTTTGCAATTCCAGTTGCATACATGAGCCTTATTTCTCTCTGCCCTCCACGGCTCTTCAGTACCTGCCACACTCTTTGGCATTTCTTTGGAATATTTTGTAAGCCACCGTGTCAATTAAAAAAGCACTGCTCTATTCTGCAGCTAGTAAATGTGTATGAAACTTAATTCATGCTCAGATAAGGAGTGCTTGGATAATTTCAGCTTGGATTTGACCCATACATTCAACGTGCTAAAGTAACTGAGTAGCATCCATCTCTGAACTTACACTGCATGTATGTCTTGTCCAGACAACATGCTTTTATTCTCTTCATCCAATTGCAGTTCATGGCCTGCATTTGCTTTCCTGAAGGCAGCGGAGCATCGCCATTAGTTTTGACCAGATCATTTAATTAATGAGTGAACCACTGAACTGCCTTCTCTGTCTGTCTCTCCCCGCTCCCTGTTTTCTTTCTGTTGAATTCTTACACAATGCTAAATGCATTAGACCCTCTATAACATATCAACCTTATTTTTTATTTACTGTAAAGCAAACTCTTGGAGAATAAAAACCCAAAGATTTGATAGGCTCTGCAGATCTGAAACCATTTTCCACATGGCCAGATTTCTCAAGATATGCAGATGCCTAGTGAGATTGTCATGAGCCAAGACAGATTAGCTATCTGTGATATTTAGGTATGTCAATGTTTTTTTTTTTTTTAAATCTAGTCCTTAATATCCTCAAAATTTGGCTGTATAACAAATAACAAAGTATGTGCTAAGGTATTTACAGAAAGGCATTTTGTTAAATAGCCTTCTTTCTTGACTAGAACATGACAATAAAATACATTGGACTTGCTAGAAAGTAATGTTGTACTTTCCCACTGCCCACACTAAAATTTGAACCAGAAATTATATACATAAACTTTAAAGCAAATTGACAATGGTGTCGGCCCTTCAACTGGGCCAACTGAGAAACAGAAATTCTGGTATTCTGTAAGATACCAAGGCAATATGATTCAACTAACTGTAAAGCACCTACAGAGCAAAGTAAACAGTCACTTGTTAAACAGTGGAAGAAAGTCTACTGATGCAATGACTTGCAGCCTCTTCACCTTCAGCTTACGGTCAATAAATCTCATTTGAAAAGTAATACTGCCCACTTATCCTTTCAGCACGAAGGGACTGTCATCACCATGCTATATTGTTTCTGGCCTCACAGTATTTGCACTGCTGACCTATTATTAGTCAAGATATATCATCATCCATGACTAAGTTAGTTTGTCAGAAGTCAGTGAGTGGAATTGTCCCAGGTTACTGTGGAGCTCATTGATGGAAATAACAGCTCTTTTCTGTGGGAAAGAAAGATGAGAGGGACAGGTCCATGTGATGGGGGTGCATCTTGTCTGACTGTACCTGGTGACTGATCAGATGTGCATCTTGATACAAGGCTATATGTAGCCTGAGATGTTGGGACGCAGTAGGTTATAACTGCTCACTTAATTATGTTACATGTCTCAAAGATGTAAGGAGCAGCTCAGAAGGGCTGAGCTTTGTCTTCGTGGTGCCCTTGATGTTCTCTATGGCCTTGAGCAAGTTGTGTGGACTTTTATGCTTCACTGCTTGCTAGTGTAGACAAAGGATCAGATCTGGAGACTGAAATAGTTGAAGGTAAGGAGTTGATGTTCACCCTGCACAAACACCCAAACCCTACAGGTTGGCTTTTTTTTTTTTCCCCCCTGAAAAAAGTCTCGTCTGATCCATGGTACCGAACATCCATGAGGCTTGAGCGCATTAGGAGCTCTCTTTGTATGCTTCTTGATTTAGTTTCATCCAGGGTGAATCCAGCTGTTACTCTACAACCTCTCCACAGTGTAAACCAAAGCATAGTAGGTGGGGGCGACCAGGAGATTAGCATCAGAAGTGCACTAATGGTGCAAACTTAAATGCCAATGCAGACAACCCTTTTACTCCTGCTGTCTAATAGGGATAGTGCTGTAGTAGGTTCATTTATGTGTGACCTGTTTGGCTACTATGATAATGATAGTAGATGTGATAGTATATTTTATTTCAGCATTCACTTGACAATATGTAAGCAGAGATTAAATCATGTTTTGTAGGTGCATAATTAGCAGAGGTTAGACTGAAAGTGAACAAGGAGGTGGTTCTTCACACAATGGCTAGTTAAGCTGGGCTACAGGATGTTGTAGATACTAAAACTTCGCAAGGTTCCAAAAGTAGTTGCACAGATTCCCAGAAGTAAAATTCAGAGAGGGATTTTTTTTCCAGACTCCTCCTGTGTGTCAGTAACTCTGAGCTGCAAATCGCTGGAGAATTGGAGAGCGTCCTTGGGAAGAATCGCTATGTGCTTGCCTCAAGTACCCAGTATTCGCTGCTACCAGTGATAGATAGGATAATGGAGCAAGACAGACCTCTGAGCTAACATGTTATAGCAAAATACTTGATCACTTCTTTCTTTCAAAGTCTTTAGATTTTTCGAATTTAATCATTCAAGTAATTATTTTCAATCGCTCAGGTTTTGAATGATTTTTATTTGAAATATATCCCTTTGGAAATGATATTGTGGTTTCCTAGGGAGAGGGAAACTGGATATTTCTTCTTCCAGAATAGGTGAAGTCCTTCTACAGACTCAGTCTCACAATAACACCAGGGGTCTTCCTCTAAAGTTGAAAAGTGGTCCATGATGGGAAAGGACACAAACTCTGTTGTCTCAACGATGACGATGTAGAGTACTGAAAACTCAACATCGCTACTTCAGCCTCAGTATTTTAGGGACTGGGCATTCACGTTTTTATACAGAGCTGTGATTTCCCCAGATCTCAGATGCTTTTTATGAAAACAAATCTGTGCCATCCAAACCTCAGCATCCCACCAAACATGCCAAAAAAAAAAAAATTGCTTACTGACGCACATTGATGCTTTTAGCCTGCCACCAGTGGAAAGCCTCAGTGTATACATATGATGCAGTATAAATCTACAGCTTGTACGGACACAAGCAGTTAGTGTTGCTGTTGGCCAAGCTCAGACTTTTCCGTACTCATCAGAGGATCAGATGTTCTGGTGGCTCAAACCAGGTCTGAGAGAGCAGCTCCGTAATACTCCGAGGGGTTATATACCCCGTGACAGGTTTCCTTCCCAAAGCCACTTTGAGAATATACCCTGCTCCTCAACAATCTTCTCAAACTGTGTGGCGCTCGGCTGTCCTACACTATGGCTGATGCAACTCTTGAAGAACTTGTGTTGTAAACCAGGTCTTCTACATGGCTTGTATTTAAAAAAAAAAAATCACTGCTTTGCTGTGGAAGATGTTTTAACCCAGGTGCTTTTAGCACCAGTATATAGGTTGTTACCTTAAAAGATCACGCAAGCACAACAAAGCAGCTATAAGTAACAGCACAAGGGCATTAAAAAAAGGAAAAAAATACTTTTGCTTTACCATAGGAGTAAGCTAGGTACATAAAGTTTGGTGTGCCTATACTTGTAGTGACTATAATTCCTTTATCCAAACTTTGGTCTCAAAGCAAGTAGCCTTCCTACAGTTATGTTCTTTGTGCAATTCAAAATGTGGACTTTTTATCAACTGGTGGCTAGAACCTGGGTGACATTGTAGGGAATACAGTTTAACCCCTTCTCCACGGACTGGGTGAGGCTTGGCAATTTTGCTTTTGGATCTGTCTCAAGCTACAGAACTTTTGCTAGGTGGTGGCAATTAGGAAATCCCATCTATAGAAATGAAGCAGCTGGTACTTATCTATTGCATCCTAGGGACTAATAAGTTTTAACAACAACAAAAAAATGGTGTCATGTTGTGAGCCTCCTAGTTTGTAACGCCTGAGCAAGCTTTTTAAAAATCTAACCCCATCCTTTTAGCGCAGTTAATTTCTGCAGAAAATTCAGAGGTAAGTTAAACCACTTTCTGAAGTTACCTGAAAGCGCATTGGTTTTCTTTATCAGAGGTATGTTTGTAAGTATGGAGAATGCTGTGCAGGTCAAAAGCACCCTGTGCTGCAAAACAGGAAGTATATGGCAACTGGTAGTAAAAGGCAAACTCCCAGCTTCTCTTTTCTGCTTTATAGGAGGAGCTGGCAGCGCAGCCTACCATTACTTCTGCTCAGTGCTCCCTGTTACGTGATACTCTTTTCACCACTAGGATTTTGGCAAACTCTTAGTGTTTGGGCAGAAATTTTCTATGCCTCAGGTCAGCTTTTTGATGATGTTTTCAAACATGAAGCTGTGGCAAATCAGAGTGGCCATAGACCTAAGCTGATGGGTGCCAGAAGAGGAGGTGACATGCATCCTGCCACGGGTGAGCATATGATGCACTACTTATTGCTAATGAAAAGTCTGAATTTGCAGTTTTCAATAATTAAAGTGAGCATGGATTTCTTTCTCTCTTTTTTGTTTGCTTGTTTTGTTTTGTTTTTTCCTGGCATGCTCTCGGGCTGCTGAGCAAGTGCTTCCTAGTACCAAGGTGGGATGGCCTTTCTGTCAGGCAGGCAACTTTTTCCGATCCAAGAAAATTTACAAAGATACAAGAACAGAGAAACTTTTGAAAACCAGCAGCCTGCAAATGCTCAGTCAGTAGAGATATGTTAGGCTTCAGCACCTAGCCACTACATCTGTTTAAGCAGGTAGAATTTAGGTGCACATCTGTTAAAGGTGAAACCATCAGATCTCGTCAAGGCTCTTGGGTATTGAATCATCTTAAGTTTTCATCACCAAGTGCACTAGAAGCTTAAATCTCTGCCATGGAGCATGCCCTGAAGTGTCAATCTGACCTTTGAAATTCCTGTCCTCTGCCTTAGGTCACAAGGGATTCATGGGTCGGGCATCTCTGCAGCCTCTCAGTTCCCTGGAAAACCCAGTTTGTCAGGTGTGCCAGGCCCTTTTCTTCTCAGGCACTAGGCTATAGCAATTATACACCACCTCTAGGACAGGCCAAATATTCTGAAGGGGACCTAGTCATAATTCTTATGCAACCTTCGAACAAAAAGAAGTGATGAAAAGGTAAGAAGCTATCTTAGAATGGAAACTAAGGTTTGAAGGAAAAATGCCTGCAGCCAATGGGGTTAAAATACTGAGGAAATTACCTGTTTGTTTTTCAAGAAAGAGCATTTATTTATATAAAGTCTCCAAACCCAAGGCAATTCTCAGTCCCAAAGGTTGTCATGTAATTGTGGTATGGCATTCAAGCTGTTCTTCTGCAAAAGTCTGCCTTCAGCTATATTGCTTGAGAAAGATTAAAGGTATCCTATCTAGCCGCAGCGGCACAGAGCTGTGACAATAATACTGTGGTTACTTTAGCTTAAGCGATTCTATTTTGAAATGTGAATAATGGATTCAGTGCAGAGCTGGAGAAAGCTTTGTCGTGATTTTAATTACTCAGTTCTAGTTGTGTAACTGGATTAAAATGGCATTGCAGAATAGTAGCACTGTACTTGACATGCCAATTTTTCTTCCTTAAAGGGTTTTCCATGTCTCAAGCTGCTTATTTTTTCCTTGCAATAAGATTGGGGATGCCAGCTGAGACGGGTTAGGTATATGTTTCAGCAATATCAGGATTACTTTGGGGTTTTTTTAGCTTTTATGTTATATTGATATATAAAATGCAAAATGCCAAAAGAAAGTTACTTTAAAACCACAATACATGTTCTTTTTAGCAACAGATCTGTACAAAAAGCAGGATAGGGTGTTTGTTGTTAAGAGTTGCTTGTAAAGGAATACAGATGAAAAGCTGTTTGCAATGCATGGAAGGAAGTTTGTTCTGGTCCGGGAGAAAAGAAGTGCCATCTATTGGGGCTTTATCCATCAGCAATTAGCATATCTCCATACACATCTCCCTTCCAGGATGCATTACTATGCCTGTTTTCAGTTTGAGGTTTAAATTTTGTGAAATGGAGCTGTGTGGTATGGGCAGAAAATGGCCAGATGCTCAAATGAGTCTGCCCAAAACAGTGAGAACTGTAATCTGGAGCAGAGTCCTGGGAGCTCGGGAGGGATGATGCTGTGGTCCCGTAGAGTTTGACTGCTACACTGCAGGGTATTTACCCATGCATTTATGCAGTATTTTGTCTCACCAACGTCCCAGGGCATACAAATGAACAGTAGAAACAAGAGCCAGACTATCCAGCCCAATCCCTTGCAGAGATAATGTTCTTGCAATTAAGGAAATTTGCTCTTACTCAGCCAAGGCAGGTAATGGAAACCAGGTTAAGCAAGCCACCATCTCTGCTTATCCTCTCTGTATTGCAGCTGCCTTCCTGTTTTTACCTTTCCTGCTTCCTTACTGCTCCCTCAGCCCCAGGGTGTTGCTTGGTGTGTGCTGGCTCCTCAGCCTCTGCTTTCCGAGAATGGTATGTACTTCCCTGGACCCTGGGCTGAGTTTACTTAAGCATTTCCCAAGTACCTGCTTACACTCCATGGCCTGAGACTGAGTGCTAGACCTTTGGTTTGACTCACGGCTGTTGTGTTTGTTGCTGTCGTTGACCTCCTGAACAGTCCTCGACAGAAAGTGGGATGCGGATGTGTGAAGAGGGATTCTTGGCTGGGGGGTACGAGGCAGGTTTAGGAGTCTTAGCCCAGCCAAATTTTTCTAATGAGAAATTTCTCTTGCATAGACACAAAGTGTAGCTAATGCTAGAGTTTTCACTAAACGGAGATCGAAAAGAATCCTGAAGTTAAAACAATTCAAGGAACAAATCTTCCCTTCCCTCTGAAGAGTTTAACCCACATGCCAGTAGATTTAGTTGGCAAAAGGATTGGAGAACCAGATCATAGAATCATAGAATGGTAGGGGTTGGAAGGGACCTCTAGAGATCATCTAGTCCAACCCCCCTGCTAAAGCAGGTTAGCCTAGAGATGTATGCAGACAGATGCAGACGTGTATAAGACACAGTTACCTATAGGCATAAAGATTATAATACAAATACAAACATAATACAAACATACTGGTGTTTGTCCTTGCAAAGGTGGGAATGTCAGTATAAACACCAAAGTGCTGGTTTCTATACCAACATGTAATGATCCATTTCTGACCCTTGATAATGGATGGGGCGAACTTACTTACCCATTCAGCTGGTAAGCACAGAAGCAGCCTGTCCCTCTGATGGCACGGTGTTGCCTGGACAGTCTGCAGGTGTCTGAAATTAGCTGAGATCTTTTCCAGACCATACTACAACCTGCCTGGGCTCTGGCCGCCCCTCTGGAAAGGTGTGTATCTTCCATAGCTCCTACATCACGTGCACCAGCCCGGTGCGGGTATCTCAGCTAGCCTAAATAATCTGTGCCGCACATCTGTGTTCAGGCACCTGAATTGCTCCCCTCAGGAGCTCTGCTGGAGCCTGCATTGAGAGAGAATTATGGCCAGGCCATAGTGGATTTTCACCACTGGGAAGAGCAACACACTGTGGAAGGAAGAAAAAAATTATAATAGATTACATAGGGATTGCCTGACTAAAATGCTACCAGCTGTGCAAGGGAGCGGGGAGTTTTGTTACTGCTAGCAGGAAAGGGAGTAAAATGCCCACTTTGTTAGCTGGGGGAGACCCAATTTGTAAAGTTCAAATCTGCATTCAGACCAAAGTCCAGGGTTATTTTGATCAAAGGAGTGAGTAGAGCCTGCTGCAGAGACAAAAACAATAGCCAGACTGGACTGGCAGGGAGCGAGCTGAAGCTTTCAACCACCAGCTTCTCATTTCTTGGAGCATTAAGCCTGGATACGGCTGTCCAGGAGTGAATTAGTGCACAAAGAAGATGCATTTGGGAGCACTGAGGCTCTGTTAGGTAGATAAAGACACTAGGAGTAGATTAGATTGCAGTGTGCTGAAGGAACATCTGTTTTGGGGAACAGCAGGAGGAACAGAACGAAAAAGATAATATAACGTAGAGAAGCTAAGGTTTTGACAGTATTTCCAATTATTTGAATTATTGAATTTCCAATAACGCTCTCCTGCTGCTGGCAAGGAGCTGTGCCGTTGCAGAACGTGCAAGGAGTTTGCATATAATAGATACTGTTGTGGGGAAGGGCCAGGTCAATGGCCACATTTGATTTAAAGTGGTGACCTGTGCCAAAGACTGCATTTATGATGTTGTAAAAGAAGCATCTGCATTGCTCAGGGTTTTTTAAGAACTGTATTGAATCACTCGTCGGGTCAACAATGTGAATTTAACGGCACAAACCCCTCCTGCTCGCCTCTCTTATCTCTCTGCATGATGCACTTTTGTCCTGAAAAAATAAAAATAACTGGTCCTGATGACAGCAGTCATTTGAAGAAATCAAAATGCTGACAGGACAGAATTGCTCAGCAGCACATACCAGTTTTGCACTTATGGTTGCAGAGGCTACAGAGAGCTCCAAGTGCTGCATTCCCAGTGAGGATAACATCATTGATTTATTTCATAATTTCACCTGCCTCTCACTGATAGATGACTGCTTATTTTGATCCCTGGAAAACAGTTCTGCACAATAACATAGGTGCATTGAATGCTCCAAAGGTCAAGCAGCTTGAGCATGGGAAAATATTTGTGAATGAGGCCCAAAAAAACTACTGAAAGAGGTGATTTCTGGCTCAAAGATTAGTCTTCATTTAGAGACTGAGAATTTATTGCTGCCCAAACCAGCATTATCAGCTTTCTGTCAGCAACAATCATCAGGATTTCCTTTCCCAATCAACGTGAGCTGTGACCTCATCGTTGCAAAGGTGAAACCCTGACAGGGATTAAAGGCTAATAGAGAGAAATGAGGTAGCAGGGCTAAACAAAGGGGAGATTGTTACATGGCAATAGCGAACTCGGGCAGAATGTTACAGCTGAAACATGAACCACCGAGCCAAAGGGGAAAAACAGAGTATGTTTAAGAAGAGCCTGAGTAACGCTCGGTCTCTCCATCTTTCAGTGGAGAAGGAAGGCAGACTGCCATCCTTGCCATCAGAGATTTTTGAAGTGGGATTAGCGTAGCCTTGTGGTTTGTCAAGAGTTTAATTGCAATTCTGCAGGGACGCAGCCTGAAAGACACTGGAAACCAATTTAATGATCATGCCTATCATTATATACACCAAATTGCTCCTGTGCACATATAATATTTAGTAGTCTGAAACAGAGATGCCGGGTCTGGGGGCAAGGTTTAGAACAGGCAAAGTGATGAAAGGCAAATACATGTCTCATATTCGTCAAAGCAATTTAATCCACGGGTGAATAGTGAAAAGAGGTAAAAAGGATTTTATGTTGTTGATCTGTGAGTTATTAATTTTTTTCACTCATCCCCTCACTTTCTGGAACCAACAAGTGAGGCTATTTATTCTGGGGGGATCCCCCTCTCTTAAAGGTCACTCTTGGCTGTCGCAATATCTTTTCATCTTAAAGCTCACCACGGACTTGATTCAAGTCCCAGTGGAAGCAATCTGTGCCGTAACTTCCACTGGGCTCTGGACCGGTCCCTTCGGCAGTCTGCCACACATCCCTGTTTTTTCCAGCAGAGGTAGACTTGTGCTGTAGTCCAGA
The DNA here is from genome assembly GCA_013398225.1 of Steatornis caripensis. NCBI lineage: Eukaryota > Metazoa > Chordata > Aves > Caprimulgiformes > Steatornithidae > Steatornis > Steatornis caripensis. Next base: position 131,173 of record VZSC01010944.1, read on the forward strand.
TCCAGGTGCTTTGGAAGTTCACGGCACCCAGGTTGCTTTCTGCATGTTCCAGACGTCTTCAGCCCACCAATACAGGGTACCATCCCTTCCTCCTGCATGCTGGGCCCTCTTTAAAAGGGGCCAGATAATTTGACCTCCCACTGGACCACAGAAATTACCTGAAGTGCTGAAGGTACTCAGCACCTTACTGCATGTAGTGTCCATGTTGCAATCATTTCCGAGTGTGCATGTAGAGGGTTAGAAACCAAATTCGACTCAAACATACAACAAGAGTATTGAATTTGATGTGAACCTGTTACATTTGACATGGTTTACTTACACCACATCTCAATCTGGCACAACGATTTTGAGTGAATCTTAAGCTAAAAAGGCCAGATGAAAATGTTTTTATTATGATGATGACTAATTATATATATCAGGGTCCTTGCTGATACTGAGCAGCCTTCAGAAACTACTCAGAATAAAAATATCTCCAGCCTAATGCGGTTTAGGTCTTTCTGTGAGGAATCAATGCATCTTTAAAACCTCCAAGGTGCTTTATTCTTTATGTTTTAGAGATTAATGTCAGCCACAAATACAGCAAGGTTAAGTCCTTCTCCGGTAAAGAAATACCCAGTTCAAACAATCTGGTTGATCCCCAGCTCCCAAAAGGTGGAGCTGCAGGAAAGGCCTTCAGCTGCTTTTGAAATGTTTTTAAGCTTGCTCCGAAACTTGAAGTCACATGCGGGTAATCCTCAGCCCACAGGGAAGCATTAAGATGCAAGGTTCGTATCTGCAGAGGGTAGCCCAACAGAGATTTGGTTCCTAACGACGAAAACACGCAGCAGCTTTTGAAGGCTGGGCAAAGTCAGTGCTGTTTCTGGGTTAAATTGTGTGGTTTTGGCATGGTTGAAACTTTTCATTCGAGGGCATGAAAATATTTAATTGTATAAAAATCTTAGAAATAATAGGATTGAGCAATGCTATGGCTTGAGCTCTATTTTTTAGCACTATCCGGCTAAGAAATCGGAAGCCTTCTGGGATAGAGGTATAAAGAGTCCTAAAACCCAAAGCTATCTGACATCGAAAGGCAACTGGAAGGCTTTAGATTTGTTAGACAACAGTTTTCAGGGAGGAAGATGCATACATCATGCTGTGCTCAAGGGGAAATTTAAGTAGGCGCAATGTAATTACCTTTTCTGGAGTCAGGCCAGGAAACCAGACAGGGATCTTTATTCTCAATGAAAACTGCATGGATTTATGCTTGGCAAACTAATTTCCATGGATAATTTATTAATTTGTATGGTCTCTTTTGTTTTCAACGTAATTTTGTGACCGACCACCTGCAAAGTAAACCTTTCTCTTTTTTTCATCCCATCTTCAGTTGTGTTCAAACACTCATTAGGATCCATTTCAGTTGCTGCCTTTCTTGCAAAGCTCTTGTTTAATTTTATTTTATTAATGTATTTCTGTTTCATGGATGACTGGATCTTCAGGCACAAGAAAACTTGAAAAGATTTCAAGATCTCAGCCTATTTAAATGTCTAGTTTGAACGTGTTTACCAACATCTGAGTTTGGGGAAGGTGGTTCTGCAGACTTCTACAACATGGGAATATTTTTAAAGGCAAAAATCAACAAATATCATGTCACTTGTTAACATGTCTTTATCAGGAATGAACACGGGAGGTTTCACGTTGGCATGTGGCATAAGGCACCTGTATCTTCCTCAAATTACAGGGCGTGCTGGCACCTTAATTCCCACACAGTCCTGTGAAAACTCTTATGCTACAGAATTAAGATATATTTCTTCAAGATCTTTGGCCTGGTGTGTTTGAATAAATTTTTGATTGTATTATAATCAACTCTAAAGCGTGCCAGCTAGGGAAAATAACTGTGCTTTCCACAACATAACCTATTAAGGGCAGAGATCAGTATTACTCGGCTACAACTACTAGAGCCTCCCTCGTTTCCTCCCTCTCTCTGCAAACGCACTCTAATTTGGAGTGAGCTGGAACTATTTTTTTTCACTATATGTATTGAAGACAGACTTGGTGTTTGTATTGGCCCAGGGCCTGACATGGCATTTGCGAGGATCAACCACAAGCATGCGTACTCCAGCTAAGCTGAGCTAGGAGAGTGTGCGCTACAACCAGAAACTACCTTCTCCCCTCACCCCTCTATTTCCAAACCAATAAGGCAAGGAGGAATGTGCACTTCAAGCTTCTCCTTCCTAACTTGTAGCCATGGCTTCCTCTCTTACATCGCACCACTCTGGAGAGGCACACATTGAGAGGACTCTGCAGTGCTAGGGATGGTCAGGGCTGCGTGAGCAAGCTTTGTGGAATGGCTTTTGCAGAGGTGGAGGAGCATGGAAATCTTCATAAATGGATGTGGCGCTTTGGCTTTTTTCCCAATAATTGGCGAGGCAACGTAGCTAAGCTTCATGGAGGAGAAGATAATATGCCCCTAATATGGGTAGTAATTGAGCATGTTCCCAGCTGGCACAAGGAGGAGAAAATACTCCAAGGAGGAGATTATAACTCCATGTCCGAATTTGATTCTTGGCATGGATAGCTCTGCCCCTAGCTAGCCCCAGCTAGCAGTAACTCACGCTCACACGTTGCAGCGAGCAAAACTCCACTGTGTTATACAAAGAAGAGTTCTGTAGTGAGATTAGTCTGAAATAGTGCGATAGAGTGGTTTGGCACATGAAATGACTAGTGAACTGCAGAACCTTTGACTTGGTGGCCGTCAGTTGAGATCTCACCCAAGCTGGCAGCAGCCAAGCTCCTCCAGACAGACACTCTCCTGTTCTTTGGCATCTTTCACAGGGAGTCATGGCTTTCTCACTGCTACCACAACATCTAATACAAACAACACCTCCCTGCCTGGTAGCTTGCCTGAGATGATAGACTGGTCCTGCAGCAACTGAGCCAATAACTGGTTGTATTTCAACAGGCACAATCTTATGGTTCTGCCTTTGCTGAGGGTCATCAACGTGCTAGAAACTGAATGCCAGCTGAGACCCAGGCTATTTCTGTCCTCACTGCTGTGATACTGCCCTGATGGTATTAACGCTGTACTTATTCTAGGGCCAAACCTGGACACTATTTTACAATAAATTCACAGACTGGTGTTCAGGAGGATGTGAAAATTGTGTTAGTATACATGAATCAAATCTGATTTAGAGTGTAAGGGCTTTCCAAGGACCAATGACTATAGAACAAACTAGCCCAGGTTCAGTCCCTGCGCATTAACAGCGGTGCTCGGGGCTGCAGGGAGCGATCAGATAGTAAGAAGGGAATGGTGCCTGCGCACAGTGGTCACAGAGATGCTCGTCCTTGTGAGCTTCTAGATGCTCGAGTAACTTCCACTTTCAAAGCCATTTACTTTCCATCTGTGCTCAGCAGAAGGTTGTTCTTCTCCTGGAGGTAATCCTTACAAAATACTTTAATTTGCAGTGTGACTGGAAAAAATACTGTCACTTGAGCTCATTAAGCTCATCTGACCAATTCATTCAGTGAAATTATTTCTTTTCCTAAACCAGCAAATTAACTCTGTACTTTTTTCCCACAATATTCCTTGTGATTGTATCACTGGCACTTAGTATTTGCAGTTCCAGACTTACACTGTGATAATAAAAGTAGCTGTGTGTTGTAATTTCTACCTAGATTATGCAGTCAACGCCAGATTCGGATGCACTCTGCCTTCTCTGGTTTTATCCAAACACTGCAAAGCTTTTAATGGAAGTTACCTTCCTACTTCACGTTAAAATGTTCATAAACTTTTTTCATCTCCACTTCAAAACATGGACAATTTCAGAGAATTCTTTACCTGAGAAAAAAAAAAGTTACTGGTTTCAGCAAAAATCTGAAAAACACTTTAATTCATCAAAATTCAAAATTTTGAGAGGATAACATCATCCAAAATTTGGAAAGCTTTCGTCAGCTCTGAGACAGAGAGATCTATAAACTGTCAAAAAGTCAACATAGTCTGGTGGTTTTTGCGTCTGAAACAGATAAAAACTTTTCACACTTAATATTAGCAAGAGCTAACTGAGATAGTCCCACGGAGCATCTCCTCTAAGTGAATTATTAAGAATGCAAAGGTAGACACATCGAGAAACTGCAGTTAATATGTTTCCCTGAAGCATTCCTCAGTCATTTATGCATCCTCTTCTTGTTTAATCATTAAATCCGTCAATCTTCCTTTCTGCTTCATGCGAGTCTAACTTACATTGTTGTGTACGGATCTCAGACATTTTTTTCCTTCAGAAACCTTGCAGATGGTTTTATAAAACACAGGAAAAAATAATCAAGAATAGAGTTTTTGTCTTTATACAAGCAGGTTGGCTTCATTTCTTTTGGACTTTTTCCCCTTTACTCCTGGTAAAAAAAAAAAAAAATCTACCTACCTAGTTCACTCTGAAGTCCTCTTGACAAGGTTCTTAAATGAGAAAAACAAGTAGGACGGTGCTTTTAAGAGAGATTATCGGACAGAGTGTCTGTAAAGGTTGAAATACAACATTAAAATTAAAGTATTTTTGAGAATCTTGTGTTGAGGAAGGAAGCTGGAAGCTGCTGTCAGCCCAACTCTTTGTTTGCCAGAGGTCAATGAGTGATGAGATGAGATTACGCAGCAAGTAAATAATATTGACTAACGAGCTTTGAAACTCTTCTGAAGCTTTAAGCTTGCATTTACTTCTTTCATTTCTTCTGCGTCAGTCTGAATAAATGTTCTTAATTAAAAAAATCAACATCTGGAACAAACATTGATTTGTCATGTAAACCACAGTGCCTGACAAGTTTTCTTGCTGTTTCTGGCACTAGCAGAATGCTGCGAGTGAGCATGTGGCTGCGCCTGTGCTGTACCTGCACAACGGACAGGCTCCGTAAGGTTTTCTCCATCCACCTCTTCTCAGAANACAAGTCTTCTTGCTGTTTCTGGCACTAGCAGAATGCTGCGAGTGAGCATGTGGCTGCGCCTGTGCTGTACCTGCACAACGGACAGGCTCCGTAAGGTTTTCTCCATCCACCTCTTCTCAGAAACATTTCCCCTGGACATAATTCTCTAGAACTTTCTGTTGACTGGCATTTTTCTGCCTGAAGCTCAGACAGGTGTGGGCAGCCCCATGCTGGCCTGTGCCAGGAGGGGACAGAACAGATGTGGATGGCGTTTCCTGGTTCAAGAGCTGCCTGTGGCTTGCTTAGGGTCTAGTTTGGGCTAGATCTGCTGTAACTCTGGGCCACGTCACAGCAGTATGGCTGGCCACCTGCCCAGCACAAACTGCAAAGTTTATCTTCCTTTCCAGCTCCGACCTGCCTCCCNAGAACGGATGTGGATGGCGTTTCCTGGTTCAAGAGCTGCCTGTGGCTTGCTTAGGGTCTAGTTTGGGCTAGATCTGCTGTAACTCTGGGCCACGTCACAGCAGTATGGCTGGCCACCTGCCCAGCACAAACTGCAAAGTTTATCTTCGTTTCCAGCTCCGACCTGCCTCCCCAAAATCACCCACCCCGTCACGCTTTGAGGGAAGAGTGGCAATGCCACTTATCACATCCTGCCCTGTTACATTCCCTATCCCTCATTCCTGCAGGCCCCCATCTCCTCCCTTGTGTTAAGGTGAGTGTTGAGCCACCACACGGTGACTGGTGTTGGGAACTGATCTGTATGGAAATAATGTGGCCAAAGCGGAACAGTCAGATCAGGTCGCCAACCCAGGTGGATGCGTGGCCACAGAAACGCTCTCAGCAGCACAGCATGGAAGGTGAGGAGGTGTGGGACACCAGCAACCAAGAGTGGGCGGAGGAAGGAGGGAAGGGAGTCCTGGAGTTGCCTTCCAGACCTCCTGCTGGATCAGCCTTCTGAATCGGCATGTTCTTCCGCTGGGTGACTGCTAGACCTCAAACAACAGAGCAAGGCTGGGAACCGGCACCCATGGCAAAGCAGTACTGCTCCTTTCCAAGAGCCGTCAGCTCCAACATCAGTCTGCAGCCATCACGTTCGCCTGGCTCAGCTTCCTGAGCCGTGTCATCAGCAAGTGCCACCAGTGCAGGCGTGGGGCCAGACAATTTCAAGGCAGACAATTTAGGTCATCTCTGGCTTCTGAAAGGTAGTTTCCAGCAGGGTATTTACTGCTCTTCCCTCCATTCTTTTTTACCTGCCATGGAATGCCATGGGGCAGACAGATGTGGGGCTGTGAGGCCCGTTGGCAACCTCTTGATGTTCACCATTGCACCAAGGGCTGAAGGGATGAAAGGGCCCTGAACGGTAAGAAGTACTGAAATATGCCCCACTTAATGATACCCCAGAAATATCATCAGAGGTGCATTGCCCTTGTATAAAGGTACACAGGAGAGGCCAGACTGCTGAGAACCAAGCTATCCTCTAAAATAAGGAGAGGAATTTCTTAGAAAGGCTTTTTGCGGCATATCAATACGCACTGATATGCGACTAAAGCAGCCCATTTAAGACTGGGAACGTTGTTAAACAGTGAACACAGTGGCTGAGTCTGCTGTTTTGTTTAAATCTCAGCTACCATTAATGGTATGGGAGAAGGGAGGAAGAAAAGACAAAAATGGCCCATTCACGACAAAACCAGTCATTATTTCTTCCTTTTCAAACAACGGGGGAAAAAGGGAAAAGTGCTCTCATGAGAACCTGTATGAATTTCCTTGAGAGGGGGGTACTTTAGATGGAGAATAAGCTAAACTCTGTGAGATATTGGGGTTACTAGGGTAACAATGCAATGTTTTGAATGCAAAGCAAATAGATGTATAAGCCCAAAGTAAATCATTAATGTGCATCAGTATTTTTGAGATGGGTTGGAGTGACTTACATATTGTAGTCCCTCTTTATTTAATATTTCAAAAGTGTTCTTTGATTTAAAAGCAAACACTTAATAGGCCTCTTTTCAGACAGTTATGCTGCCTTTTCTACACAGCAGTCTGAGAAAAGACTGGTTATTGATGCCATCTAATAGAACAAACACACAAACTTGATGGAGTCAAACAGAACAGAGGGGCCTTGATACATCAAGAAGCTTAAACACAGGCATTATTTTAAGGTTGCGAATCATCCCAAGACTGCTGGATTTCTTGCAAACTTGCATTGGCTTAAGCTGAATTAAGGCTTACTCGGTCAGTCTGCATTATACTTCTTAATGGCAGTGAACAATTTTTGGTAACGGTGTTTTTTAACTAAGTCTTTTGATAACAAGAAATGAAAAAGCAGCATGGGACTGGGCACAACTGTTTCCCAAGCAATTCCTATCTTCTTATTCATGCCATTTTCCTTTTTTAATACAGTTAATTCAGTCCAGGAGACCCAACTGCATGAAGAATAACTCCTAAAGTAAGTTAAACACTCAACTGAAGAGATTTCTTACAGGATCATGACTTAGCCTTGAGAGGTTCTGAACCTCCAGCTGCTAATGGTTGCTAAGAATTGCGAATTATGATTTTTTCCCTGAGATCCAACCACTGTTCCAACAACTCTTCTCATTTTCATCTCTATTCTAGGGATATACTCAAAGTTTGGGCTACATGTTTAGCAGTGCTAAAACATAGTCAATTAAAAATGCTACTAAGATGGAACAAATAGAGCTAGTGGTACTTAGCACATTGAAGTTTAGGACCAGCAACAGAGAATTCTTTCTAAGAAGAAAAAAATACGCTGCATGCCTAATATTATGGAAGGGAATTAAACTATGATCCGTAGTTAGAGAATCTTTGTTACCTACTTTCATTAGTCCAGTAGAGAAAAAAAACTCTTCTCTGATATGGGAAGTGATAACTCCGTGGGAATTTATTCAATGCTGGAGTTTTTCCAGTTCATTATGTACGTGAATTATTACAAAAATAAGTTCTTAAGAATTTAAGTAGTGTTTCTTCCCAGGATTGTATTTGCTGTAGGTTATTTGCGTCCCTTCTGTCTTGAGACGTAACAGCGAGTTTGTAAGCAGCTTCTGTTGCAGGTCTGAGGAAGGACGTGGGTACGTAAGAACTCCTCTTGTTTCTGCAACTCTGTTTATGGTCTAACAAAATGTACAATTTCTTGCAAATCTTGCCTCTTTTAGACCATCCTGACTACAGCAAACTCCTGCTACTTCCAGAGGCAGAGGACACTCTGCTACTGGAGCAAGCAGTTTCCCTGCAAAAGCGCCATGTCGGTCTGCTTCTCTCTCTCGGGACATCCTGCTGACGGTGCCGTGAAGCAACATGCAAATACAGAGGAGAGTCAGGGGAGAGCAGCTGGATGGCTAAGGCATGGCACAAGGAGGAGGGGGAACTCCACCGACCTTCCCTGGGAAGCTCCAAGCCGGATGATGGTGCCACACCACATCATTACTGACAGTTCCCTGAGCGGATTCCTTCCATGGGTAATTAGCCATCAAGAAGCATGAATGGACTAGTTTTCTATCAGGAGTCTGAATTTTAGCTGACAAATTAGACAGATTCCCTGAGGCCAGAGTTATGCAGCTTTGCCAGTCTCACTAAAAATGTGATTTATAATAGATTCCTCAGTACAGGCACTCCTTGCTTCAGGAATGAAGGTGCACACCATGCTCAGACTCTTCGCCTAATGTGATGGTCTTACAAACCTTTGTCTTCTGCTAGGAAAAACTGACTCTGTTACCTGCTTTTAATTTATCAAGTGACTCCTCTTTTGCCCAACTGAGTGTGACGGTGCGGGGGAACTACAGTCTATTTTCAGAAGTCAGGCATGCAGAGGTGTACATAACATTTTAGGAGGTAAGGAGACCTTAGTTTAGAAAGTTATAGCAGATGCAGTTGGATGGAGTTTCTAGCTGAGAAAACAACTCAACAGATTTTGTATAAGGTATGTCTCTGGCTTTCAGTGATGTTGGCGCAAAACCCGAGCAGAGGTTGTGGCTTGCGGAGCTCAGGCCTCTCACCTTGCATTAATTACACAAGAAATACCTCGTCTTGCTTTCCATCCTGCAGCCATCCCGCATGCTCCCCTGCACCAGGACGATTAACAGCATGAATCCCGATGCCTGTTATTTCTGAGCACAGCCCCAGGGGTGTGACGAGCCTGATACACTGATTCACCCTGCGGGCAAGGATGGCTATTTCATCAGTGCAGGGCAAGCACAAGTAAAAGACAAAAATGAAGTCTAGCAGACACAAATGCCATATTCTGCTCTATTCCCCTTCTTGTCCTGCCTATAAACCAGACCACACAGAAAGGGAGACAAACAAGGTGTTTTCCCAAGACTAATGGGAAGAGCCAGAGTCTTGTGCAGTTGCAGAGTCCCAGTTAAAAAAAAAAAAAAAAGATGGGCAAGGAGAAAGGGGAAGACAGAAGTCAGGAGAGGCTTTAGACTAACATAATCCCAGATCCAGTTCTTGTCAACTGAGGCTTCACCTCTCACTCACCGCTGTGTCTTCTCCTTATTTACCCCTCCAGTGAAACTGGTATTTGTATTCGGTGAGTATCAGCACTTGCTCAGATGAAAAAGCAGGCTCGCCCATCCCTGACAGTGTCTTGAACATGTCTGTGTTTGCACAGTGTTAATAGTTGATACTTATTTTAGTTTTTAATTTACATTACTTAATAACTGCATGCAGGATTATTGAGGTACCAGGCACATCCAGAGGCTGGTTAGTGATGTGGGGAGAGGCTGATGAAACCCACGTAGTCTAGACCTAGGAAGCAGCTAATGTGTGGCAGACAGATGCAGACATGGTGGGCTGACTTTTTTTGTGCAAGTTTTGGGTAAGGAGGACACTGCACAGGTGAACAGATGGACAACCCCCTCCTTCAAAATTTGGTTTTATCTCCATATGAGCTAGGAAATTTATAGCTCCATAGAATTATTACTCCCAGTCATAAAGGGTGTGGGATTTTTAAATATAGAAAATCAGAACCCTGTCATGTAAATACAAATATGACTTCTGCAGAGGCCGACTCTTGTAATCACCACATGCAGAAGGAGACTATGTAATTTCATTTATATTTGTGGCTGCTTAAGGAAGTTAAGATGGCGATTTAAAAAAATAATAATCTATATATCACTTAACCTTAGTCTACTGACATGATCTTGTGGGAAAAAAACGTATAAGACATGAATGAATCAAAGCTTCCCTTCAAATACGTAATTAGATGAACTTTTTAGACAGCCTTTACATACTGATTTAGAAGAAACATAATTTTCTTTTTTTCAGGTCCACAGGTACGACAGCAAGGTTTCATCAGATATTTCTTTGGTGTGTTAAGGTTTTGAAATTAAAAGGCAATAAATTATCCTGGTATCCACAAATCTGAAATCTTCTGAAGATGTTACTTTAATAACAATATTTTCCCCCTTTTGTAAAGTTTAGGTTGCATGTTTCTTTCAAAGGAACATAAAGCTGGCATAGAACCATTCTAAGAAAATAAGACCTGAGATTTTTAACTAGATCTTCATGCGTTTCATAGCATTATATCAAAATTAATACTAACTAATTTTCATTACTCTCTTCTCATGAGTATTAAACAGCTCTTGTAGCTGCAAAAATTGACAAAAACCTAAAGAAAAAGATTCTGGAGAACTGAAGTTTGAACTCATTTTTCTCATCTCTGTATCTGTCAGTCAGTCTACCAGTTCCCTCTACATAATTGGTTATATTTTGTCTTTAGAGAGAGACACAGAATGTACATGGCAACTTCTGAGTTACCAACAGCATCTTCTAAAATAGTATTTCTTAAGGTGACATAAGACTGGCTTTCATTAGTGCTCTGAAACCAGACGTTGTAGGTACTTGTTTCCTAGCACCTAAGATACAAATCCCAGTCCTGTTGCCCTTGTCCTATAAAGCCTATCTGCTGACTCAGTATCGTGAGTACAGAAAACCTTTTAAGTCTTGTTTTTATGTGATTCATTTAGCTCCTAATCTTATTTCTGTGTAGGCGAAATGAAATGCCGCAAATTTACTTATCATCTCCTGTGATGTAAGTTTACAATAAAGTTATAGATTCACTCATGAAATTATTTTATATTTCACAGAGGGAATCAACAGACTAAATGAACTGAACATCTGCGGTGAATAATATGAACTCTGTATAGGCATCGGGAGAGATGCTTTTAGGTTGAGCAGCCCATTATTTTACCTCCACTAGATGTCAGTCTGCTGACAGAGCTGGAGGGGTTTATTTAATCCCTGTTTCACAGTAAGGAGCGTGGTCAGGATCACAGCTACAATTCTTCACTTCCAGTCACCAGCAGTAACCCAAAATAGGCGATACTCTGAGTCACTATATTGGTTTTTCTTGTTCTTTGCTCTTTTAGCCCCCGCCTTTTCCCTCCAGCAAAATTTCTCAGCATTGACAAGGTCCGCCAATGCTGATAAATGGGAGCAGCGCTGAGTAACGCGGCATTCCCTGTGGGCATTTCCCTTTGCTCATCCATTCATAAGGGGCCAGGCTTGACACATCTACTCTGGAGGAGTACTTCACTTGTGAGTTCCTCAAAAATATTTAAGTGAATGCCTTTTACTTGCTGACAGCAACCAGGTGGTGAGGGGCTTTCTGGTTACTTCTGTTCCTTAGGAGGGTTATTTATTTGTATTTTCTGGGAAGAAGAGATCATTTCAGAAAGTATTCTAACCACTCCAATAGTATCTTGATAAGGCAGCTGAAGGAGCGTGACTTGACTCCAGGCTTAGCAGAGGAATTAACTACCCAAGCAGCAGAATGAGGATAATATTTCCAGGACTGTACACAGGATTTTGGAGGATTTTGAATACATATGCTAACCGGTGGCTTCTGCAGCCCCGAAAAGGTACATTTCCCACGTGCAACTCTGTAAACAACACGCAAGCCCAGCATGTCAGGTTTAATGTGCACGTGGAGAGTGACTGCACCCTGCACGCAAAGGCAGTGAGTCTGCTTGAACTCTCTGTCTTGTGACACACAGCTACTCCGTGTAAACACAAAAGCCTGGTGAGCTCTGTACAGAGAACAGGAGCGATGTACGCGCACGTACTTAATAGCAACGTTTTGGATGCTCAGCTGTTCAGGCTGCTGAAGTCCAGAAAAACTGTTGCTGCTATCAAAACACAGGAAAAGCCAAGATTTTCACGAGGGATGAGATCTGATTGTATTTGCATGGGAAACCCATATTATATGGCACAATTTTCAAACTTAGCACTGCTCATGGAAGCATTTTCACACGGGAGTCTAGGACTTAAAATAACACTGGATAGTTGCAGAGGTCAGAAGAGCAGACTAGTAACTGCACACTTTCACCTCCGCAGTCCTCCTCAAGAATCCTCCTTTCCCACAAAACCTTGAACAAAATGCTCCTAACTTATTTCAGATATCCTGTCTTTGTGCAGCACAATCCACTTCTGGGCATGCCTTTCTGTAAAGCTACTGCTTACTGTCACCTTCCCCACATCCATCTTTTCTTCTTTAGTCTCATGATCCGTGTCAACAGCAGCCTGTCTTGTGGAGAGAGATGTCCTTCCCTGCTTTGTGTATTGCCTGAAGCATCCATGTTCTTTCCTACAGACATAAAACTGCAGTAATCGATTTTTTTCCCTGCCCTAGTGTTAAACTATATTATTGTCAAGTGACACACAGAAAGAGGAAAACTCAATCACTTTTTTAAGCTTTAGTTTTATCCAAATTTGTATTACCTCAGTGTACAGGAAAAAGAAAAATGTCATGCAGAGGGTCTGATAGAGAGTGGACAGTATCCCACCTTCTCCTCTATGCATCCATTTTCTGTTTTGGCTACACTCACCTCCTTAGTTGTCCCAATCCACACTTATCCTGGCTCTCACAAAAATGAGAACGTTACTCCCTGTGTGGTAATCTGAGCCCTGATTTAGCGTATACTGTACAATAGCACAGAATAACTCCCCATGGTTTTTGCAGGTCTCCTTGTCTCTGAGATGCCACATGCCATGGTTTTACACACGTAAGCAGGTGCAAACACACACGCAGGCGTGCACAGACTGAAGAGAGCGTCCACTTCTGTAGCGGCGGGTGCTGTGTGCTGCAGACAAAAGGGATCCGGTTGTGCCCATCAGACACTGAGGTTTTCGGCAGGCAAGCCCTGTGTGCGATGCTGCTCCTGCAACATAGAAGTTAGTATGGGTTTTGCCACTGGGTTCCTTCCAGTCCTCAGAATTAAATCACAAACACTCTGTCAAACCCTGTAATAGGCAGATTCTCTATCCACAAGAATAAATTTTTAAACAGGAAGAGGCCCCTCCCTGGCCAAGGTTTTTGCTTTGCTTGCGCCTGCCCTGGCAGCATGAAAATTGCTTCTTGTCACAACTACAAAAGGACAGGGAGGGAAGAGGTCGCCACGGCGAGGGAGGGAGCCAGTGGAAAAGCAGGCAGACAAAGGCACTTGTTGGGATCTCTGGAGGATGCCCGGCCAGCTCACGTCCAAGTCCAAGCAGCCCAAGAGGTATTTTCAGCTGGAGGACGGGAGAGGCAGCAGCTGGGAAACACATGGAAGGTGCGGGCAGAGCCACGCACAGCGCATATGGGCCGGGAAGGGGAAAAGGGGGAGATGGTAAAATAGCTCGAGCTTTTCCTCTGTCCTCAGAGGCAGCTGTTGCCAAGGGCAAAGCTACTGATAAGCTACAGAGAAAATAACTTCCCCCTTCCCTGGGTGTTTCCTGGTCGATACTGTTTAAAATCAGGACGATGGAGAAGAGCAGAGGCGATGGGCTAGGGCTGGATGCACCCTCCCGGGCTGACACATACTCCACTGACGCGTAAGACAATCTCTGTGTCCCTTACACGCAGAAAACTGCAGGACTATGTAAGTTAGCGTACACGTAGCCTCCTCTGACTTAGCACCAGCCTTCTTACAATTCAGCTGCATTTCCTGCCATACCAGACCAAAAGCTGACGTTAGAATCATAGAATCATAGAATCATAGAATGGTAGGGGTTGGAAGGGACCTCTAGAGATCATCTAGTCCAACCCCCCTGCTAAAGCAGGTTAGCCTAGAGCAGGTTGCACAGGAATGCATCCAGGCGGGTTTTGAATATCTCCAGAGAAGGAGACTCCACAACCTC
>VZSC01010944.1:145215-156426 GCA_013398225.1 Steatornis caripensis
TTGAACTGGGGAGCCCAGAACTGGACACAGTACTCCAGATGCGGCCTCACCAGGGCAGAGTAGAGGGGGAGGATCACCTCCCTCGACCTGCTGGCCACACTCTTCTTAATGCACCCCAGGATGCCATTGGCCTTCCTGGCTGCAAGGGCACACTGCTGGCTCATGGTGAGCCTGTTGTCCACCAGCACTCCCAGGTCCTTCTCCGCAGAGCTGCTCTCCAGCAAGTCAACCCCCAGCCTGTTATATTCTACATAATATAAATCAACTGGTACACGAATGAGGTGAAATTCACATACCATTAAATTCCCCAGGTTATGAAGGAACTAGTCTTTGGGCACCAGATATCCTAAGTAGCGTCTCTCCAATCCAGCTGAATAGGGCAAGGATTGTGTCCTTCCATACGCTCATGCAGTTGTCCAACATGACAATAATGCTGATCCCGACAAAAACACTCTGTGCAGATGCGGCATAAAAACTTTGTGAAGAGCAGATGACAGTTGTGAAATTCCTCATTGACTCTGGACATTGGACTGCATCTAACAAATGAGGTGAGAGTATCTGCAGTGACTCTGAGCCTCGCAACTGTGCAGCGGACAGCATTTAATCCGTATTTACTTCTTAGAAGACACCATTCGTTCCCATGACAAACTGCAAGGCCTTTGAACATCTCCTCCAGGGCCTTGCAGGCTTTCTTTCCAGATGGAGGGATTTCTTTCCTATGGAAAACTAAATTTCCTTCTGCTATTACATAACAAAGGAGCGACATACATCTCAACATCAAATGCAACCGCTCTTTTCTGGCCCTTGGACACACGTGTAACATCTCATCTGAAGCCAAACAACCTATTGAGTTGTTGGCTTGGGACTGCAATAGCTGTTCTTGGGATTAAGACAGTCTGTAGTATCCATTTCATATGGATTCTTCATTGCTCTTCAATACCTTCAATACAAAAAACATAAAAGCTGTTTTGTGTTCCACCTCTCTTGGTGAAGAAGGTAACGGTATCTCCTCTCAGATGTGCTCTTCCTTGTCTAAAGACAGGTGTTCAGAATTCCTTGGCTAACTACTGTGATTTGCCCAGTATGGGTGGGAAACTGAGAACTGGTGGGAGGATGCGGCGGTGATGGAGTTGATCCACAGCTCAGTGGATCCGCTGTGGGACTCACTGCTCAGAAACAAAGGCTAATCAAAAGCATTTTCCTGAGTGCATCAATCGATTTCACTGGATCCTATTAAATACTAGACCAAAAAGAAAAGCTTTTGTCTATAGCTTCAAAGCTCTCTGGCCAAAGTCATACTTAATCTAATACAGGCCCAAAATAAGAGACAGAAAACTAATATTTATGTCGGAAATATAACATGCTGTGGGATTTGCTTCTTTAGTGCAAAGTAAGTTTTTCCAGAGCCCAAACTTTATCTTCTGGTGGAAGTTACCTCCAATGAAAAAAAAAAAGGAAAGGCAAGCATAGATCTGGCGATTAAAATGAGCGGCCATCTCTCAACATTTGAGACGTGAAGGATTCAAAGTCTTTGACCTGCTCTGCCTCCTGCAGAGCCAGCGTTTGCTGGAACAGGGGAATTGTCTCCCTCCAGAATCCCAGATGTGACAGATTTTTATCTGTGTCCAGCTTCAAACACATGTGCCTCAAGACACCGGTCTACCTCTGAATTTGATTTAGAGCTCTTAAAAGTAGGTTCTGCATAATTTTATTTTCAGGTGGAGTAGTCAGCTCTAGGTGGATTGTTTTCCTTCTTATAGTTCTCTAAATCTGTGCTAAGAAAAACTACTGTTACTTAGATTGTAAGGTCTTTGGGGGAAACACTGGATCTTTAAGGGATCTGCCTGTGTTCACTGAATCAGGCAGATCAGATGAGCTCAAGATACAACATCTGTGAGTAATCTGGTAAGAATGACTAAATTCTATAATTGATATCCTTGAGATCCTGCAAACCTCCCTTATGAGAAGCCTCAAAATACATATCAAAGTATTGCATAGCCTTGTAATAAAGGTGGTTTTGAGTATGTTGTTTAGAACAAATGAAAGCATGAAAAGACTAAAATGAGGAAAACCAAAAACACTGCGGCTGTTTAAAGCAGAAAAAAAAAATCAATAGAGATCACATGCATAAGCAAAACTATTTTTCACAAAGATCCACGAATAATAATAATACCAATTCAAGAGGCGTTTGATGAAACAGGCAGCAAATCTAAGCAGCATAAAGCTGGCCTATGGAAATTGTTGGAAGAAGATATCACCAAGAGCAGGACTCTTAAAATTGCCAGGGAAAAAAAAATCCAAACCTTTTCTGTTCTGCATTGTTTTCCAAGTGTTCTTAAAAAAGAAAATATTTATACTTGGAGCTGCTGTATGCTATCTAACCTTGCCCAGGGATAAGCACAAGTTACTTCTGTCTTCTTTCATGTCAGCTGGCATTAAGTCGAAGCCTTAACAATGTACTAGTTTGCATTACAGAATGAACGCATCCCTATCCTGATGTCTTGAGCATCTATGGCCTAGTCTGTATTTTCAGCTATTTGATCAGAAATATTTTGCAATGTAACTCATCAGTACATTACATGAAAAATATGTATACTTAATGGAGTAAAAGCCGGATAACTGTAACCTTGAAAGATCAGATGTCATTGAAAAAATCCCTAAATAGAAATGTTTATAAGGAGTAAACAAGAAATTGTTGCTTACAAGATTTGTGTTTGACAACAGACAGGCAAAACAGCAAGAAAAAGATTATGAAGGTTGAACAAAATCAGACTGCTGGGCACACTGAGTCCCTTCCCAAGCAGGGTAGGATAAAACCAAATACACAATTATATGTTTGCAGATAATTTTCACAGAGCATGTATGACTATCTTACTGGATTTTAGTGTAGTCTACTGCTTCCTTCACTGAAGTTGTAATGTGCTGGTTGCTCAAACATACTGAATCCGAGGTCAGCAAGGACGTGCAGAACAATGTTGTTACGTGCTGCAGTCATAGCTTCCCCGGAGTCGTCACTGTCTAGCACAACCTATCATTCGCAGCCAGGACACTTCTGATGCTTCACTATTCCTAGTCTCAAGTTTCATTGCAGTTGTAACAAATTACTCTTTACTCATGAGCAATTCTTAAAAGTAATAGGAACTGTTAAAAGGAAGAACTTGCATTACCGCAAAGTCTCTTACTTAATTTACACTTGTTATTTAAACCAGTTTATTTTTGCTGTAGAGGTGTCGAGAGCTGCTTGTTTGTGTATTAACAAGTAATACACAATAATTACCAGGAAGAGGACTGGAAATTGCACTTACTAAAGCACAGACAAGTTCAACAGTGGACTTCATAAAAAGCCTGCCCCACCAGTAGCCCAGGACATGCAAATGAATTTTTAAAAAGAGGGATACATCCATCCCTCAGGTGCGTAGGGGCTAG
The DNA here is from genome assembly GCA_013398225.1 of Steatornis caripensis. Taxonomy (NCBI): domain Eukaryota; kingdom Metazoa; phylum Chordata; class Aves; order Caprimulgiformes; family Steatornithidae; genus Steatornis; species Steatornis caripensis. Next base: position 148,642 of record VZSC01010944.1, read on the forward strand.
CTCTGGGATGGGAGCAAGGTCCCCTCTGCTCCCTGCTGCACCAGGCACTGTCGAGGCAGCCGCAGGTACGCAGAGGAAGGCGTGAAGGGGAAGAAATCAATCACCCGTTGGTTTTTCCTGCCGTATGCTTTCTGCTAGAGGCATTGCTTTCAGGTTCCTTCAACCGCCTTTGGTAAAGTTAGCGTAGTTCCAACTAGTGAGGCTTTCTGTAGTATTTGGCCACAATTCAGCCTTTTTATCCACAGGGAGCTTTATCCCCACCCCCACCCCCCAATGTATATATAACTTTTTGTACATGTCTAAAACATGCTTACATATTTATTTGGACCGTTTAGAGGCAGGCAGGGAAAGCAGAAAGGAAGAACACAGGGACCGGCCCCAGGCCCGCGGTGCACAGCCGGCCCTCACACCGGCCTCTGTGTGGAGCCGGAGCCGACGGCCACTACGGGCCCGCGGAACGAGATGGACTTGAACGCTGGTCCCCGCGGTTTATTTTTCACAGAGGGAAAAGCAAAGCTTACGCCGCCTGAACCCAAGCGGGACGCAACAAGAACTCCCACCCAAGCCCCCACGGGCCGGGCGGCCATTTTATCACCGGGGCGCAGCGCCCAACCCCCCCCTCCGTCCGCCGGGGCCGGGCCGACGCCATTTCTGCGCGGCGGGGGCGGAGCGAGGCTGCACTGGGGCAGGCGATGGCGGCGGCGGTGGGAGCGCTGTCCGCTGCGGCGGCGCGGCTGGGGCGGGCCGTGGCGGCCGCGCCGGAGACCCGCCTGGAGAGCGTGCGGGCGCTGGCCGGCCTGTTCCGGGAGGCGCAGCCCAGGTAGCGGGGAGGAGGGGCTGCCCGCGGCCACGTGGGCTGGGGGAGGGAGCTCCCGCCGCGGGAGGCGGTGGTGCCGGCGGGCCTGGGTGGTCCCTGCGGCGGCGCGCCCGCCCGTGTGCCGGGAGGCAGGTCTCGCCTCTGCTGCGGGCGCAGTCCTGCCCCTCCCGGTGCCGGCTGCAGGCTCGGCTACGAGAAGGGGCCCTCAGCGCGCACAGAGGAGCGACCAGGTGCCGCCGGCGCCTGCTGTGAAGTCTCTGCCCCCTCCTTCCCCCCACCCCCCTCCTACCCCCTGGCACCCCGGGGGCTGCTCGTGTGGGAGCCGGGAGTCACCTGTGGGGCTCGGGGCCAGTGGGGGTGACCTGTGCCTTCTCCCCTCTTTTCCGTTGAAGTGCCACGGGGAGCTGGCGGTCCGCCCGCGACCCTGTGCTCGTGTCAGGCTCAGGGCAGGGAGGAAAGCTTTGTGCCTCCCAGTCCCAAGTGACAGCAGCTGCCCTGCGAGGCAGGAGCGCTGGGGTGGGTGGTTGTAGCCGTGGGAGTAGCTGCCGTGAGGTAAAAAGCCACGGTGAGCCCTGCAGGGTGGCCAGAAACAGGTGAAACGTGCCTGTGCGAGGCCCTGTGGGGCGGCGGGACAAGGGTGGTGGTTGTAGGCCTTGGTGGCCCAGGGCACGTTGTGCAGTGGGATGGGCTGCGGTGGCTTCCGTAGGGGGAAGGTTGGATGCCCGTTGCTAGCTTTAAGGTAGGGAAAGAAAGCATGGAGTTAATGGAGAAAGCAAGGGGCCATTATGGAGTGCCGCTGCTCCAGGAAGGTTGGCGGAGGGGAACCTCTGCAATACTGCGCAAGTCTGTGGGCTGTGGTGGAGGTTGGGCACTCAGAGGTTCGTCTGTGTGACTGGTCTTACAGCAAGGGTTTCTGCTCTTCCCACAAGGCGGGAGGCGGCAAAGGCTGGTGTGAAGCTCGTGCTTGCTCCTCCTAACAGTAGCTGTTTGAAGGTTATAACACCTAAGAAAGAAGAAATCAAGCTTNTATTTTTCACAGAGGGAAAAGCAAAGCTTACGCCGCCTGAACCCAAGCGGGACGCAACAAGAACTCCCACCCAAGCCCCCACGGGCCGGGCGGCCATTTTATCACCGGGGCGCAGCGCCCAACCCCCCCCTCCGTCCGCCGGGGCCGGGCCGACGCCATTTCTGCGCGGCGGGGGCGGAGCGAGGCTGCACTGGGGCAGGCGATGGCGGCGGCGGTGGGAGCGCTGTCCGCTGCGGCGGCGCGGCTGGGGCGGGCCGTGGCGGCCGCGCCGGAGACCCGCCTGGAGAGCGTGCGGGCGCTGGCCGGCCTGTTCCGGGAGGCGCAGCCCAGGTAGCGGGGAGGAGGGGCTGCCCGCGGCCACGTGGGCTGGGGGAGGGAGCTCCCGCCGCGGGAGGCGGTGGTGCCGGCGGGCCTGGGTGGTCCCTGCGGCGGCGCGCCCGCCCGTGTGCCGGGAGGCAGGTCTCGCCTCTGCTGCGGGCGCAGTCCTGCCCCTCCCGGTGCCGGCTGCAGGCTCGGCTACGAGAAGGGGCCCTCAGCGCGCACAGAGGAGCGACCAGGTGCCGCCGGCGCCTGCTGTGAAGTCTCTGCCCCCTCCTTCCCCCCACCCCCCTCCTACCCCCTGGCACCCCGGGGGCTGCTCGTGTGGGAGCCGGGAGTCACCTGTGGGGCTCGGGGCCAGTGGGGGTGACCTGTGCCTTCTCCCCTCTTTTCCGTTGAAGTGCCACGGGGAGCTGGCGGTCCGCCCGCGACCCTGTGCTCGTGTCAGGCTCAGGGCAGGGAGGAAAGCTTTGTGCCTCCCAGTCCCAAGTGACAGCAGCTGCCCTGCGAGGCAGGAGCGCTGGGGTGGGTGGTTGTAGCCGTGGGAGTAGCTGCCGTGAGGTAAAAAGCCACGGTGAGCCCTGCAGGGTGGCCAGAAACAGGTGAAACGTGCCTGTGCGAGGCCCTGTGGGGCGGCGGGACAAGGGTGGTGGTTGTAGGCCTTGGTGGCCCAGGGCACGTTGTGCAGTGGGATGGGCTGCGGTGGCTTCCGTAGGGGGAAGGTTGGATGCCCGTTGCTAGCTTTAAGGTAGGGAAAGAAAGCATGGAGTTAATGGAGAAAGCAAGGGGCCATTATGGAGTGCCGCTGCTCCAGGAAGGTTGGCGGAGGGGAACCTCTGCAATACTGCGCAAGTCTGTGGGCTGTGGTGGAGGTTGGGCACTCAGAGGTTCGTCTGTGTGACTGGTCTTACAGCAAGGGTTTCTGCTCTTCCCACAAGGCGGGAGGCGGCAAAGGCTGGTGTGAAGCTCGTGCTTGCTCCTCCTAACAGTAGCTGTTTGAAGGTTATAACACCTAAGAAAGAAGAAATCAAGCTTAGTATAGAATTGTGGTGGTGGTTAGGGTGGTGGTTTTTTTTTGTTAAATTCCCAATACTCTTTTTGTTAATTAAATCCACATTTAAAAGTTGGGGGCGGGAGGAAGATGTACTTACAAATATTCTCTTGAGATCTTTATGTGTACAGGAGACCTCCTTCTGGTGTTCATCTCAATTTCTCTAGGAAGAGAGGAGGACCTGTGCAAATGTTGGGCTCACATGCTGATGCTTTCTCTGCATGTTTCTTGCCTTCATCCCTGAAACTTCTGCCACCATATTTGACAGAGAAGTAGATATTTGCCAAAATAGCCACATTTTGTGGGTGCAGATGGGCTGAAAGAGAGACACTGTTGTTGCCCTTGCAGAAGGACAAGGCTGTAGCCTTAGCTTACATCCTGTAGGATGCGACAATGGATCTGAGAGCGACTTTGGCATTAAATTTGTCAACTGTGGAAAATACTGCTGTTGTTGCTGTTGAACCAGAAGACACAACCCAATAGATATTTGGTATTTGAAGTTGTGATATTCGGTGACGATTCTTTTGTTATTACATGGTTGTTCAGTGCTTGTGGAATCACAGTAATTTAAAAAAGTGAGTTCTAGTGACCTATAATTTAGAAGCAAATAAGGTGAGGAAAATAATGCCCTGACTACAAGACTATGGTGTGGGATTTGGAAGACTTTAAGTCAGCTGTGTGTTTTACTTGAGACTCCCAGTGCTTTTCTGCAGATTACCTGATTTCTTAATACTTCCATTACTAATCTACAAAGGGAAGAAAATGGCTTTATACTATTACCAGGAATATTGTGAAGATAAATACTTCAAAGGCTTTTTAGGGTCTCTGCTTACAGGAGTGGAGTTGTGTAAGTACCTAAAACAGAGTAGAAATACAGAATTGCAAACTTCTGGATTGTTTGCATAATTCCTGACCAACTTAATGATTTCTGGAGCCCTGGTCTTTTGAACAGGGTTACATTAATATTTTTAGCTCTGTGTTCACTAGGATGTTATCTTGTACAGATTCTGTTTTTAACAATCAAGCACGTAGGTATTACAGGGAGTGACAGTAATCGTCCTTTTGGCATGGATACATGAATTCCGACTCTTTGTTTTGACTTAACAAGAAATTGTGCGTGTCTTCCTTGTCTGAGAGCTGAGCTGCTGTACTCTTTGCTTCTGCTTCCAAGTTATGTAAGGCCCGCTGACTTCTTTATGACAGCGGACCAGGTCTGCTGTTGGTCTTTCTTGTGCTGCTTTGGTTATTTTCCCCTCAGTGTAAAACGTAGCTGCTTTTTCCCCTCGGCCTCCTCCCCTATAGGTAATTCTCACTGACGGTGTGGCGTTTTATTTTAATGTACCTAGAGAGTGTGTAACTGTATTGGTCTTGATCAACTGTGAGGTTGTAGAATAAAATACATATTCCCTGGAGATATGAAATCTAATGTTGTAGTAATTTAATGATATTTGTGTATATGGTTTGGTTTATGGATGTGTGATCACTTATGATAAGTAATAGGTAGATTTTCTAGTTGTGTAAATGTTAAGACATTTGAGGGAGCAGCAGAACACAAGTACTACTGTATCATCCACTGATGTTTGTTCAAGAAATTATAAAGTTTTCCTTTAGGAAGAGTTTTCTGTGTGAGTGTATTTTGTTTAATAGTGCTTTTCATTTCATCTCACTTTCTTCTGTTCATAGCTTAGGAGGTATTTCTCAACCTTGCGTTTCAGATCCTAACTTTCCTGTTTCATCTTGAGTGTATTACAGGTCTGTTTAAGGTTCGAGGAAGCTGTGTCTGGATTTCCCTTATTTTGACTCTGGTCGGAAGTATTGGATGAGCAAATTTATTGAGTTTTCCTGTAGCAATGCCGTAAACACTCTTTGGTTGGCTTCTTTTCGCCAGCATGTAGTATCAAAACTGAGTTAGCAATATTTGTAATGTGTGGCCCTCATCTCCTTTCTGAACACGAAGCCAGGGGAGAGAGTATGGGAATAGCTATAGTTTGGAAAAATCGTATGTATGTGTGTGACAGATCATCTGTAGATGTGCATGTCAATCCCAGAGAGTTTGGTGAAGCTACATGGTGCATCAGCTCTCTCATCCGTTCATATAGTATCTGTCTATGTGCTTATGATTTTGTAGTGTTGTTTTCCTTGGTCTTGATACTGTGGCACGGGGTTTTTTTTTTTTTTTTTTGGGTAGTTTTCTGCTGAAGTGGACAGAGTTGACTTGGTTTTGATTCACATGCTTCAGAATGATGCCAGTGCAGCCATGGGCGTTCTTTGTGTCTCTTTCTCCCTCTGGTGAAATTTGTGGCAGACTGTTTTGTAACGGAGCTTCTGATAGCACCTTCTTCTGAAACATCTAGTGCTAGCCATCTAAACTGTGTTCATTAATTAAATCAGTTCCTGATTCTGAAAACAACATGCAGTCTTATGTATAATCATGCTAGCTATATGCATTACGGAGACTTTTTGTTTGTTTTTTACATTCCAAAGAGCTGTTGGAAAGCTGTAGGAGTGCTCAGGCAACACAACTCCCTCACAGCCCATTTTTTGAAAAGGCCAGTGGGACGATTGTTTGCGTGTATTTTGCTCTTTCTACCTGAAAGACCTTGTATACTAAGGATAGTTACAGATTGATGCAGAAGTGTCACGATTTAAGGCTGGGCTGGCTATTGAACGGGTGACAAGAAGCATCTTCAGGTTTACAGTAAGAAGTGTGACTGTCGATACTTTTTGATAGTGGCACTTTTTTTTTTATTCACCTGAAATTTATTTATTTCAGAGAAATGGCAGAAGAAAGTGTATTTCGGAATCTCCTGGAAATCCTGATGAGCGCCTCAAGTGAAATCGAGCAGGCCTACAAGGACTCTTGTGAAGTGGTACGTCTAGACACCTGCCTGCTGCTCGTAGCAGAGTGTTTCAGATGTCTGAGGAATGCCTGTGTTGAGTGTGCCAAGAATCAACATGTCATGAGGTATAGTTATGATCCATTTTAACCCGTACAAAAATATAACCTTCTGATGTTTATGTGGTTTTATATAGAGATTCTTATTTTACACTGTTGTGTTAGTTGATTTATTAACTGATATTTCCTGCTTGATGCAATCACTTGAAATGAAGTATGCAAGGAACAAAAATAGCTGACCTATTTGTAGGTCAGAGTGTGGGGCACTGCTGAATAATAGAACAAAGTGTTTGTGTCCTTAGTACGAGTTGATTATGCAAAGGATATAAGCCTTTTGGAAGTCTGACTGTAGAACTATCTTTTTTCTCTTTTGTTTCTTTTATTTTTTGGATAACATAATGAAAAAATAAATAGTCTTAATTATCAGTTACAGGATTAGTGTGGGGTTTTTTTAACGTACATTTAGAACTGTCTGGCACTCGTGGCAAAGTATAGCACGTAGAATTGTGCATATCAACCCTGACACATGTAGAGATAAACTGATGTTAATGGATAATAAGAAGTCAGTCTGGCTCCTTAAGTTATTTAGCCTCTCTTTTTTTTTGCCTGCATCTGTTGCAGCATTGAGGGGATGCTTGCGATGCAATCAGCTGTAGTTACTGAAAAACCTGGTAGTCTACCTCCTGTTTTAAAAAAGACCCACAAAACAACAACAAAACCCCCACCCCAGAACCAAAACCAATGAAGCAAAAAAAACCTGTTACCAGTTTCTTAGATCATGAAGAATTATTGTGGAGTGGGATTGTAAAATTTGGTTTCTTAGGACTCGTCAAATTTAGTTTATTGAACTAAATATAATTTTGACATGGGACAAAGTTGCAACTTCTGTGCTGGGGCAGAATTTTGCTAATGCCACAAAAGTTTCAGGACTTTGTGTAGAAGGCATTAGTTTTAGAATAAAGTAAAGCAAAAAGTAAAACTTCAAGCTCTTACTTTTTTGTTCTTGGCAGTGCTAGGTCTTGTGATTGTGTTGTGGGTCGAGGAACCAATCTGACAGAAGATTTACATGCTTGTTTATAAATATTTGCTGGGTGGATGTTCAGCCAGACCGGATTCCTTACTGCAACTTGCTGTAGCTCCATAGTTACTCATGTTAACAAAACAGGGGGAACAGAATTACGTGGCTGGGGGTTGGTAGGATCGCCCTTTTCAGTAGCATGACAAATACATCCTAGTTACGGATATCTGAATTCCGATAGAAAATAAAAACTAATTTTTGTTTCTAATGGCATTCAAGTATCCAGTCTGCTTCTGAACAGAAGTGGTCTCTGCACTGGTTATACCTGTGCTGTGTACTTGCCCTCACTAGGCAGTTAGCATAGCCTTGCTCATTAGGAAGCTGGAGGCTAATAATTGCACTTTCCTTTAGACTGCAGGAAGGGGAAGGCCTGTGTGTACAGAAAGTTCTGACCAGTGGGTCACTCATCAGATACTGTTTCGGCTTTGTAGCCGCATAACTATTAATCATAGAATCATAGAATGGTAGGGGTTGGAAGGGACCTCTAGGAATCATCTAGTCCAACCCCCCTGCTAAGCAGGTTAGCCTAGAGCAGGTTGTACAGGAATGCATCCAGGCGGGTTTTGAATATCGCCAGAGAAGGAGACTCCACAACCTC
>VZSC01010945.1:18087-43769 GCA_013398225.1 Steatornis caripensis
CTGGCGAGCGGCGCGCGGGGAAGGCGGCCCCGCCGCTTCCCCCTCCGCTGCGTTCGCTTCCGCTGCGGCCGCTTCTCCTTCCGGCGCGTGCGCGTGCTTGACGGCTGGGGTCCGGTCCGCTGGCGCACGTGGTCGTGTCCCCTCCGGTCCCGCCGCCGGCCCCGCCGCCATGTTGGTGCTGTTTGAGACCGCCGCTGGCTACGCCATCTTCAAGGTGAGGTGCCGAGGGCCGGCTTTGCGGCCGCGGTACCTCTCGCCCTGCCGCGGCCCGTCTGCCGTCTCAGCTCCTCGGGGGGTTACAGCGCGCGGCGGCTGGGCCGGAGCAGGGAGGGCGCGGGGAAGGGGCTGCAGTTGGGGTCTGACGGCCCCTGCGGGGGGCGAGGGAGGAAGGGGCCCTCCTCGGTGCTCCGGCCGGGCGTCACCCGCGGCGCCTGTTTCCTGCCGCCCGCAGGGGCGCCTTTGGTCGGAGCGCGCACGCCCGTGGCCGTGCCCCGCTCGGAGTCTCTGGAGGCACCCGCGTTCGGGCACGCTGACCGCTTTCTCCTTCGAGCTGCGCCCTCGTGGCTGATGCTCCAGCAAGGCCGCGGGGGTGCAGGCGGGGGGGCGTGGGGGCGGCTGCGTGGGGTGCCTCGGCCTGGGCGCTTTTGCAGAAGCGGGGCCCGCAGGTGTAGCGTGGGGGCTGGCTGCCCCTCGGGCTGCGAGGAGCAGAGCGCTGCGCAGGGCCCTGTCACATCAGAGCCGTAACGAGGTGGCTCGAAGGCGGCAGTCTGCTGTGGTTTGAACAAGCCTAAACTAGAGCTGCTACAGTACTGTGCTCCCCTGTGGCCTGTTCCCTTGCTCGAGTGTTGATGCCTGTACAGTTCCACCAGCTTGTTCATGGAGTTTGATCGTAACACTTACAATTTTTCCGCCTAGCTTAAGTCGTTTTTTTTTTTTCCCCTGAGTTTAGCACAAGTGCAGGGGCGAGAGCAAGGTGCTGGTTTCTTTTGCCCTAGCCTGCTGCAGAACTACACCCTCTGTGCTGTACAGAGCACTATGTTACTTCATCTGCCCTGAAAACGTTCTGCCTCATCGAGGCGCAGCTGTGCAATTCAGGCAAGGAGAATTTCGAGATGTAAGCTTCAGGGAGAAGATGGAAATACTTCTAAAAGCAGATAGTTTCTGTTCTGTGCCCAGCTCCCTTCCCAGCACTTACACCTGGGGAACTAACACATCAGCAGTCTCCCTGAATGTTTTGCTCGCTGAATGTTTGTGCTGGCTAGTATCCTGTACCTTCCGAGTTTCTATTAAAAAAAAAAAATTTCCTCTTGAGTAGGCTCAAAGCCTTGTGTAGTGAGCCGATGCCTTTTCTCCTTTCGCAGGAGCCAGGAGGGGCTGAAAGTAACCCATATTTTAATTTCTGAAAGCAGGGTAGGCATAAAGCAAAGGTAGGAGAGGCGTAAACAGGAAAGAAACGGTCTCTCTGCAGAAATGCTGCAGTGCTCTGGTGCAGGTGTCACTGTGTGGTGCGTGTGAAGCGGCTAGAGGGCACCATGCACCAGGGAGCGGTGTTCAGTGCCTGCCCCCTGGCTGGGAAGGACAGCGGGCGGCAAACAAATAGTGGCTGAGCTGGACTGGGTTGGGAGAGAGGTGAAAGCTGTCTGCTGGAACTGAACAGAAGTAGTATTTTATTGAAATATATGTTTTGAGACAAACTTTGGTTTCCCATGCTGATTCTGTTAGCAGCTGTCAAGGCCCGGATACAGCGAGCCCCAGCGCACATCTGCAGGGCTCTCAGTCACTTACCTTTCCTTTCTTAGACAGGGTAGCTGTTCAGCTGCAAACTTGTGTAATTGTTAAACTTGCATTTTCATTCTGTGTCAATATATTCTCTGCAGAATTTAGCTTTTTTTTTACTTGAAAGCAGTCTCTAAAGATTGTTGCTGCTGTGTTTTTTTGGGGGGGCGGGTTGTTTGTTTGTTTGGTTACTTGAGGGTTAGACAGAATTTGTGCTTCTGAATTTTGGGAGATGGTCATGGTCACCCACTTCCCTTTCAGCAGTGCCCACAGATGTCCATTGCCAGCATTACAGTGCTATGCTTTTATGTCTTGGTGACCAAGAACTGTTGTCTTCTGCAAGCTGTGTAGCTCTCAGGTATTCCCTTGTAGGTGTTGCTCCCATCAGAGGAACAAACAGCCTAAATAGTAAGGGCAGATGGGGCATAGCTGCGTTCTAGATCTTGGAAGACTTTTTTGAATGTGTCCTACTATCTTGCAGACACAAAATATCCATGGGCATGTAATTTCTGTATGCTAACAACCTTGAATTAGCAGCTTCTATGTCTTCTATTTTTCTGTATGCACCCATGTCTGTTTATAGAGGCTGAAAATTCTGTAGGCCTCGGGGTAGGAAAGATGAATTGAAGGAAAGAATCAGCAGGCTGAGGAAAGGAAGAGTTGCCCTGAGGTTTTCCCGTGCTTCAGAGTCCTGTGGGAGATGAGTTACTATGTTTATTTGCTCAAATTAATTGAATTTGAAAAAGACAGCCTTCTTTGACCAGGGTTTAAAAATCTGCAAGAGAGCAAAATCTCATAATCGCAAGGACAATTTCTATACTGCACCAAGTTGCAGTTGTGTTGCGTTTGTGTTGTGGGGACAAAAACCACAAATTTTTGACTGAGGTGTAAAGAACATAATATTGTAAAGATCTTGACTGTACTGTTCCCCTGAGCACTNATGTGAATCACTGTGAATTGAGAGTTAGTGGTGTTTCTCATGCCATCAGTGAGTGTTAGCAGCACTGCCTGGCTGCACAGGGATTGCAGTGTCTGCTGACCAAGCTGGCCTTTCTAGCAATTTGCCCTGTAGCTAGGGACAGCAACAGATGCCTTCCAAGCCTGTCCTTGGTGGTTTAGTGAAAGATTTCTGACCAGCTTTGGTTATAATGGATATTTCCGAACAAGGTATGCCTTATGATTTGGATTTATTCTGCGCTGTAACAGCATTTAGAGGAGAGGCCAGAATATCCCATATCTGCCTGTTTGTATTGTTGTTAATCTTGTCTTGGAAACATCATCTTGGCCACTTCCTAGGCAGGATGTGGCTCTTAATGGAGCTTTACTCTGATCAAAGTAATTCCTATCTCTCCTGCCTTTCTGAAAAGGCATCACTATAAGCTGGAGCTTCTGTTGGGCTGTGTGAATGCTTAACTCAAGCATTCAGCTTTATCTGCGACCTTGCCTCCTTTGCAGATGCTTGACTCGCAAAGAGCTGTGGTTAATCAGAACTAGATTAGTCAAATGCCTGTCCCTGACAAGGAATTTACTGGATTGAGATAGCTTCTTAACTGTAACTCTAGAAATCAACACTACCGACTGTGTGAGGGGGAGAGGGAAGCTGGGCCTAAGGATCTGGCACAGTGTGATTAAACACTGTCCATATGATTTTGGGCTCTGGTCAGCAGTTAGGGCATGGAAGAATTTTCTGTTGTTTGTTTTAAGCTCAGCTCAGAACTCGTATTCTAACATCTAATTACAAGGTAGGCCTTGAGGATTCATGGACAATGAATCATTTCAGTTTTGAGGTCTTTGAAGATGCATTTGGTTGAAAAGCATGTTAAATCTGTGCTGTGCAGGCTCTGCATTCCACAGAGGCAGAAGGTTCCCTTCTGAAGATGAGTGGAAAGATGCTATTGTCAGTCAATCAACAGTGACACCTGGTTAATAAGGGTGCAGTGTTGAAATTTAAATGGATGATGTCTGTCTTTAAATATGAACTACAAAACAAAAAGAAGACTTAGGTTTTCTGATTATGTTGGTCCTAGAAATACTAAATCAAAGTTCTTTTTTAATAAAGTTTGTGGGACTGAGCTGTAAAGTCACATCAGGCTCAAACTTCATATGCAGGTTTTGTGCTCTTCCTTCCTTCTTTTTGAGAACCCGGATTTTGATCTCTGCTCTGTTGCAGTCTTAGGGAGATGAGGGGTACTATAATAGCAGAGGCAGAAAAAAAGTAAAATGATTCTAACATCTGGTTTATGTATGTTTGTTTACACACTTGTATTTTTCTTCTGTAGAGTAAAGCTGAAACACTTTGAAAAATTTCAGGATACCACAGAAGCACTTGCTGGTGAGTTAATGCCATTCTTACGAAAAAAAAAATCCCTGTCATGTACTAATTCAGTCATTACTTACCTCTATCCCCATTCTGGTTTTTGCTTGGCTTTTAAGTTAAGGATTTTTCAAACTCAGCTGTTTTTTTTGTTTTGCAAGGTCATCCATTCAGTCTATAGTGCAGTAGAGATTTAATGAAGTCTAGTTTTTTTCTACCATGCTTATTTCTCAAGCGACTCATTAATGAGCACCATGTGGAAGGTTTTGACTGATATATGTAGCCTGTTGTCAATGATGGATTCTTGTTGAAGCTGAATATAAGTGATTTGAGTCAGCATTTCGTCACTACCACTGAGACAACAGACAGATTTCAGAGTACGTATATTATTACAAATTCAGGAGTTTAAACAAAATGAAAAGCCTTATATTCAGTGTTTTTTACTAATTCAACACTTAAATGCCTGATGCTGTGGACTAGTTTGAACAGAAATGATAAAAGCTCTAGCTAATCATTCAGAAATAGTGTGGCTATTACTGCTGAATGTTCTGTATGACATCAGTAGGTGGATGTTCCAGGTCACATTTACAACTAAAGAATGAATCTTCATATTCTGATGTGGCAGGGATAGCTTATAAAGGAAGCTAAGGGGACAAGAATGGAGACACTACCATTGTACGCAAGATGCAGGTGAAACAACTGAGATTGAAGCTGCTGTATGTTCCTCTCTGTGGCATGTTGTTTTTCCTTAGGTTTCAATTCAGATCCTGTATAGTTAGCCTGATCTAAAACAAAAAAAAGCCCCCAAAACTACTACTGCTTTGCTTCATGTTTACTTATGTGTGAAATGGGAGAGATTATTCAGACTACCTATGTCACATTTATTTTGAAGGAAAGACTATGTGGCTGTTCTAAATGGGTTAAGAGAGCTATTGTCCACCTTGAAAGGTGGAAACTTAACCTCCAGCGTAGAAAAGCACTTAGATTTTATCCTTACATTTCATTAAGGTTCTGGAAACCAAAAATTACTGGCAGCTTCTCTGTTTACTGTGATGAAGATGTTGCATCAATCACAGAAGTTCAGCAGAGCACAGAGCTGACCCACAGAGAGTTGTATAAGTACCTGCTTAAAATATATTGTGTGGGATTGTAAAGCTTTTACAGATCTATTAATACTTGAGAATGAAGCATATCCTTTAAAAATTCTTCAGTCTACGTGCTACCATGTCTGACTGCCCTGTCAGTGTGTTTGGCATCATTCTTTGTTGGACTTCAGATACCACATCATCATCATCAGAGGATGCAAATAAGCCATTACTCAATTTAGGATAGTTGCTGACTGAGGGACCTGGAAAATGGTTGCTTAATTAAATGATACGCAGTGTTCCCATATAACCTTGCCTTTGGAAATGTTGAACGTGTATCTAAAGCATATGGCATACTGCTTGTAGAGATCCTTAAACAAAATTGACAGAAATAGAACTGAAACCACAGGGAGAAAGGAGAGGCAACTAAGAGAAGGGATTTTGATTGACGCCTTTAAAGGAGCAAGTATATAATTTTCTTCTATTTCAGTTTTAGCCACTGCATGGCAAAGTAGTATTGCAGCTCAGACTAGAGCTACCGTGGGCAGTTAAAATAAAAATAGCAAGTTAGGAGTATTATTTTTACAGTCTTTAGGAAGGGAAAGAAATTGCATCTTTGGTCTTTTCGTTTTATACAGCATCCACAGCTCTTGTAGAAGGCAAGCTGAGCAAGAACTTGAAGAAAATCCTCAAGAAGATAGTGGCAAAAGATGCCCATGAACAGCTGGCTGTAGCAGATGCTAAACTTGGAGGTGTCATAAAGGTGATAATTGATTTTTGCCATTCTTACTTTTGTTTCATGCTACTGAAATCTTACGGTCAGGTTGCAGAGATTTTGCAATTATTAGCGATGGATTATGCTGCCAATGCTGTATTTGTAGTGTGGAAGGTATCTAATGCTTATGATCAAGCGTGTACTTCATGTATACTGGGAAGGTGTTGTCTTGAGTACACGAGTGAATGACAGGGTAAAAGTGCACTGAGGTGTTCAGGTTTGCTTGATTTCTCTCTTAAGTATTGGTTAGAAGTGCAGCAGATTAAAAAATTAATTTCCCTAATGAGCCCATCCAGAAAAAAAGCCAGGGGAGAAACCAAACAAAAAAACCATCCAGGCAGATGCACTTATTCCTGACTACTAGATGCAGCAATAGTGGGGTGATGACTTAGTGTCTTTGGGAGAATGCATTGTTCTGCCTTCCTCAGTCTACAAGCAGTTGTGCACATCCTTCAGTTCTTGCCTACCAGAGGAAGGAAGAGGTACAGTACAGGTGGACTGCTGTCTCCAGTGTCTCCTAGGTGTAAAATACAAGGTTCCCAACTTATGTCTGATTGCTCCATGTTCCAGTGATTTTTAATCTGACCACCTCGTCATGCTGTCTTAGGAGACTGGTGTAGGCTGCAAAATGAGGATTTAGTGTTAAAGTAAATAGTATCAAGAACTCTGAACTAATTATTCATTTTTTTTTTCCGTGAAAAAGACCCAAAGCCCCAACCCTCTACCTCTGAATTTTCTCTCTGTGGCCAGACTGTTTCTAGTAAACTGCAAAATCTTGAAGTTTCAGTTCCAGTGTTTACATGGCAGGTAGAGCATTAATTATAAAATCTCCTCTTCAAACTAGAATTGTTACTGTGTAGGGAACTGAGAGTGTTGCTGCCTTGAGCATCAAAAATGACTGAAACTTGTGTGATCACAGGATTGCGGTGGGAAAACCAGGTATAATGAAGTAAGGCTAGTGGAAGAAGGGCTTTAGAGGAATGTCATTGTTATGCCTGACTTTGGACCATTCATTCTCATCCTGCAGGATAAGCTGAATTTGAGTTGTATACACAGCCCAATGGTTACAGAGCTGATGAGAGGAATTCGCTCACAGATTGAAGGGCTTATTACAGGCCTCCCTTCTCGAGAGATGGCAGCTATGTGTCTGGGTCTGGCGCACAGGTGGGTTCCTGGAAGAGCTCTATTTCATCCCACATCTGCCCCACTCCTGTGTCCTTGGCTATGCTGTGTTGCTTGATGTGTCTCTGAGTACATGACATGGTCTCATGCTCTGTAGGTCAAGACACATTTATATCTGAAATCTTGTTTTATAAAGGAAGGGCTTTCCAGTTTGAACCCTACCTTTAGGGAAAGTCTTCATCTCCACCTGAAGTTGATAGCTTTCTTTTTCATGTTACATACTTTGGAGTTTGGTTTGTAAAGTCTCTATAGCAGTCAAATGGGTCATTTAAAACTCCGTTGCCACTGAGAGACAAGGTGAAGACCATGGTTTGCTGATTTATGCCAGAATAAATACCCATATAATACATAATGGAAATGTTAAAGGCAGAGTTGTCTTCCCGCCTTGCTATCACCGCTTTTAGGTTTAGTGGAGCAGTAGTTAAATACAAACTTGTTGGATCAGGTTGGGGTCAAGTATTCATTCATGAGTAATGTTTAATCTGTATTCTGACTTGAGCTTGTCCTGTCCATGAGCCATTGGCAAGTGAGAGAACTGCTTTGCTGTAGTAGCTAATTCCTGAAAAATAGACGCATGTTTCATTAGAAAATGGGCATTAATATTGAGAAAGGACTTTGAAGGTGCAAGGCCTCATTGATGTCAAGTGTCTTTTACTGTAGCATACTGAGAAATTTTAAATATATGTTAAAGCCAAACGGCAATGGACTTTCTCAGACAGTGAGAATCCAGGAAGTTCCAGGAAGTTTTTCTGTTGCTTCACATTAGCGTTGCTATTTGCTGCTGGATAGGTGCAGTTTTGTGGATTGCCTCCGGCTGCTGCAGAACTGGAAGTGCTGTTGACAAATACTTTTTGTGGGGAACGATGCAGAAAGAAGCCAACAGCCAATTTCCTGCCACAGCACTCAATGTTCAGTCTGCTGCACATGGTACAGATAGCTTTAACTTCCCCTTTCACCCTGGTTGCGGGGTATGTGCGTGTACACATGTCGGAGCTGTTGTGAAACTTGTGTCAGTGTGGCTTCTGGCCACAGCTAGGAGCAGTCAGTGGCATAAAACTGAGCTGGTATGAATGAATGTGTAGACAGCTATATTAATGTAAAATAGAAACAGGTGGGATATACTCTGCAGTAGGATGTCAGGATGCTGATCAAACTGTATTTCTGTCTCCTCAGCCTTTCCCGATACAAGTTGAAATTCAGCCCAGACAAAGTAGACACCATGATTATCCAGGCAATTTGTAAGTATATTTAGAGCTTAAATTATTAATTAATTTGACTTAGGATAACTGACTTCTTTACATTGGTTACAGAAGAGTATTGCTGTGAATTTCGTCCTGGCATGTTTCAGTAAATTGGACATTGGTGTTCAGCTAGGCATATGATGTGTTTTCTTAATAGGGCTTTCCACAAGCAGAAACATATTTAGGGTGATACAGTAAACTGACGTCCACTTTTTCTTAGCATAGACATGAGCTGAAGTACAGGCAGTGTTAGTTCAGTCCTCTGAGGACTTCACTTCCCAACGTGCCTCCCTTCTGAGTAGTGTTGGGGGAATGGGTCCCACGGGACAGGATTTTGTGACCCTTCATTTTGGTGGTATCTTGCATAGAGGGCAATGTAGGAATAGACTCTTAGTCTTGTAAAAGCCATAGCAGTGTGTAATGCTGCATTCCGTCTCCTTGCTTAACGGAAAACAGACTGGAGTAACAAATGCAGCCAGGAAAGCCCGTTCCTCGTTTTTCCTTGAAGACATCCACATCATAATCGGCCTGCTTGCTGTGAAGCAGTGGTGAGGAATCCTGTTTGGAATATTAATTCCCAGACTGTTGTCAATGATGAAACATAGTTAAGCTGATATTAATGATTTGATTCAGTTCCTTCGTCACTACCACTGAGACAACGGATGGGAATGTTGGTATTGCGTTAGCAGGAAATATTTTAGCCTCAGGGCTCTGTAGCAATATATGCTGTGGGTGTTTTACTGTTACGTTGTAAATCCCGTTATCAGTCGTAACTGGTAATGATGAGCCTTTTGGATTTGTGTTGGATGTATTTATATTATAAAGGCAACTAAAGGGCTTAATACAATCTTTTAAATCAAGTAATTGAATACAAAATCAGTTTCTCACGATTAAAACATTTTTCCTTAAAGTTTATTAGGTGACTGAGCTTTACTTCAATCTTGCATGTCACCCTTTGGCTGACTGAAAGGAAGAATAACTGTCTGCTGAACCCCTTCCAGGGGCATGTGCTTTACAGCTGTTAAAGGAGTCTTGAACTAAAGGCGTTCAAGACAGTCCCAGTGATGAAACTTTAAGGCCATGCTTGTGGGAATTCTAGTATTTCTATAATATTGTGCCTGGGATTATGCAGTTCTGTGAAAAGTAAAGACTTATAATGTACTGCAGCTTATGTTTCTTTCCAGTCTTTATGGGATAAAAGACTTCAGTTTATCTCCCTTTAAACTATTTAAATTTGTTGATTTGAGAGTTCCATTTTTAGATTATCTTTTTGGAAAAAAAAGTCCATTCTTCTTTCTCTTAGCACTTCTTGATGACTTGGACAAAGAGCTGAATAACTACATCATGCGCTGTAGGGAATGGTATGGTTGGCACTTCCCTGAACTGGGCAAAATCATCACAGATAACCTAGCGTATTGTAAATGTGTGCGGAAAGTTGGTGAGTAATAAGGAGATGTGAGCCTGGAGAATGTTGCATGTTAGTATGCAATGCATTAATGGCACTGCTTCGTAGACCAGCCACTCATTCGTCTGGCTAGTCATGACCCTGTATACAATCCTGCCTTCTGCAGCAGTGTAAACAGGGCCAGTAGAAAAGTAGTGTATTCTTGCATCTGTATGTTGATGCAATTTACCATTTTGAAGCTATTACCATATAACCAGTCGGTTCTTTGTAGAATACCAGCATATCTTCTTAGAATCACAGTTAGTCAGCAGACCAGTTTGGAAATCAGCTGCCAAAAACTCGTGTAGAGAATTGCTGCCTGTTTCTGAGTGTTCTTGGAGACTACAACTGCTATAATTGTTCATAAGAGCAGAAAGAATGACCGCTATAATATTTTGGACACTTGCCTCACCTCTTAGGCATATGCTTTGTATTGATGATTTTATATTATTTTTTTATTTAAATAATGAAGCTTGCAGTCCAGACACAGACTTATGGTTTTAAGGGAGCTTTTTTCCAATTGTAGGAAAAATGACATAGGTTTGGTTAGTGGTAAATGACTGCTCGCTTTCTGGAATTCTTCCTTTCTAATCTTGTGACTGAAAATTTTGCAGCAAGCAGCTACTGAAAAGGTGAAGTATGCACTGTTACAGAATAAGGGCTTTTTTTCTACTTTCAAATTTAATGTTTCCAACCATTCTCAGCTAGTATAAACATAAAGTCAGAACATTGACATTTATTTGGGAGTTTGGAATAGGATGACAGCAGACGTGACTCACTGTTGTTATTTTGGCCTTTTATCTTAGTCTGTTTCTGTGCTTTTTTTACTAGTTCATCTTGCCCCCAGCACAAACATGCTTTCATCTATCCCCCACAGGAGACAGAAGCAATTTTGCCTCATCAGATGTTTCTGACATCCTACCGGAGGAGATTGAAGAGGATGTGAAAGCTGCTGCTGAGATTTCCATGGGGACAGAAGTATCAGAAGAAGATATAAACAACATAATCCATCTCTGTGATCAGGTATGTACACATGGATGAATAGCAATAGGAACTCTCCTTTAGCTGTATCAGAACTGCTTCTACCAAGGAGAGGTTTTCCCGGGGCATTGCTAACACACTTGTGATGGCAGTGATGATTCCTATATTGTTGCTCTCCTGATGTACACACGTGAGGGTGCACAGTCACTACCTCATCTGAGCCATCTCAGTCTGTTGATGTCTGCACAAAGTCTTCCAAAAGTGGCAGTATTACTTTTGATTGGATTTTTGGCATCGTTGTGTTTTTAAGTCCTTGAGATAATTGTACTATATAGCCTCTTTTTAGTCTGTTGCGTTTGAAGCTAGGTGATAAACCCTGGGTTAAAAGTGGAGCACTGAGGCCTCAGAAGAGTTAGGAGCCCTATGCTGCTTTCTTCTAGATTGTACGTGAACTCCGTCTGACTTTAGAGGTGCCAGTTGGATCTCTTTGTGACTTTACCAGGGAGTGGCAGGGTTAGGAGTACTAAGTTCCTGTTCTTGGTCTAGACCAGGCTGCTTTTTTATGTGCATTGTAATTGTGTGTATTTGTATGGAACAAGTAAAGAGCATTTATCCCGTTTCAAAAGAATGGTGGCAAAGATTTATGTGAAAACTGAATGTTCCAGGGTTTTGTCCTAAAGAAAATGTCCTTACTAAGTATTTTTGTTCTGCTTCGCTGTCTTTGGCATATTGTCAGCTCCTTTATCAGAAGCTTTGCTGAGAAAATAAGTTGCATAAGGGAATGAGCAATACAGATCCCATATACTTTGTGGATGGAGCTCTGCTCTGGGAATGTGCACTATATAAATCTTTCTATAACTCTGGCTCATGGTCGTCTGTGTATTTTGCATTTTGTTAGTCGTCTCCATTGGAATTCTCAGCACTTCCTCATTTCAATACATTTAGCTCTTAATATTTGTCTATCAGCTAATACTGACTCCTGTAACCAAACTGTCTGTGCCAGGTGATTGAAATTTCTGAGTACCGGACACAGCTGTACGACTACCTGAAGAACAGAATGATGGCCATTGCTCCTAATCTCACTGTCATGGTGGGCGAACTGGTTGGAGCAAGGCTTATTGCTCATGCAGGTGGGTTACACTGATCAGTGTAAATTAAGCTTAGACTTAGATGACCTCATCAGGTTTTCTCCGAGGAGCTGGTCAGCTAAAAGCATCAGGCAAGGCCCTGACGAACGTCTTCTGGTAAAGGAGGAGAAGGTGGCTCTTGAGGAATCTGAGAATATCAGCATGAGCTTGGTAGTAGTCTGTGATGACAAAGTTCTCAGTTGGCCTGAATTCCCTTTGGAATATGAGGGCAACTTAAGTCACTACCTCTTCTGAGACACTTACTGAGCCTCCTGCTGATAGTCCGGTCACTTCTGAGGTAAAATGCTGACTAAGTGGCATTGGGCTTTTATAGTCAGACTGGCTCAAGGTAGCTGCCTTATTTCAGTTACCTATGCTGCAGTTCTGTGGTGGCACGTTCTTGCTGCCAGACTTTGTCAGGAGGAGTCATTACTGCAGTGGAATATATTTTACTGAGTCAGCCTTCTTTCCTGTTCCTGAAATCAAACCAAGACAGAGTTAGTTGAAGGATGAAAGACTGAAATGGCTTTACCTGTACTTCAGGAAATGAACATGAGCAGCTCTCATAGAAATAGATGGCTCTAAGCTTCCTATTTTTGAATAGTGTACGAATCTAGCCACCTGCTTCTCTAGCTGCTCCTCTGACAAATTACTATTGCTGTGTCGCTTTCTTCTAGGTTCCCTCTTGAATCTGGCAAAACATCCGGCTTCAACGGTTCAGTTACTGGGTGCTGAGAAGGCACTCTTCAGAGCACTGAAGACTAAACGGGACACGCCTAAATTTGGCCTTATCTATCATGCTTCCCTAGTGGGACAAACCAATACCAAAAACAAAGGAAAGGTGAGTTACAGAATTGCTTACCAGCTTGGCTCTTTCTGGAGCATGAGTATCTGTCGATGAGATGGCTTGATCTTCACAGTGAGGCTCCTTCCGTGGCTTGCTATACTGTGTTGCTTCATGGTTACATGGAAAATGCCACTGTCCCGTAAATCTTTGTATGTCATTCGTTCCTGTTCGAAAAAGGGAATGGGATTGTCCACTTGGACGCATCTGATGCACAACAGATGCATTCCTGCTGAGTTACGATGTAACACTGGCTTTCTCAAGGGGTATGTTACTACTTTCTTCTACATGATAGTAAACTAAGCTGTTACAGGCTTTAGTCTTGCTTAAAAATCTGACTCTTGTGCTAAAGCTAGTAACTTTTGTGGCTTGTGTTTAAAGAGCTTAGGCTCTTACAATGCAGGTGGATGAATATGTGTTTGAATTTTGGAGAAAGCTGTCTAGCTGGAAACTACACCTCAGACTATCCTGATCTGAAGGTTGGAGTAGAGTGGGATACTTGTGTCTCAGATGTTTCCTTCTATTTACCGAGAAAATAAGGTATTACATGAACAGTATTTCGGTGTTCAAAGAAGTATGTGCTCGTTTGGTTTTGGACTAAACACTGCTAGTAAGTGGTTACTTTGTTCTTTCGTTCGTGAGTGTGGTTTCCAGATCAGAGTGAATCGTTACCTTATGTTAAGTCTTAGCATTTAATATTCTTTTTGGCTTTTCCAGATTTCTCGAATGCTGGCAGCTAAGACTGCCTTGACTATTCGTTACGATGCGCTTGGAGAGAACACTAGTGCCGAAATGGGAGCTGAGAACAGACTAAAAGTAGAGACTAGACTGAGGCTTTTGGAAGAGAGAGGGGTAAGTATAGCAAAGGGCTGCATGAAGCTGATGTTTATGGTATGGTTTTCTGATGCACTGCTTTCTGAGTCTTTTTTTCCTTCACTCAGTTGCGTGGCCTAGTGTCGCTCTTACTCTGTAGTTTCTCCCAGCCTTGGCTGGAGCAGTAGGGTTTGTAAGCTGGATTCATCCATTTGTTTGTATGTCAGTTTTTCTTGTTTACATGCCTGTCTTCATTTACATTATGCCGAAAAATCTTGATTCTGAACAAGATGAGTAGGATTATACCTTTACATTCTACTACATCTCTGTATTAATTTTTAGCTTCTTTCCCTTCACATTAGAAGAAAGCATATTTGGTTTTCTCCCCACCTTGCATTTTCCACTGTGGTTCTCCAGAATCTGAACATGGGTGATACACAGTTTTAAGGAGCTTTCTCTGTAGCTAAAGCAAAATGTTATTCGGAAAATTGCTGCACTTCCCTCCCATCACCTGATGCATATCCTGCTTCTCTATACCTGCTGTTCCATCTGTTGCCATCGGCACAGTGTGCTGGGAGAACATAGGGTTCCCTTTCCTCTTTTAGGTGGCATGCCTGCTGCGTGTGATCTTGTAAATGATGACTAGGTTAGCCTTCCAAGCTAGAAGATCTGATGCTAATGCTGCAGTACTGGCATCGGTAGAACAAAAATGAAAAATCCAGAAAAACCTGCTTGCTACTCCTTGAGCATTTCATTGCAGGCGATATTTCCCATAGAAACAAAGGCAAGGAGACATGTTAATATCAAAACACAAACTGATCACCTGACAAGTACAATTTAATTCAAATCCAGTTTGGGGCCTGTATTGTGGTTTTAAGGTTGGCTTTATGCCAGGCGTAGGGTGATACTTGCCCTGGCATGCACTTACCCTTGCGAAAAAAGAAAGTCTGCACAAATCTGAGCTGGTCTTGGGAATTTAGAGGTATGATGTCCTATGTTATGTTGCTGTGGTATGTTTGATCCGGTACTAGATGCCCTTTAATTGAACAAGGCTCTTGACCCATGCCTTTCTCATGCCAGTTGCCTGCCCGTCACTATTCTATTCCCAGGTGTAAGACTTACACAGATACACAAGAACCTGACCAGTAATATATATCTATCTTGCAATTTTTAATTCCTTTCTAGAGCTGTAGGACTTGTGAATTGTTTTCATTATGAGTAATTCGTTTTTCACTTCTAAATTTTTCTTGTAGATAAGAAGAATAAGTGGCACTGGAAAAGCCTTGGCCAGGACAGACAAGTATCAAAACAAGAGGTGAATAGTTTTTCCTTTCAGCTTGGCTGAGTGTAAATAACTGTCCGTGTTTTTATTTCTGAGAAACTTCTTGGATTGTGGGCTGAGTTGACTTAAGATCCGGAAAACATTTTCTGTACTCTTAAGCACTGATGACAAGTCCCATTACTGATGGGAATTTCCATTTTCCCTCATTTCAGAGTTGTGGTAAAGCCAGTGAACTGGACAAACAGTCCTGACTTTCTAATGGTAAATTATTGACATCATCAGATAACAAGTATATTTAGATGCTATCAGCATCAGCACAAGAAGCTGAATAGTTTGGGGAGTCAATATGTAGCGGCTTTATTTAATGCAAGTCTGAATAAATTAAATTTGAGAAAAATCAGAGTTTGAATGAATTTCTTTAACGTGGAAGCTGTCCTAAAGACCTACTTACTCATCTTAC
The DNA here is from genome assembly GCA_013398225.1 of Steatornis caripensis. NCBI lineage: Eukaryota > Metazoa > Chordata > Aves > Caprimulgiformes > Steatornithidae > Steatornis > Steatornis caripensis. The sequence continues at coordinate 33,412 of VZSC01010945.1, forward strand.
TCTTAGAAAAGAAAAAAAACAACACTTGTTCTGAGCAAAGCTTTGTCTCCTTGTTTAGGTCTCATATGTAATAAGTAATAGGTGTCTTAAGCAGCAGATAGACTCTGTACTCTGGACACTGTTAGAACAGTTCCTGGTGCCCCAAGTGACACTGTAAATTGCAAAAGGGACAGCTGAACATCTAAGGATTTGAACTGGTTATTATTAGTCTGAGCTGTGACATCTCGGTTTTTTGCTTAATTTGGTTACAAGTTTCTTGCTTAGCTTGGCCTGCTTAGTTTTCTGAACCTTTGGTGTAGAGAGGGCAAGTGCTTAGCAAAACCAGGTCTGGGCGCTAGTTCTGTGAGGAGAAAAATAACACCCATCTGCAGTCCCCAAACATCTTTCTCAAGCCTTGCTGTAACTTTCATTTCCATATGCTAGGCATTTCAAAGTGTAGTGATGGCTGTGATTTCCGGAGCAGCTTTTGAAAAGGCATTGTCAGTAAATGAAGCATCAGGGCGTGGTGTAAGGAGGCAGTATCTTAGGGAGGAGGGTGTTGAGGAGACAACATATGTGCTGGTTTTTGACCCCTCGAAATGAGGAGTCGTGAATTCCTGCCAGGACATGTTTCTACTGTTAGACATGGATTGCAAACGTGTCTAGGCTTGGGGGAGACACTGAAGATAGTTCCTGACTGTTTGGTTTAGTGTGACTGCCTGAAAGGGAAACTAACTCTCAGTTCTTGTCAAATTGTCCCTGTAGTACAAAAATGGCAGTACTGCTGCTTTATGTAGATTGTTGAAATGGTTAAACTGGTGTTTTAAGGAGATTGGCAAGAATCTGTTAGTCTTGTATGGAACTATGGATCCCGTATGAATTAGCTACATCAAAGTAATGTTTCAGAAGTTAATTGGGAGGTAGTTTTTAAGGATGAGGTTCAAGCAAAGTATTTCAATGTGATTTCCGAAAAAGATGTGAGAGAGTGCATTATCTATGTTTGGCATATCTATTTGCTGGTTTTTTCTTTTTTCTTTTTTTTTTTTTTTAATTAACAGCAGTGTTGACAATGACAAGGAAGCCAGTGAGCCCTTGCCTGGGTTTAACTGTTTGCGAAAGGCTGCATAATCAATTCCTGTAAAGCAGTACGCAATGTTAATAGTCATAAGAATAATTTCTGATGCTTAGAGAATTAATTGATAGTACTGTCTGCTAGCATTACCACATGCTTCCCAGTCTGGTCGCTAGCCTCAGTTGCATTTGTAACCTGCGCAAGGTAGCTACTTCAGATTCCTACTTTAGTGGGGGGAGTAGTTTAGGCTTACCCTTTTAAAACTCCTTTCTCCTTCAGTAGGAATTCTGTTCTGAATGTTTATTGCTATTAGATGATTCAATTGCCCCTGAAAAGGTCCGACTAAAGAGCACTGGGTTTCAGCATGACTGGTTCTCTGCAGCCTGTAGAGCAGTTTTGGACTGAACAAAGGAGCATGCAGTGTATGAGAAGAGGCAGTTTCAGACACAGATTAGGTATTTGAATGTCCCATAAAGTCGGTGATACAAGTGATACAGAGATGAGCATTACACTGCCTTGTGAATTGTGCCCTGTGAACGTAGTGGTGGAGAGGCAGTGCAGAAGAAGCAAAAGTAAAGCTATTTCTAGTCCTGTATATATATTATTCTTAGAGTATGCGTGTATGGACTTACCAGATTGTGGGGAGCTATGTGCTTGTGACCCTACAGCTGTGCTGAAGGCTTTCAGCAGCAGAGACATCAATCTAATAGGTAATTAAACTGCTGTGTAGAGCCTTGAACAGATACAAACCAGAAGCAAACTCTTAACGATATCTTCTGTTCAGATCAGACAGTTATACTTCATGGAGCATTTGCTGTAGTCGTGATTACTGATGAACCATTCATGTATTGGAGAAAGGGCCTGACTACCTGCAGATGCTTTGTTATCTGAGCGAGACTGATTTGTGAATATTCTTGGGAGGTTGTGTTGGAAAGTTTATGTTAATCTGCAAGATCTTACCTGGGGGCTAGCTCTTCTTTTTGTTACTTAAACAGACTTGTTTCCTTCATTACAGCGAAGTGAAAATATTTGACCCGTCTGGTGACTCAACTCTTCCTGCCGTTTCAAAGAAACGCAAAATTCAAGAGGTAGAAGAACAAGACACAGAGGTTGCTGTGAAAGCAAAGAAGTTCAAAGCAGAGATGAAAGGTTAGTTGCTGTATCTGTGCTGCTGCTACGTCTCCGTGTGCATCGTGGAGTGGGGCTTAACATACACAGCCAGCCACAATACCTGGTTGTTCTTCTTGCGTATGACAGTGTATTTAAAAAAAAAACCAAACCAACCTTTATGGACTGACACCAGACTGCAGTCAATTTACTTTAAATATCTGCTTTTAAACAGTTGTAAGCATATAAGAACATTTAAAAAGAAAACTCTGCTCACATTCTTCTTGTAGAATTTCTTGCTCAGCAGGTTCATATTTAGTGGACCTCAGTATCTTGAAGACAAAAAAAGCTCTTCTCTGTAAAACTAGAACTTGCCCAATTTTCTTTAAAGAATACTGTTATTCTGTGTAAAAATGTTTTCTGGCATGTTTCAACGTATAAACATTGAATGTCAGATTTTGAGGTGAAATGACACTTGGAATTTTCTATCTGAATTTACATAATACATGAACAATTGTTATTCTCTGGAGAGCTAAAACTGAACTATGGCCACAGTTGGTTTTTCCTTCTCTGGTAAGTTACTGTGTGCAGAAGGATTTTGCTCTGGAATTTCAAAATAATCTGGTTTTATATTTTGGTTCATTTTAAGAAACATTCTTTCTCTTCTCTCCAGTGTGCACTTCAGCACCTCTAAATGTCTGGCCTAATACTGTGTGACTTGGGGTGGTGAGGGTGTGGGGAAGAAAAGGAAAATTATTTTAAGTCGCTTTTGTGAGCCCCTGAGCCACACTGAGTGTGAGCTACCCCCAAGTTTTGTCAGCTACCCATGCCTGTGGCAGGTGAGGGCTGTCAGAGCCTTCCCTTTCTGCCCTTTCCTGTGCTGCTGTGTTCTAGAGTATCAGAGTGTAGTTACGCTGTTTCTGTACCTCTTCGTGCTCAGCTGACACTGAGGTGTGATCTTTTGAGACACTGGCTGGTTGGTGGTGTCTGTGTACATGGATGGAGCAACTTGTAGGAACCTAAACTTAGCAGAGAATTGAAGTTACACTGGAGGGAGAATCCTTTGTGCTGTAAAGCTGAGATCTGTGCCCAAGCTTGTTTTCTTGTACTTATCATAATGAGACAAGGACACTTGAGTGCTTTGGAGGCTTGAACTTTGCCCGTTTGCTTTTTGGAGAACGTGGGTGTTCTTACAGCTACTGCTTTTGATAATCTTTTGAACTAACTTCCCGTACTATAGTCTCAGAATTGTTCCCTTGGGCTTCCCTTGCATTATCAAAGCAAGTGTTGACATCTCACAAGTGTGAGCTCCTTGTAGGTGAAATACTATGTTCATTTCCATCCTGGTCTCTTGCAGTATGAGGAGAATATTTGTTCATAGATATATTATTCAATGATTCATGCTTTTCTACACAGACCTGCTTGGTTTTGCTTCATTTGCTTTATTGATCATTGATGCCTCCTGGTTTAGGGGTTGAGTGGAGCTTAGTGGATATCCTTGAGCTACTAAGAATTACTAGAGCAGTAGACAGTGTTCAGAATACTTGGGGACTACTGAAATATGTGCTGTTTGCTTGGTTTTTTTAAAATTCACAAAATCTGAAGTATGGGGTTCAGGTGTGGGGCACCCTTCAGACGTATCGTTCATAGCTCCTGCTTTTTCCCCAGTTTTTCATACCAGCTGGGTCATTTTATTTGGATACTTGGACATTAGAACTAACTGTGCCAGTTGCTTCAGACTATGGAAGAAGTGTTTTCCGAGAGCTTATTTATCTGTTATCGCCTGTATGCAGAACTAATTGCTTCAGCCTGTCCTCCTGTACCCTTTAAAATAGCACTGCCCCTATGTTTGCAAATTCTTGTGTTCGACCACCCAGCAAAGTACATGGGTTTCCCTGACAGGCTAGGCAGACTGTGACCTTGCTCTTTTCCAGTATAGTTGGTATGACTGCATGGTGTGCTAGAGGGAGGGTGGCGGTGGTCCAAGAAGTTTGAGTAGTTCAGTAAGTTCTGTAATACACAGAAGAGTGCAGAGGAGGTCCTGCCATTAAGATTTATCTTGCATGTCCACTCGAATATGCTTGAGTGTTTAATTTCAGCTGTTCTTAGCTCTATTCTTTTTGATGCAGCGCTCTAACAAGCTTTTCTCTGTTCAGAGATTACACATCTAGACATAGTGTTGTGAAGGAAATCTCTGCCCCCTTCTTCCCTATGCTGTTTGTGCAGCTGCATGATAAGTGGGGGTGGTGGAAAAGCAGTCCAGGAAAAAAAAGGAATTCTTCAGCTGGGTTGTTTTTGATCCAGTTTGTATTACAAGAAGAAGGTAAGGGACAGGAATGAGCAGGAAAGCTGCCACTGAAAAGTGATTTATCAAACTATTGCTTTAGTTGTTGTGAAGTGGGACAACATTTTGAATTGTGCTAGCCTGAAATGTAAATGTTACTGCAAGATGAGTTGTATGGTGTTTTCTCTTGCCCTGTTTGGAGTGCATGTATGGTAGTACTTTGGATAGGAACTGGCAGGGGGGTTGAAGGTGAGGCAAACCACTTTCGCCTTTTACACCTGAAAAGAAAGGAGTTGTCTGTTAAAACCTGTTTTAATGGTGGGGGAAGGGAAATAGGACAGGTATTTTTGTGACTACAGTCTTTGAAGTTGAATGTGGCTAGACAGAATGCATACCTCCAGCAGGGCTAGCCAGTGCCCCCAGTGAAATGTTCAGCTTACATTTAAGCATCAGGATATAGTAGCACCTAGTCACTTGGAAAGATCTCTCTTGAAAAGAGAAACACCATCTTAAATTAATGGAGTGAACCCTGTAAGACACAAAGCCTTAAATAACAGCAACATGGCGTCTTTATTGATAGGCAGTGTGACTTGATTCTGTAAATACGGAGCATCATGGAGGAGGGAGGGTACATGAGGCTGGTGTGTAAAAGCGTAGAGAAAACTGGTGGAAAATGGGCGAGTGGAACTACTGCTGGTAATCTCCAGCACTGCACAGGCCCATCAATCAAACTGCTCTTCTGGGTGCTGCTTTGTGTGCCTTGGTGCCCACAGTAAGAGCTGTTGGCTTTCTTGTCAGCTGCTGTGTATCACAGAGAAACCCCAGTGGGCTTGAGTGACTTAGAAGTGTTGCACCTAGAGGGAAAAGACCACCCCTGGAGCCTGTATCCTCATTCTGCCTATGTACAAATACGTGAAGTCTTGTGATGAGCTTTGCTAGAAAGCAGCAACTGAAAATCTTCAGGAAGGTGTCTGCTGCTAGCTGTGAGAACTGACAGTGCCTGTGAGTGCACAGTGCATCATCTGCGGTTGTAAACTGTGAAAGGTTCCACTGCCTGGTGTATCAGACTTGATGATGTGTAGGGTAAAAACAAGAAGTTATTTTTCCAAGGTTACCACCCAGCATTTTGCTTGAAAATGCATAGCGAAGTATGATGTATATGCTCCTGTCGTACTTTATGGCTTTAATGTAGTTTATGCTTATTTTTCACTACTTTTTATTTCCCTGTGTCATACATAGGGAGGTGAGGATACTTCTTTTTACGCGTTTTGAATGCCTTGTGCTTGTACACTGTTCACTGTGAATGATGTGTATGGCAGAATCCACTTACAATTATATTTTCCAGTTCCTTTATCTGGAATACTTTGCAGTTTTGCTTCTGGCATTTTTTAATGTCAGAAAACTGCATGTGTTAGCTGGCTGTATTTCTCTGTAGACACATCGAGAAATTTCTTACCCTGAAGCCAATTTTTTTGTCTGAAGCTTACCTTAGAGGCAAAGATTGGAGTGTGTTTTTGACTCTCATAATGCTGCTGCTGCCTTGAGGAACTAAACTTCTGAAGAAGTACAATCAAGACGTTTGGAGATTGTGTGTTTTGGGTATTTTATAATTGCACTAGTTTTGTTTCTGTTCTAAGTGGTAAGTGACTGTGCTTCAAAATTAAGTTGATGCATTTTTTTGGAGGAGTACAGTGAGAAAAATACTTCTTGGATTACACCTCCAGTAGCAGCTGTACATACCACAAACCACTGGTTTCAGCATCTCAGTTTTGTAGCTACTGAAGGACAGTGGTTGCTATGTCATGAACTAACTCATGACTACTATGTACTGAGAATCTTGGTATCCAGACTGACTCAGTTGTGCAAATAAATTTAACTTGGGTATGCTCCAGTAACAGCCTGGCTGCTGCATAGACTGTCAGGTTGGTAATGATTTCTGCTTGATTTCTTCACCTAGAAATTCCAAAGAGTGTGGTATGTGTTCTAGAAAATGAGTGGTAAATCATAGTGCCTTTACCACTGTGATTAGATAGGCCAGCTGTTGACAAATAGTTCTGAAAAAATAAATGTGAGAGGGCATTAGTAAATTTTTCCTTGGGTTAACATTCCTCTAGGTTTATACAAATAATTCAATTCCTGTCTTCCAGGACAGGAAGGAGTTTCTGCTTTTGCATTAAATGCTTTATGGTAGCTCAGCATTAAGAGATCTTTGTGTTTGCCAGTCTAAATGGTTAAGAAAACTGGTTTGTTTCTTAGCAAATTTCCAGTATCGGGAAATCAGATGCGAACAATGCATTTCTATGAATGCATTTCTAATGTGGGTTTTGGAGTCCTTCCACTGCTCTTCTGATGCTGGTGAAAATGTTTGCCAAACTGGGGACAGTCTGTTTTCAGAAAGGGTACTTGAAGGCAATTTGGCAAACAAATGAAAACATGCAAGCTTGTTTTAAACTTTGGGAGCAGTATATAGGAGTGGTGTTTGTACCAGGAGATGTGAATAGTTCTGTCTGAATGTTGTCACTTGTGTCTTAGGTAGTTGTGTATTTTGATTATAGCAGAGAGTAGTCATGCAGGTTAGGGCAACGTGGAGAGAAAATAGGTGTAGAGAAATGTAAAGAAGGGGCAGTGTGGTATTCAGTAATTTACATTCTTACTATTGTCCTTGCATCCTCTAACATCTCATGGAAAGCTTTTTGTTTTGTCTTTTACACTCTTAACTGACAACCTGACTTTAATTTTTCTTCCTTGTGTTGTACAGAAGGGCCAACTGTAGAAAATGATGAACCTGTCAAAAAGAAGAAAAAGAAAAAGGATAAGGAAAAGCAAGCTGAAGAAGAGGAGATACTGAGTGAGGAACCCCCTACCAGCCCCACGGTTGAGGTGAGGCAGACTTGCACAGGGAATGGTTTCTCTCCAAAACATAGGAAGTGAGGGGCAAAAAATATTTTTACCTGTGCAACCCCTGGTCTGCAAGGACAGTTTTACTCTAGTAACTCTATTTCATTATATCCATCACTGTAATGCCCCAAAAGATTTGCATTACAATATAAGGTCTGGGAAATTTGTGAATGTAATGCTTCCATGTACCAGGAGCAGCTTTAGTCTTCTCTCTTTCTACATCTTTTCTAGGGAGGAGGGTGTCCTTTGGTGCTGATCCACAGGCATCTGTCTAGTGTTTAGGACTTGTAGGGAGCAGAGACTGTACCTGCTGAGTTGATGAAGCATCATTTGATGTCTTCTAGAAACAGTAGAGTGGATGGGACCAAACCAAACTGGTTGAGTTGCTCAGTTTTGAAATCCTGTCCTTAACGTGGGCTTTAATTTTCTCCCTTTTGTTTAGCAAAGCTACGCTGCCTGACTGCAGTGCTGAGCTGGCAGCAGTGCGGCAGACAGCACAACTTCCCTTGCCCACTGGCCCCACCGTGGTGTAAACATTTAGCAATAGAGGAAGGGGACATCTCTTGGGTTGTGCTTTGAGTGTGGCAGCTGCTGTGTTGCTTTGAGTCTGAGCTCTGTTGCCTAGCTATATGTGTTGCTTTGCTTCTCCATTATGCTTTGTTCATAGCAACATTTGTTTGTTTGCAGAATACAGAGAAAAAGAAGAAGAAAAAGAAGAAAATGAAAGATGAGGATTAAGACTAATGAGGAGCAAGGGGGAACATCAGCCCTCGGACAGCTGCTTCAGAGTAGCATCTCTTGACGTAATTTCTTTAGCGTCTTGCTGAAAACTGTAACTTCCCTGTATTGCAGGAGGGCAAGGAGATGGATTTGATAGCTGTCTTCTGCCCTAGAACAGGATACTGCAGTGACTCTGCTACTTAGGAGGATTGCTGTTTTTTTGCAGTTTCTTTTGTTGAAAAGCTTACAATAGAGCCTCTTTTCATATGCAGTCTCCACTGATAAGGAACAAAAAAAATTTTATGGAGATTTTATGCCTCTGTCTTTTAACTTGTTTGCTGGATTTCTAACCATTATCAGAACTATTTCTAAGATTTATTGTTTTAAATGAATGATCAGAAAAAAGATTTCTAAAAGTGCAAATGTTCTGTTGCAGTTTATTCTCTAAAGAATTCAAAGGCTGTACTATTCTTAAGTTCTTCATAAAATTGATACAGATATCTCTACATAATATCAAAGATGTGTTGCACAGGTATGTGCATTGAGTGTGAGGTTTGTTACTGAGTCTGTGCTGTAGTTCTCCTGAGAAAGCCTTTTTAAATAATCTTTCAAACATTTTGGTTTTGCTGCAGTGACTGACGAGATTCAGATGCATATTTTGAACTAAAGTGAGTTAGCTTCCAAATTGCTTCTGCAGTGATTGTGGCAACTTTCTTCACTTGACTTAAAAAAAGCAAAACAAAAGAAAACCAACCCTAGGGCAAAATTACTTCTTCAGCTATCTGATAATGAAGCTGAAAAGACAAGTGGTTTCGATTAGTAGCAGAAATCAGCCATTTGCCAGTTCTGCCATTCTCTGTGTCTGTTGATCCAGATGTACTGAAGTAGCATCATATGATCAAGACACTAAAGCTCTTGAAGCTTTATGATGGAAAAGGAAACTATTTAATATGCTTATCACTCAGTTTATTAATTAATATGAAAAATATTTTTTCTAAGTGTAGTTGTAGACTGTTACCTAAAAAAACCAGCAGTGCCTTTAGCTGGATAACATTTGATAACTCTGCAGCCAGTGTAGCTGGTGCTTTTCTGTGGAATATAGCTTATTGACCAGCTCTTGGTATTTAACTGCCTGTGGCTTACTTACCTGTTAGTTTAAGTGGGTATACCAAATCCCTAACAAAATTGGTAATGTGTTTCTTCATGCAGTTCTACCAGTATTAACAACATGAACTGCATTTTTTTTTTCCTTAAGAAGGTTGCAGTGAGTTTCACTGCTATAATTGAGAGGCTGGTGAAGAAGTATCCTGAAACAGCATATTGTGACTGTGCTACTGTATTGCAACCATCTCTTGTCCCAGGTGTTACGTATGGATCCTTCTGTTGCACTGTCTGCAGCTACTGATGTTTTACTGTGCAGAGCTCTGGATTGCCTGCAAGTACTGAGACCTTTCCAGTTCATCTGCTTTTTGCTAGACAAGTAAGGTGAATTTAAGCTGAAATGTTTGAACGGACAGCAAAGGTGTTAAAAAGTATTCATAATGAGATGGAAGACTTGGCTGTTAGTGCCTTTAGTTTTTTATTGTAAATGGATTTTCAAACAGAAATCCTTACAGACATGAGAGTTTCCTCTGAACTGTTAATGTACTCGCTTCCACAAAAATATCAGATAAATTATGTATGTGCTGCTTAGAAATTGTCCTATGTAATTTACCCTAATCAGAAAATTTGTATGAACATCAGTTGCTTAGTAAGTCTAATCAGTGGGATCAAAATGGAGAGAAGTTATTTTTGCATGGCGACTGTTTCCTCCCTTTTGCTTATTCCTTTGATAACAAGGGAATGAGATTCACCTCTTTTCTTCCAAAGCACATTTTAGTTGTTTGTGATTGCAAGCCAATGTCCAGTGCAGGCCAGCTTCCATCTTACAAGCCAGCCCATTGGAGCTTATTCATGAAGCAGCATGCCTGCCTCTCTTCCTGCTCCAGCGCTGGGAGTGTTGATTTCCAATATCAAATTAACTATGAGTTTCTACTTTATTCTCTTTCTGCTTTTTTTTCTACTTTATTCTCTCTATTTGTCTGCCTTGACTTCAGCAAGACTTTTGACACTGTCTCCCACAACATCCTCATAGGAAAGCTCAGGAAGAGTGGGCTAGATGAGCGCACAGTGAGGTGGGTCGAGAACTGGCTGAATGGCAGAGCGCAGAGGGTTGTGATCGGTGGTGCAGAGTCTGGTTGGAGGCCTGTTACCAGCGGTGTTCCCCAGGGGTCAGTGCTGGGTCCAGTCCTGTTTAAC
>VZSC01010945.1:44373-67928 GCA_013398225.1 Steatornis caripensis
GGGGCACCTGCTTTAGCAGGGGGGTTGGACTAGATGATCTCTAGAGGTCCCTTCCAACCCCTACCATTCTATGATTCTATGATTCTTTCACAATTTCTGAAATACTGTAGGTTTTTTCGTTTCGTTGAATGAAACTTTTTTGAAGAAAAAAAAGCACCTAGTGCTCAGTGTGTGCGACCCAGAAATACTGGGCGGAGAAATAGAAGCAAGTTTTAAGCTTTTCGGTCCTGGATAGACCATGTGCTTATCTGTCACCACCTCTTAAGCAGGTAAGGAAGTAAGTACTGTGGGTTCTGGTTTGAACTGCTAAACTCCTCATCTTCGAAACAATGAGCTGCATATCCGAAAGGGCTGCTGCTGAAACATTGATAAGTGTATTCAACTCGAGTGCTAAATATGATCAGTGAAAATAAACAGTGGTGATAGACTACAGTCATTGCAAGCCAGGGTCACCACATTTCAAGTTGCTTATCAGTTCAAGCAGATAAGAGTGGTTTGCTCGCACATGGTTTTCCACAAACAAATGTCTGGGCATTTGTGTACGATCTTTCACCTTAAAATAGTAATAAAACCTACAGGTATAGTTGGGAAATACTATAATCATTTTGCACAGAGAGGTAGTTCTTCTTACCCAAGAAGTAGGACAGGCCTTTAATTGGGACTTGAGACTTTTGATCTTTTTGCAGTAGAAGTTTAAATCCTGAGGCTTGTACTAGCCTCTCCTTTAAGACATAATTGTGCAACAAGGCACAATGTAGAGCCTGTACTACCGGTCACTAATCTTTGTGAGGGAGCTGATCCATCCAAAAATAGATCTTTTATTTTGTCTATTGGTAAAGCAAAAACAAAGAAACAAAATCCCCAAACTGATGTTAGATTAAGGATAGATGTTTTGAGTTGCTTGAATGCAGAAAGAACAGCTAGCCAGACTGACACTTCAAGCAAAACTCTGAGATCTGTTAAACAGGATTTAAAATGTTTCAATATGATCCTTAGAGCATTTTATCAGTATGGGTTACTCTAAAACAAAGCTAACTGAAAAATGCCTGATGAACTAGGGCTAAGCCTAGAACAGGTTCAATGAAGGTGTTTCAAAGGGATGACTGACAGTTTGAAAGCATCTTGCACAGGTTCCTTGGGCGCTTAAACCATCTGTCCACAGGTCCTGCCATCCTGGGATATAACGTGGGCTACGCGCACTCTCTTTTGAAAATCTAGTCCCATGATTATTGAGGGCTAGAGGGGCAGCCTTCCTTCACAGCCCAAGTTAATTCTTAATCAGTAGCTGACAGTCCCCCTTGACTCTGCAGTTACACACCCTGCCAGGCAAAGGCCACCCCTCCCGGCGAAGGGGTTTCGTGCAGCCTCCGTGCTGCAGAGGACGCAACCACCAGCCCAGCCTTCTGGGAGCCGACCGGTGCTCATCAAGTGACAGTGCATCTCTTCTGTCCAGGCTGGTGACAACTCTTCATGTCCCCTGTGGGGGGACCAGTTTTGTGAAGTACGTAGGCCTGGTTGGCTTCTAAGCTGAGGTCCTGGGTGTCTCCTACCTGCTTCTCTCCCCATTGTTCACACTGATCCCAAAGGAAAACTGTGCTGGCTTTGGGCTTTCAGCTGCAGAGTCTTAAGTGGCAGAGTGCCTGGCAAGGTTAAAGTAGTTTGGGATTTGTTTGTTTGTTTGTTTGTTTCGGGTGTTTTTGTGGAGTTTTTGGCTATTTTTTTCCTCTTTGGAATTGGGGAGCTGTGCGCTGTGCCCCCTTCCGTGCTCTGCAGGGAGGACATCAATGAGCACACAAGCTGCTCGGTGTCTGCTCCTGCTTGGGCATCTTCTCACCAGAGACACGTCATCTGGCTTGTTTGGTAGCTGCGTTGCCCTGTGAAAGCCGTTGTCAGGAAAATCAGTGTTTTCTTCAGGCTAAGACCGTAGTCTTTTGAAAAACAAATGTTTTGGAGTTTTTTTTTCTTTGCTCCTTGAGAATTTCCGTGGTATTGTTCCCTGTGCATGAGGACTTGTTTGCATGGGACCACTGTGGGGATGTGGCCCCTGCTCTGCACCGCAGCAGTCCCTCACCCCAGTGCCTACTCGCCATGGATGTATGCTTCCTTCCAGGCATCTCCCGCTGCCTGCGGGCATCTGCTTACTCCAGCCATCCACAAATTGTTCCTCCCACCCACAGACACACACCCTGTGCATGTCTTCCCTGTGTCCGTGCCTATGTACAGCAGCTCTTGTTGGGTATCAGAAGCCAAGTTAAGAGACCCTATTTTTCCCCACACAGGGAATAGGATGGGCAGGCACCCTGCACGGCGCCGGGCACTGGCCCTTCTGCTCTGGAGACAAATCCCCAGAGCCATCCTGAGATTTTGGTGCCACTGCAAGGAGAGGTGCCCCTGAGACTGAGGTGCAGACGTGGGAGGTAACTGCTCAGGGGTTACAAAGCCTGCCTGCTGCGGAGGGACAGAATCTGCGGTTTTTCAGGTAAAACCTCCAGCTCGCCCATCCCTGTAGAGCCATTTCTGCACATGGAAAATCCAGCGAGTCAGCTTCCTGCTGTCTGTGCAGCGTCCTGGTGCCTGTGTGCCCCTGCAGTGAGGTTTCACTTTCTCTGGAAAAAATAATAATAATTTTATTATAGATGTTAGACAGCTCAGTAGTAGCTTCCTGTCTTCCCCAGAGGGAAGCACAGCAGCATGTTGTCTTCTGGAGTAGCTTAAAATTTTGAATAGAAATCTTGCTTTCTTAATTGCCAGGCTTGGACCCTGTGCCTCTCCAGCCACAGGATGTGACGTGCAGCCCTCTGCATCAGTCAGCCTTGCTGCTGTGGAGCTGGTGATGCCCTGACCTGGAGGCTGCCTCCTTGGGCTAGCACAGAGTACTGCCAAATGCTCAGTCCACACTCACTTATGCTTAACTTGCACCTTTTAGAAATCCAGGAGCTTCTGCAGTGAGTGCCCGTTCTCCACAGGCCTTAGCCCTGAGCTTTCATTTTCTTTTTGCACACTTTGCACTCTACCTTGTTTTTAGACAAAAGGTCATTCCTGTCATAGCAGTGAGCACGTCTGTGTTCAATGACTGTGTTTTCAGTAGTAGTAATCTATGATAGAAATATTTTCTGATGTTTGATTTCTCATCCCAGTTACTGGCTAGTGGAAAGAGCAATTTTGTCTCTATAGACTTGAAGCAAGATACAATGAGGTACTGATGATGATGTGCTGGCTTGAAATTTGTAAGCTACCCTGGAGAGGAAGGACAGGGTAGGACTGAAGTGCTGGGACAGAGAACTGGGAGAGCTGGGCCTATGGCAGGGAAGCCAAGGAAGGGCTTCAGATCCAAGGGAAATGAGATAGAAAAACTTCTGTCAGTTGGATTGCAGCCTGTTGGGTTTGCTACATTTAATCTCTGATCTTCATATTCCACCTCTTAAAAACTAAGATAATGCCTCCCAAATCCCATAAGTGTATAGGGCTCTCATTACTGCATTATTTATGAAGCACTGTAAGAGCTCCAAATAGGATGTGATGTAGAAGTGTTGTAAAGAAGAGGAAGGAAATTTGTTTGACAGTACAATGGCTGCAAGCAAGGTTGTCTAAGTCCACGATTAAATCTCCCTTGATAAAGCTGCAGCCGGTCTCAGGGCAGCCACGTTAAATTCTTTCTTCTCGAAGAAGGAATTAAAACCAGCTGTGCCAAAACACAAAACACTTCCTTTTGAACAGTGGCAAAAGAGCGCTTTGCTTTTGTAGCAGTGTAGAAGAACATTTTTAAATGATCTTTTTAAAGTGGGTGTGGCACTGGGCGGGTGGGGGGCAGCACCAGAACATGAGCTTTATTACTGCTCTCCGCTGCAGGATTAGCAAGGCCGTGCAAAATGGAAGCTACCGTGGATGGGAGACAGGCTGTGATTTATACAGCTGTGAACATAACACTGTAACACTGGAGATAACGATAAATGCAATATAATTGCCAATTACTCAATCAGTATATTGCAACACGCTGAAGCAATAATGGACAAGTGCTGTGGCAAGGGAGCATGCTTCCTCCCTACAGGCAGCCTGCCCGCACTCGCCTGAGAACACAGGGCAAGAGAAAAACCGTACTTGCCCTTTGGTACTGTTGTCCATGTTTTCGCTCAGTTGACAGCAGGCAGGTGTGGGGGAGGAGGTGCCAAGCAGGGCGAGGGAACACCAAGGGCTCCTGTGCCCAGACCCAGCTGGGCCGCATGCAGCACGAGGGGGCTGCTTTGAAACTTTGTACCAGAGGGTCGGGCACTTTCCTGTGTGACCCCTGTGCAGGACCCCCTTGCATTCATCAAAACCGAGTGAGGTTTCTGAAGCAGGACTGACATGGGGCCTAAACCGCACATGGTGTCCCCAGGAGGCAGTTTCAGCTGCGGGTGTCAGTGCAGCCAGCTCCTGTTTCCTGTTGCTGCATGACAGTGATGTCCATCCAAATACTGATATCCATCCATTTTAACCCCAGGGGGTATAGCACCTTTAGGCTGAGGTAGTTGTTAAACAAAATAACCAAAGATGTGTAAACCATCCCCAGCGTGTCCTAGACATGTGGATCTGTCACAGGTAGAAAGAGTGTAAAAATAGAAATCCAAGTTCCATCCGTACCGTAGCATGTTTTTAAAACGTCATCAACAACAAACCAAAAAAAGAAATCTTTGTCTAGACACTTGTTTCCTAACACCGAAAGCCAGGAGTTATTTCTCCTGTACCTTTCTGGAGACTTTCTGGCTAGGGAATGTTCTCTTTCCAGAGGAAATCCTTTTAACTTTCAGCAGTTCAAGACTCTAATTGGGTGAAATAATAGCTTGGCACTCCCCCAAGCAATATGATTTTTATCTTTTTTGTTGTCTGCAAGAGTTTGGCTTGTTCCCGTCCTATGAGTCATGGAGGGAATATGGATGTCGGACTGCACTGGTATCCAGGGATGGGCTTCTGGTGAGATGGGCATTGGGTCCTTGGTCAGAGGTGACCATGGGGATCTGAGACATCCTCCACAGAGCTGGGTGGTGCTGCCTTACCCCTCTCCTGCCTTCGCCAGGGCTGATGATGTCTTGTTGCTGATATGTGTGTTTCTAGGCATTTTCATGCTCATTGAGTTATTGTTGCTGGCTACTGCTCTGGTTTCTTCAGGTGACTCATCTTACAATAATTATGGATTCATGCTTTGTCTTTGCCAAATGCTAACTATTCATCAGCTTCAACTAGCATGTTTTGATATTTTCAACAGAGACTTAGATTTTGATGGTTTATTTAGCCCAGAAATAAGCCTGATAGAGTAAACACTGGAGCTTTGAACCTCTCGATTTTGTTTCCATATGGTGCATTAAACAAACGGAGGTATTTAGCGCGAGTCTCTCTTCTTGTCCTGGAAAAAGACTTCAAGCCTCGGGGTGCAAAGCAGCAGCCACAGCTTTCGCTCCAAGTACCCTGTCTTCCCTGTGTCCCTGGGGTGTGTGGCTCTGGCGCAGGAGGGGAACCTCCAGCTAGGCCCTGCTGCTCCCATGCTCAAGGTCGGGTGCGTGCCAGGGACCACGGCTCACCCGTGTGGAGACAAGGCGCTGGTTTTACTTCTGAGATGCATCAAGCAAACAAAGTGCAGCAGGAAGTTGTGTGGATGATCTCGTCTCAGGTTTTATCTGGCTCCTTTGAGTTTATCATCAGCCAGTTGAATACAAACAGGACTACCCTGGTCCTGACCCCACACCTCCTCCCTGTGCTCTTAGCAGAGCTCCTGTGAGGATGCAGATGCTGGTTTTAGCCTCCAGACCACGGAGAACCAGAATGACACATCATGTGTTGCTGTTTCCCACCTCCACACGGAAAATCCTGCTGCCCTTGGGCTCCCTACCTCACACTGTCCTCACTGTCCAGCTAGCCTCCCTTTGTGATGGCTTGGGACAATGGGGAAAGGACCAGAAGCAGGCGGAGATGTGCAAACCAGAAAACTATGCTGCGTAAAATACCCTCAGGACAGGGGGATGCGCAAGGCCAGGCTGCACAGGACTAGCTTAAGCTAAACTGAAACCAGAATTTCCCCCTGAATCCTTGCCTTGCTTTGAAGCAAGGCGTCCAAGCAGCAAAACCTTCATTGAGAAGGAAGCAGTGGGCCTCTGTGAAAGTCCTCGTNACTACCTTAAGCTAAACTGAAACCAGAATTTCCCCCTGAATCCTTGCCTTGCTTTGAAGCAAGGCGTCCAAGCAGCAAAACCTTCATTGAGAAGGAAGCAGTGGGCCTCTGTGAAAGTCCTCGTTCTCTCTCTACATCTATGGGATAGATTGAATGCAGAGCCTGGCCAGATGCAATAGGAGACTAAATCTGGAAAAACAACCAAGCAACCAAACAAAGGCAACGAGATATGAGTGCAGACGTGTCTCTGTTGCACCTGGTTTGTAAGTGCCTGCACGGCTGCCAGGCTGCCTGTGCCATCCTTCACCTGCTGCTCTTCCTGCAGGAGCAGGAAATTGTCCTCCTCCAGACTGTGCCACCGGATGCTTTTCACCACTGTGAAATACCTGATAGGCCAGCAGCTTGACCTGCCTGGGAAGCACTGGCCCCCCACAATTTGTTTCCTAGGTAGGTTTTGTCACCATGAGCAAAGCAGTCCCTGGTGCAGGTGGCCTCGCAGCCAGTGTCCTGACTGCTTGCTCGGGACAGTTTGCAGGCAAGGTGGGCTGGAGCAGCTCGTGCCAAGGTCCCAGGCATCCTGTCCCAGTGCCGGCTGCCTGGGGAGGTGCACAACAGCGCAAGCAAGTGGGGTGAGGGGGCTTCCTAAGGCAGGACGTGATGCTGTTAGACTGGTGCTGTTCACATTTGTCTTTGGTTCTGTGTTACTGTGCCCTTCACTGACGAGCAGCTCTTGGTCTCCTGTGCCAGCACTGCTTCCCTTGGGGCATTTTTTCCCTTCTCATTTTACCATCTTTACAGCTTGTTTTCCTTCCTGCATCTGCAAGGCTGCCTCCAACAAAGCCCTGGCAGACAATCTTATCTTGAAGTACAACCAGTCCCGCTCCTTTCACTACAATATCTCGTCTGCTCAAACGCTTGGCTGGAGCCAAGGTCCCTTCCAGGGAGCACGGCCACTCTGCACGCACCCCTGCCCACTGATGCAGCCAGCTTTGCCCTCTGGCAGGGGCACAGGCAGAGCCACTTCCCAGCAGGGAAGGCAGGAGAGGGGCAGCTGCAGGAGCTCGGCTGTAAAAAGGCACTCAAATAGGTTTGTGCTGTGCTTGCCATTTCTGGAGAGGAATGCTATTAATTAAATGGGTAGGAGAGATGACTGAGTCTATTTTTTCCCCCTTGGCTTATTTACTTGATTTGAAAGGCCTTTTATCTTTTTTTTTCCACGAGTTTGTGGTTTTAGTATTTTGGCGATCAAAATAGTTCTGCTCTGGAGCATCTGTGGGAAAGGGCCTCACACCTATTTCGGGAGAAGAGGTTTTAAAACCCTGCAGGGGAAGACAGATCGAGAACTTCTATTGCTTATGCCTTGAAGCAGATATTCCAGATAAGTAAAGTAATGCACCTGAAACTATTAAAGAAAGTGCAGATACAAATAGCAGCAAAATTAATTAAAGAAAATGAACTATTCCTCTTGCCTGGCCACACCCTGCAAACCAGGAAATATTTCATCTTATGCAAAGAGTGGAAAGCGATGTACTATCATCTTGACTGGGGCAGTCTGCAAATCTCACGATATTTGCTTCGTTTACATTGCTAGGGCAGGATGGTGAATTCAGTGGAGCTGCGAGTGAAAGTCTTTGTTCTTCAAAGGCCTGTAAAACTTTCAAGTCTCTTGAAAAGTCTGTAGGAAATTCAGTTACTGGGTGCAGCATTCAGACGGATCCAACTCGTTAAGATCAGTGGCTATCTTGGTGTTTACTTTTAAAGGCACTTGGAAAGGGCCTCACCGTGTTGATAGGCAAATGCTCAAGATGACTTGCTTTGTAGTGTTTTATCAGATTGTTCACCTTTCGTTTCCCAAGTCCAACTGATGTGCATCGTTTTACGAATGAAAGGGCATGAGGAACTCCTACAGGAGACCACTTCTGTCAAACACTGTACTTAAAGCACAGAGCAGGACCACAAATACTCCTTTTTACTGAATACCTTCTGATGTGCTAGGTTTTGATTTAGTTTTACTTTGCTGCTGCTGCCTCTGGCCCTTTCTGACTGGCGTTTCCTGCCCGTTTCCAATAACAGGCGCCGCTCGCAGGGGTTTGCACAAGGCTTCACTGAAGCCAAAGCCGATGGGCACAGGATGCCGGTGGAGGTAGGTCCTCCAACGCCCTCATGGTGTTGGGGTGAGTCACAAGCACAGGCACCAAAGCCCGTGACAATATACTAGCACGGCCCAAACGTACCTGTGCAACCTGAAAGTACAATCTAGGGCACGATCTACAAGTAGCTCCAGGCATTAAGGAAAAATCGAGTGTTATGTCCCATGCCGTACGATCAACTAAAACAATGACAGCGGTTTTACAACTAGAAGCTTCTAGGCTTTGGCTGGCTCCTGGTATATACATTTTTAGTGTTTATTTTCCTTTATTTTAGCATAAAGCTTAAACTCATGCTGATAAAAGCTGAAACATTAATTAATTGCATGAGTCTATGGGCTGTCAAAAATATCAGCTGGCATAAAGTTTGCAATAAATCATTGGAGCTCGCAACTCTGGTACTGACAGTTGACCTCAGCAAGTGGGAGTTGTTCAAAACTACAAAAAAGAGCTCTAAATGTGTTTTTTCACCAAAAAAAAAAAGTCTAAATGTAGAATAACAGAATCTGTGCTTATTATGTTTCTCTGATTTCTCAATCAAATTTGCTCAATATGCAACTTAAACATCTGGCTTTCCTTTGGCTGTCAGCTGCTGATCACCATCCCCTCGTGAAACCCTGACCTTTAGAAATCGCTGCAACGAGCTGTTTTGCCTGCCTCAGTTGTGTTTCATGCCTGCAAAAGATGCGGCTTTTGCTTCGTTTTTTTAACACATCTCTTGTTTCTTCTGGTCTCCGTGCTGTTAGCTCAATGGCAGAAAGCACAGGAAACGCTGCCCTGCTGGGGCAAGTCCTTCGAAACAGCAACTTCCGCCACTGCCTTCCTCTAAATTAATGAAGTTGGGTGAAGTGTGGTGCCTCTGCCTCTCTACAGAGGGTGGATGAGATCCTGCCAGTTGGCTTTTAAATGCAGAGCCACTCCGAGCCATCAAAACCAGCGTGGTTTCCCCACAGCGGATGGCATTTAAAGCCAAGGTCCCGGTGTGCTGAGGTGATAGCTTGGAAGAACGGAGGAAGAAGAGAGGGAGTGAGGGTGGGCCCGACCGTGGCCTTTCCCATTGCCAGCCACCCACCAGCAGTCCCAGGGAGGGGGCCCATGCTCACCCCCATGGGAGCCTGCATCAGCCACCCATGCTCTGTGCTGGGGAAGGGTTTTGCCAACTTCATACGTGTTTTTGGCTAGACTAGTTCTGCAAAGCAAAAATGAGTGTACTTACTCTGAAAACGAGCATTTGGGTGTCGGATTTGACACAGCTCCATCGTTGCATCATATAGACGCTCTTTAGAAATGCCCTTCAGCTGAGCTGCGTGAATCATCTCAAGATGATGCCTACAGGAGACAGAAGCATGCTTGGCGATGTCTTCTTCTGACAACTACTTCTCTAAAATGGGCAAAGAAGTCTGAGTGCTCTCTAAGGTATTTTTGGCTGTGTGGTTTACACAGAGAAGGCAGCTTTCAAAGGCCACAGGTAGAAAGTGATGATGTGCCTTATGCAAAGGAGGGTATTTCCCCATGAACATGGTTATGAAAGCAAATAAAGAGTTAAGTATTCCTCCTGGGAGTAACTCCCTTACTGTGAGCCAAGCTGCCCTGATGTGGGAGGGGGACCACAGTGAGGCGAACCCCTGGGTGCCTGCGGGACCTGCACCATTGTCCCTACAAAGCGACCCAAAGAAGAAGACGCCAGAGACCCTTGCCCGCACCAGGCCGTCCCCGCGTGGAGGGGACGTGCTTCCCGCACACCCACGGGCTGAAGGAGGCTGTCTGGCTCTGCACCTACCCACTGCACAGACTACACGTCTTGGTCTTTCCCAGTTACGTGGGGATTAGTCATGTCAGGGCTTGGATGTTGTAACTCTGATGGCGTAATCCTGCCATGTCTTTGGTAACTCGGAGTCTTCCCAGACAAGGCAGGAAAGAGTTTAATGTCTGATGTGAAAAGCAGAAACATCTATAAAGGTGACCACCAAAGTCCTTTGGGATGAATTCATGTGTCATAAAGAAGCAAGAATAGTAGTGGGGCCGAGGTGATTTTCTTTTTTGGTCTGTCATTGCAGACCACTTTCAACTGTGAATTTCTTGATAAATATTTAATATTCATTATGCAATTCCATTCTGACACTAAATCTCCAGGGACACATAGTCCTAATACAGCAACCCCCCTACATTTCTAGAAAGTTTTAAAAGAAACTATTGGTCCTGTTCAATGGACTTCTTTTAATCTTTCCAGACTGCCATAGTCTCTTTGCACTAGTTGAGATGCTGCAGAGACCCCGGGTTTGCTTGTGCTGGTGATCCAGCAGAGCTGCGACATCACGCTGGCAGCAACCCACTGCAGGCCCAGGGGACCACAGCCCTTGCGATCTGTGACAAACATGACATGAAATGAGCTGCCAGCACTGGGAACATCCCAACCCCCCACCATAGTCATCTCATACAAAAAGCGAGTAAGCAGTGAGGATCGGGTGTCTGGCTGGACGCAGGCTGCGAGGGTTCACGCAAACCCGTGGCTCAGACCCATCCCCATCAGTCAAGATGCCGTGTCCTGAGGTGGCTCCGTTCAGCCTCTTTTGATTCAGTCACCAAAATCACAGCTGAACCAAAACATCACCTTTCTTATGCTGCGCAGGCTACCAAAAATACAGCGTGCTTACCCTGGTTTGTTTTGTTTGCATCGCATTCTGCTTTCAGTAAGTTTCTGTTCAAGCATATCAAACGTGGTTTCGGAGGGATTTCCCTTCAGCCTTCACAGCATCCTTCATTTCTCACCATCTGCAGTCACCCTGCTGCTGTTGCGCTATGGGGAAAAAAGTGTTTTGCCTAAATATTTACTAAAGTCCCTGTGCCATAAGAAACCCTCTTGAGCTTTGACAGAAGCTGGACTGCTGAACTGGGTGGGGGAAAAACCTGAGGGGCAAAGGTCTGTGTGAGCACCGAGCCAGCCCAGGGACTGCTGAAGGTGCTGCTGGGCAGAGGGGGAGGAGGGCGAGATCCTGCCAGGCTGAGAGATGCTTTTGAACGCTGCGGTTTCATCTGATATGATTTCATAAAGCTAACATGTAAGGGTCAGATGATGCGATATGCTGCCTTCAGACGTTGCATACACAAGCCCAGCCCACTGTTGAGACAAAAGTGGCTTTAAGCCCCGTCTGTCCATCTATCTGATCCATCTGTTTGCCTTTTGCCAGCTGGCATGAGAAGTTCTTTTATCTGAAACTATTTCCAGCTATTTCTCCAAAGAGTTTGCATGACTTGAAAGAGCTATTTTCAGCATTTTTGGCTGGGGAGCATTCTAGTTTCAGATTTTACGACAGGTATTTGAGCTCATTCCCTTGCTTTTGGAAAGGCTATTACAGCAGGTCATCTTTCATAGGAAGGGTATGCTTCCTGCTCAAGATATTAATCATTTTCTCACATTTTCAATACTTCTTTAGAAAGTGCAGGTTGGTAGCGGATTACTCATGGCAAGCCAAGCTTAAAGCACGAGCAGGGAAGGTTTACATGCTCAATAGGTCTCGGACCAGAATGGGGAAAAGTGCCGGGAAGGGAGCAGCATCTTAGTGCAGCTGCGGGGCAATTGCTCTGCCGGCAGCGGCTGCGTCTTGCTGAGGCCTGGGATTTGCAGATGCTCCATTTGAAACTGCCCACAGGCCTCCAGGTGTGAAGCCGAGAGCTGCTGCTGGGCTTGGTAATGCCCAGGGAATGGGATGAAGCTCCTGCTGTGGGAGAGAGGATCCTTACACCGTTCTTTGTGCCTGCTTCTAGAACACCGGTTGCTTTTAATCCAGATCAGTTATTTTGAAAAGACATTTTTGTTTCTGTTCAGCTCAGACATACCAAAGAACGTTGCAGCTCTGCAAACAAAAGGAAAGGGGCCAGCAGTGATGATTACTACGTTTCTCTGTGGCAATACCCACCTACTGTGCATTCAGTTTTTCAGGAGTAGCTTTGATATGTCTCAGTGGAAGGAACTGTGATATGGATCATGTCTTACTTCGTTTCAGGGAGCTTTGACTAATCTATGCTTCCCTTCATACGTAACAGCCTGATGTTCCCCCGTCCCTGGATAGCAGCCACGTAAGGGAGCAAATATTGAAAAGCATCCTGTGCCTCACGGTTACGCTGTACGGATGGACAGTGGCATAAGGTGGAGAACTTCAGCTACCTCCTGGAGAAGTGTCTGATGCGAAGTCAATGCTGTTGCCTGCGTGCAGTAATCAGCTAGCTTAAAAAAAAAATCTGCTTTGGTTTTTTTTCTTCTTTTTTTAAGATGTAGCAATTTGTGGCCAAATCACAGGGTCTCGAGGGAACGTTCTGGCTGAAAAACTTATTTCAGAATTTGGCCTAACATAACTTTAAGATAAAAGCTTTTATGTAATCGCTAATTCACAGTCGCAGTTACTTTGGCTTCTCTCATTATCATTCTTAAGTTATTTTTTTCATGCTGGGAGTTGGATTTTCCTGGCACTGTGTCTGTTTTCAGCAATGTATACACCACAACTGCTGACAACTAGGAGTTGGATCCCATGTTCCTCGACCCTGGCTGTAGCTTGTTTTTTCTGGCACCGCTTCAAAGTCTCCCATCTGCACTAGTCTCCTGATGACCAGCGGCGGTCCTTCAGCTGCGTGAGAAATGCCTGATGTTATCCTGTTGTTCTCGCGCTCCTCTGGACCCGTTTCTCGGGCCGTGAGCGCAGTCCCGCACCGGCTGTGCGGCCCTCGCCTGTTCCTAGATAGAGCCTTATCAGGGCTGGCCATGGCAGCACTCCCATCCCCTTCCAGCCCTCCCCTGCGGTTATGGGGAGGCCCGCTAGCTTTGTGCATTTTAGTGTGGCTGAAACGGTGCTTTGCTGCTTCTCTGGTTTTTCAGTCCTCTTTGCTTTTCCATGAGATACTCCCCCCTCCCCCTGACCTCCACTCCAGCTAGGATCTGTAGCAGATCACCTCTGCACCCTTCAGCTGCTGACAGCGGGAAGGAGAGCGCTCTCTCTACCTGCCTCTCATCTCCACTGACCGGGATATTTTTTTCCAGGCCTGGTTCTGGGACGTGCGTATCTCCAGGGTCGCCCCTTATCCTGCTTACTCACAAGGTGCTGCTGTTCCTCTTAGCAGCATTTTGAATTACTACAGCCCTTTTATGCCTGGATTCCTCCTGACTCGGCTTGCCAAGAGTGTGACTTCTTAAGGGATGTGTGCTGTCTGGTAACAAGCAGGTGTCCCTGCTCAGTTGGGAGGCTGGATGTTTCTCTGAGCTTACTCTATAGTTTAATGTGTGCACGGTGTACTTGGCAGATTAAAAGTATGTACATTCCTCCCCCACCACTTGTCTGGGTTTGTTTATTTTTGTTATTCCTGTTATATTCGGTTTCATTTGTTATTTTTGGTTTTGTTTTCCAGGCCTCTTTCCTTTCCTTACTTTTGCTCAGCATTAAGGAATCTTTTTTTGAGCTTTCTTGGTATTCGGGGGGAAAACTACTATTACTGTTGAGTGTTTCATGCCTCTTTATCGTGCCTCACCAGACAGGGCATGCAGGAGCTTGCGCGTGCATGTTCCTTCCCTGTCCTCATTCAGGTGTCAACTTACTTTCATCTTCCTACACCTCCCAGCACGTGTTGAAGCTTTACCCGGCACTCAGGGTTTCCATTACCTCCATACCACAGCTGACATGAAGCAGCAGTCTTCAGCCACCCTGCTTTCTGCTGTCATTCACCAGCCACCACTAGGAAAGCAACATTACCCCAGGCTGGCAAAAACCTCCTCCTGGAGCCCCACTCCCACCAGCAGCAGCACTGGTGGTTGGCATGTACTCCTCGCTCAGTTGGGAGAGCAGGAGCGTCCCAGCCTGGCTACGTTCTGTGGAAAGCCATTTCTCTGCTGATCTCCTTTCCTGCCTGCCGGTGCCCCGCTGGTTTCCATGGTATTCGTGGTTGTGTAGGGGTGGCAATTTCAGCATCCTGGCAGCCTTCCAGGCTGCCTCTCTATAAAACCCTGTATGGTTTCAAACACATATATATTTTTCTTATTTCTCCTTCATCCCACAGAGCTGCTGTGTGCTTTTAAGCAGTTAATCTATGCCATCCTTTCCTTATCTCACAGGCACAGTGTGAGGTCGTACCCGTTCTTGCTGGCAAGTTGCTTTGAGACCTTCTGATGAAAGGTTTGCTGTAAAGGCAAAGAATTATCGTAGCCATGCAATCGCTCTGATTTCCAGGGGATGGTACAAAGCATCCTACTGAAACAATAACAGAAAGTCCCAACGACTACAAGCTGCTTCTTGGAGCTGAACTTAAATGGGATGCCATCCCCATTCACTTTCATCCTGTCATGTAAGGACTCCGATGTCTTCATCCACCCTCTGAGAGCTGCTGTGCCCTGGCAGGAGATCTGCAGCCGCTGCAGCACTGTGGCTGGATGTGTGCTCCCAGCTCAGCTACACATCTGTAATGGCACTGCAGAAAAACATCAGAAAAATCCTTCTTGTTACAGACGAGGCCTAATCCTCTGTTTTGTTTCTTTTAAAAAACAAAACCAAAAAAAACCAGGGCCTTACTCTAAGCAACAGTTGGAGTGAGCAGAGCACACATCTGGTCTCAGCTTCATGCAGACTTTCATAATAGTGTCTAGCCATAATAGTCTCATTTTCTGGAAGGGAGTCATTGCTGCTCTTAGGGTTGAATGAACTCTGATCAGGCTCGGACCTCTACGTGTCAGGGTGAAAAAACACCTCGTGTCTGAGCTGCGGGAGGCCGGAGGAGTTGAAGAGAGCGGGTGCTATGTTTGGATATGCACAGAGCGGCCTCTGTTTCATTTAATTTGGGAAGGGTGATTAAGTGGTGACCTTCTCAGCTAAAGACAGCAGGTCTGTGATCTGTGGCTTCGGCTGTTTAGGGCTCTGTTTCATCCGAGGGTAGGATACATTTGGCGACGCAGGCTAATACTAGATTGGAGATCCCCCCCCGCTCTGTTGTTGAGATGGGTTTAATGGCCCCGAGTTAAAGGAAGATGCTCTTTGGTGTGCTAAAGGGAAAGGGGCTGTGAACTGCAACACATATTAACTATTTGTATCTGTAGAAACCACAAAAGGAGATAATACAGTAGTAACAGCTGCCCCTGGAATTATTTGTGCACATGTTTGGCTCCAAAGCTTTCTGTCCAGCTGGCTGGAGGTCACTGCAAGCGCTGATAAATACTTGCCAAACGCCAAGAAGAAGACAGGACAAGGTCAGAAGCTCTTCTGGTAGCAAGGCAGAGCGTGTTTAGCAAACACCGCTATCTTCCGAATTGGAGTGAGAGATTTCATCAACAAAACACGCAGGGGAGGTCTGAATGCTAGCGGAGGGCAGGAGAAGTCTGCTTTACAGCTTTTGGCTAAGCTGAGCGAAACATGGGACTTGCTGTTTCCTTCTGAGCAGAGGATTATCTGCTGGCTTGCCCCAGGGACCTGCTCCTCTGGGCGGGTGCGGAGAAACTTCTGAGCCTTTTCTAGCCACATCTGAGTGCAGCGGTGTCAGCGCAGCCGGCCATGGAGTCTTCTGTCCCCCCCAAAATATCGCTGCCATCCCCCTGTCCCATCACTGTATCTGTATCTGTTTGGGCCACGCCAAAGGAGCGGGGCAGCTGTGGGACGGAGAGAAGAGAAGCCCAGCTCTGGCTCTGCAACAGCTGCAGGTGCCTGCACTTGGTTATCCAAATTCGGGGACATTTGAAGCGGGGCTTTGTGATCAGCAGCCCTTTGCTCAGGTCCGGCCTGGTCCTGCCTGGCAGACAGGCCCAGAGCCGCGCCGTTCAGTGGTGTGACCAGACGGCTGGGAGGTCTTGCAGGTGCTCGTGTCTTCTACATGCTGGGGTGGCTGAGGAGAGCGCGTGCCCTGCACACCCACACCTCGCCCAGGGACTGTGCGTGTGGATGCGACCCTGGGTGGGAAGCTGAGGTGGCAAGTCTGGAATGGCCTCTGGAGGCCTGGTTTCATTTGTGAGTCAAAGTTTTTTAGACCTCTGCAATTTCAAATGACAGAAGGTAGCGTGGGGTGAAGGGAGCGACTGTGCCCTCGACACTGGCTGCATGCCCGAGCAACTCCAGACGGGTGCCGATGGTCTGGCCTGTATCGCTTCAACAAGGGGATTCCTGATGGATGTTTTGGGGAAGCAGTTAGTTGGGTTTATTTTTCTGAATCGATCTGTGAGAGGCAAGCAGGCCGTACAGAGATACTGACTCATTTCTGGATCTGATGAACATTCTGATGAATCTGAAGGAACATTCTTCACAGATAAAAATAAGTTTCAAAATTGCCATGCAACAGCTGTCATGTTACAGGCAGAAGCATAAGGGATAGAAATCTCCTGTTTGGTGCAGTAAAAGGTAATAATTTTACTTTGATCTTTCTCCAGGTGATGTTCCTGTAGCTGGCCGCATGCAGGAGAGGAACGCTGAGCAGGCACGCTCAGAACAGCACCTTCCTCTGGAAGCCATAGCTCCAAGAGAGGTCAGCAATCTGCCATTGTGCTTGCGGTGGCAGGAAGCCCGGAGTTAAGAAATGCTTCAGTTTTAACTCTCTATTTCCACTGTTTTTTGCCTTTTCAAGAGAAGGCAAAACCTGAAGAAGCTCTGCTGTTGGGTTCATATTTTATGTATCCTTTGTCATTGCAAGGGGAATTGTAAGAAGCCTGAGCAAAAGCTGTTCACTCGACTCAGCTGCTGATTCCTTGAAAAGGAAATAGGAAGAGACCGAGGAGCCAGGTAACAGCAGAGACCGAGGGCTGCACTGCAGCTGCTGAAAGACACGGAGGGAAGGGGACATATGCCCTGTTACACCAAGCGACTGTCCAAAACAGCAGCCTCAGAGGAGAACCACAGCTGCAAAGGAGCTGCCAAAGAAGAATGAAAAGAGGTAGGGGAGAAATGCAACCCTGACTGTGCTGCCATCCGCACCAGCTGCCCAGGCTTGGCAGGCAGCAAGGAATAGGTTAGAGCCATTCAAGGGGGACAATGTGTCCTGAGGGGAGTGGAGTAACAGCCAGGCTTCACACCTCCAACGCCTGGTAGCATCCAGGGGCAAATGGTGCACCACTGCTACCACTCAGGATGTTTGGGGAGCAGTTACATGCATGGTTGGTTTGCCATGAAAATATGTCATTTAAAGTAACAAGTAACAACTAACAACTGCATTTTGTAGACACTGCTTCTGTCCTTTAGATGAACGTCTGATGCTTGTCAAGCTGGCGTGGAGTTCAAGGCTGGCCAGCAATGAGCATGCATACAGGCTGCTTCCTCCAGACATCCGCCACGGCAAATTGAGTGCAGGTCTACCAAGGCTTTATCAGAGGGTTTCATTTTGTTCTGAAAGGGCATTTTTGTTAGCTTTCTGCTAGAAGTATTGTGCTGATTAGAGAAATATTTTTAGGTCTAATCGTCTGCGAGAAATTAAAGAACAAAAAGGAAAAGGTGGATTTTGAAAACCAACCTGGCTTGCACTGCCAAATAGCTCGTGTAGTGAGTGATTAAAAAAACCCCAAACAACAGCAGCAAACAACCCCCCACCTCAAAACCAGAAGGAAAAAGGAAGGCAACGGCAGGAGGAGTGTTGGAGATGCCCTGAGTTCTGTTCCCAGCCGCCTGTTGAGAGTGTGAGAAGCTCTCAGGAATGAAACCCTGCAGGTCTGTGGCGATGACATACTCCTCTGCTAGGGACCAGAAGATGATTCTGACACAACTCATTACATTTCTATTTCTGACTAAGTCCATTGTTGGATTTAATGAATAAGTGATGTTTTGAACTGATAAACACCCTGCAGCAAATTTCCCATTTTATGTTGTGATGAACAAGCCAAGAGATTCCAGCAAGCTGTAAAAGGCCTTTAACATACAATTTCAGGCTTAATTCAAAGTGGGAGGCCCTTCTCAGAGCTAGCTTGAAAGTTTCTCTCACCTCCACCCCCAAAATGGAGATAAAGTTTCCACAGACTAAGCAGTGTTATCTCTAAAACAGGACAGCAACCGCTACGAACATTGTTGGTAGTTCGTTATCACAGGGAAATACTGTGTATTATGAAACATAAAAATGTCTATTAACTATTTCACTGCTAATCCTTTTAGATAAAAATATTTCTTTTGCGTGTGCACCTTCCTCTTACTTCTCCTCGCATACTGAAGGCTTACCTGTCCCACACCCACCTCCTTCTTTTCCAGGCTTGGCCCTGGCATCTTTGATCTTGCAATTATGGGCTCCCCATAGGAAACCACTCGCTATACCAAAACCAGGGAATGTGAGACCAACGTAAAAGAAGCTTAATATAAAAATAAATCTTTGCAGAGACTGTGACAAAAGTAGTGCAGTTAATTTTTGCATGAAATTAATTAAAAGTCTCCCGTGGAAAGGTAAACAAAGCTGCCAGAAATTTCTCTTCTGATATAGAATGATGATGCCAAAAACTACCGTGACTTTGTTGCAGAGTATGGTTCATCTTGCAGTACATTACACAGCAACAGTGTAGAATTAGAAAAACCCAGGTCTGAAAACACTGACTAGTTCATACTCGCAAATGTTTATTTTTTTTCAAAGGCTCGAAAGTTGGTGCTCTTTTCTGTGCTTCAGAGACAAAGAAAAATGAAGTCATAACAGCCTTCAGACGCATTTTATGAGTCTAAAGGCCAGAAATAATGTCTGGCACAGATTATTTAACTGGACTAAAGGGGAAACAAATTCCCTCTGAGGCAAGGATTTTAATTTACTGTTTCCTTGAGGCTGCTGGTAGAACTGCGAGCGTGACAGCCTGCTCTGGTTCGTGATGCCACAGGAGGCTTTGCCAGTCTCGCATCTTGGCAGGGCAGACTGATAGTCATGGATAGCGCTTTTCCTGCCTGTCAGAAAGAACAGAAAGAAATTTGCTTTCCCCTCCAAAGGACTTTTCCAGGGCTTCAGTCACAGGTTGATGTTTCTCTGTCCCTCTTTTGTGGAATCTGTTTTCCCCAGATAAAGCTGAGCCCTGGAAAAGGGAGCAGAAACTGACAGTGATTCAGACAAAGTGGAAGTGATGCTGGTAGGTTGCAGGAAGGCTCTGAAGGGAAGGAAGCCTTTCCCTATTCCCAAGGAAACGCGTCCATGCTGAAGAAAGGTGCTTCTGGGTCCAGGTTGCTTCTAAAGTCCCCAGAGGATTCAGCATTTTTCTTTCTGCATATCGTGTGCCCACTTCCATGTAACTGTGGTCTTCCCACAGCCGCCCTCGCCATTCTGACCTCTAACTGCAAGGGGATTTACGGGGGTGCGTTAATGCCTCTGTGTGACACCCTGGATGGGACGCTGATGGGAAAATCCATGTAAAATAACTAACCGAATACTTGAGAGGGTAACGGCGTCTGTGTGTGCTTACTTGTTTGGCTGCATTGGCTGAAGCTTTAGCTGCTAACTCAGCAGACTGTAAGTAGACAGTATTGTCTTTTCAGTTCGTCCTGGCTGCAATTCAGGATGTTAATAATAATCTAGAGAGCTATATCAGGCTCAGATCCTAGCTATCAGAAACCACCTCTCTCTCCACGTGCTGTTACAAGAGGAGAGATGGGGAGATGATCTTGCTGACAGATCCCTAATTTAGCAATGAGTGGCAGGCATTCGCAGTGGAGACCCATACCAAATCCATTATTTATTAAGCTATTACTTATGATCCAGAATGAGGGTGTTTATTTGTAGGAAAGTCTGTGAACATCTTGATAGCTGTTTTAACATATGTCTATGCATCAGAGTCAATGCTATGGGGATGCTTTGTTTTTAAATTAGGAACCAAGTATGTCCTAAAAACTAAATGTCAGGCCTTGCTATTATCCTCTTTCCCCAACACTGACGACAGCACCGAGAGAACGCTCTGGCCAAGTCAATGGGCAGCCAAATATAATTTATGGCTTGTTTTAAAATGATTTGTTGACTTCATGAAAGGCCCTGTCAAAAAGAACAGTCCCCTGAGTCCGAACAATGATAACAGTTATGTTGCGTCAGCACTGAAAAACTCTTGGATAACAGTGAACCTACCCTGAGAAATCTTGTTAAAGTGCCTGAAAATTGCACTTTCTAAAAAGAAACAGGGCTCAAGCTATTGCTTGGTAGTTAATTTTGGTTTTCTTCATGCTTTGTACATTTTGTTTTTCACTGATTTTTCATGCTTCCAAGAGAGTATTCCATATTTTTCCATATTCCGGGTAATTAAAAATAAACATGTGTTGTTTAAAGGAGATACTGCTAACAAGGACGTGTTTAATTTCACTTATGTACAGTGTTGACTTTGCAAGTGATATCGACATGTTTGCGCCTGCATCAGTATGACCGAGAGTGGGAAACATCTGAGACGCAAATCAGCCTTATTTCTCATCCCAGTGCCTCACTTAAGCACAGGCGCAGCCCCAGTGTGCTGCACGTGTGGTTCAAAGCTCCTTCGCCCAAGGGCAAGACACATGTGCCCTGCCATGGACTTGGTGCACATCAGACTGACATCTCAGGGAGCTTGCAGCCACCACACCCCGGCTCCTGCACCTGTCCTCCTTGCCCCCTGCCCCTTGACAGCCCTCCTGGCGCAGCCTCGCCCCTGCCTGCCTGCAAGAACGGCAAACACAGTTGCAGAAGAGCATCTGCTTCATAAGGTCTTTTCTCCTAACAGTCTTGTCTCCGTTAAGTTCAATATTGTTGTTTCATTGGGTGAAGTTGTTCCTGGTGGAAATATAGTGCTTTAGTCAGACTATTTTCTGACTGAGTTTTATGGGTTTTCTCTTGTCTCCCCCCTAGCCTTACCTGAAGCCACACCACAGGTTTACCGTGATGCAGCTCTGCAGGTTTTCATTATCCTGAGTGTTTTCCCACGGGTCTTACTTGAGGTTGCTGAGTATTAGGCTCGTGAAATCCTAGCTTACAGATAAAACAATATCACAGAAAGAATTATAAGTATGTTTGTGTCCAAGCACATAACAATGAGCGAGTCTGAGTGTGACAGTTTGTATCTCTGGTTTCCTCCCACCACCGTGGGAAAAGGAAGCCGCTTCTGTGCTTAGACAGCAGCGATTACTTCCTACATCTGTGTGGTGAAGCAGGGGTCAGCCCCTCCTTGGCCCTGCCAGCTCCAGAGAAACAGGGGTGCAGCAGCTCCAGCTCCGCAGCCCGGCATCGGTGTGCAGCCAGGAGCCCTTCACAGCCACACTGTGCTAGGGGGAACCTGGTCCTCGAGGAGAAGGTCTTTTGCAAAATTCAAAATAGGGTAGGGAAGGAGGAGAAAGTCTTTGCAAACTGCTGGGATTGCAAGTCTGGGAGATTAGTCCAAGGACCTGATATAAGCTCAGGCGAAGCAGATCCACAGCCCCATGGCCTTCACAGGGGTGTTTTCTTGATCAGGATTTTGTGAAACTGAAAGAATTATATTAAAAATGGCATGTCTTGTTCCTTCTTTCTAGGAAAACACAGAACAAAATCCAATCCATTTTGTGGAGAGAAAAAAAGAAATGTAAGTATTTTAAGGCAGAATATCTGTCTTGTACAATGTCTTGTGGAGAAGTACTCCCTGTATTAATTAATGAGCCAAAACTAGAACCATTAAAACAAGCAAGACTTCTGTCATTTACTTCAGGCTGAGCAGGTTTTGATACACGTCATAAACAATTACAGTAATTTTCTTTTACCATCTAAACAGTGAAAGTGCTGTGCAACCCACACAGTTAGGTTCTTGTTTTCTGTGAACAAAGTAGATCTCGCTTCTTTTATTGGTAGGTACAGCTGGGCAGAAGGTGTGTTGCTGACCCAGAAAAGAACACTGGATTTTGGTCCCGCAAAAAATACTCAGTGTTGGGGTTTTTTTTCCTCTCTTGGAGGTAAAATTATTCTGTTTGTTGTTGTTTTGTTTTTTGGTTTTTTTTTGCTCCTAAAGGTTATTTCTTGACAGTTCACATTCCGCAAATAACAGGAAGGATACTGTGGTTAACGTGGTTGCAGTTTTGGAAAGTGGCAACACAATCTGGGATTCTACATTTTATTGCCTCTCACCAATATCCATGTTAGATCTGCATAGATTAGAAGCAAAGACATTGTAACAAACTTTTAAAACATTTTTATAACTGTCAGTCAGCCACATAAACTCAGCTTCACCCTAAGAATGTTAAGCTGTGTCTCTTGCTGAAGCATCACAGTGATAAAAATCCTATTAGAATTTAATAATTCTCTTCATGATGCAAGAATTGATTACATCTATTTCACCTGTTAATTGTCACTTGTGAATTGGAAAAGAGTTATGCAGAAACCTTTCATCATCTATTAAAATCATAACTCCGATTTGCAACTATACCACTTTATGTGGTAGTGTTTAATATTTTGAGGCATGGAATTGGATTTTTTAATTTGTATTCCTTGCAACCCATTCCTGAAACTGGTGTAGGAACTTAGGCACAGGGAAGCATTTCCCGTAACTGACCCTTTGGAGAAGCCCGGATACGAAGGCGCCTCCTGTGTGCGGGATGTTTTTAAGAACTTTTTTCTACGCTACACCCTGTAAACCTCGTTTGAAAGAGCCTCACTAGGCCAGAACATCAGACATGACATTCCAGTTATAATTCTCCCAGCAGCCTCAGTTATCCCATCAGGCCTCAATTATGTCTTTGGTCCAGTGCAATATAGCAAAGGTTAAAGCATACAAAGAGCTCAGCAGGTTGACTTTATCTTTCTTTCGAAATCATACAATCTCCGTAAGAGGCAGATAATGGTTTTGCCTGGGAGGGCCTGGTGGCTGAAGCCACGCGAGCTGGGTGGACTCGCGCGGGCTCAACGAGGGGCAGCGAGGAGCAGGCGCCATTGCCAGCGCTTGTAGGCCCAGCTCGGCGCGGGCCTGCAGCGGGGCACCGGGCAGGCGCTGCGGGCTTTTCAGAAGCGAGGCCGCGGAGTTCCAACCTGATGCAATCTCAGGGCCTGCACAAGGTTTTTTTGTTTTGCTGTTGAACGCGGTTCTGCGGTTCCCCCCGCTGACGGGGTCTCAGGCGTTCTTTCCCGCAGGCTGCCCGGGAGCGGCCTTTGCCGCCCGCGGCCTTCCCGGGACGGTCTGTCGGAGCCTCCACCCGTGCGGGGCGGGGCTTAGCTCACACGGCTACCCCTTGTCTGCAGCGCCCTTTGCTTCACCGGCGCACCCGGAGGCTCAGCCGCAACCGGGGCGGCCCGGCCGGCCGCTGCCCCCGCGGGTGACCCCCGGCCGCCGCCTCCCACAACATGGCGGGGCGGGTCGCCCCCACGCCGCCCCGCCCCCTGCCCCT
>VZSC01010945.1:70664-117857 GCA_013398225.1 Steatornis caripensis
TTTTTTTTTTTTTTTTTTTTTTTTTTTTTTTTCCTGGAAGAAGGGACTTCTGAAGGTCAAAAATCTTGGTATGAAAGCATATATGAATCAAGAATGCCCAGCATCTCAACTTTTCTTTCAAATACAGTTTTTTAAAAGCATAGACTTTTTTTCCCCGCTTGTGAAAACTTCCGTGAGTTTGTGGTTTCTCTGCCCTGGTGAAGGAGAAGGGTTACTGAAGGAGTGAGTATAGATTTGAACCAGGCCAAGGGCTGGGCAGGTGCGGTAGGAACACATTTGCACAGGTTTGCCAATTCACCTCAATGCTAACCTGGCAACAGCATTCCCAGTATTTCGGTTCTGGTTTTGCCTTGTTAAAAGGGTATTAATGATGCCAGCTCGTTCGGTTGTTTTGTGAATAGGAATCTATTTTCCCATTGTGATTTATTTCTTAATTGTGAAATTTTAACAATCCACATTTTAAAAAACCTTGGTCATAATCCTCTGTGAAAGTAATTACACGGATGATTTCAGCTTTAGTTAAGGTAACTAATGGTTGATTTTAAGTTTACAGTGCATTTCAGAAAAAAAGTCTATACATGGGGAAGCTACACTAATGTGTAATTCTGCCCTTTTATGTTCATGAAAAGGCCAACACTCTTTCTTCTCGTCCCCTCCCCCAAAGTATGAACTGTACGCTCCCATCAGAGTGAAAATGCTGCCTTTGTAGCTTTGAAAACCCCTATTAATTCTTACTTCTGATTAGTGAATGGATACTGTATCTCAGCAGTGTATAGAATTGAATGTTTATACATGCAAAATCATGACATCAGAGGGAAAGTATTTTCGTAACAGGTTTGTAAATTTCTGTCTGGAGGAGAATATCTGGACCTCCTTGGGGAGAGCTCCACAGAGACCTGGGCTTACTACGGCCAGGAAAGGAAAGATGTAAAGATGCATAAAGAAGATGACAAAAAACCCCAAATTTTACAGTGGGGATGTAGACGACAGTTTCACTCATAATCTGGAATATGAATGAGGAAATGTTCTTCTTTCACCTTTGTGATTGAAGTTGTTATAAAGAACTAGCTCTAGATGCAGACTTATTTGCTGATTATTAGGGGGAAAATACTACTGGCTTCCTTCATAAAATCCAGATCTCAACAGGTATCTGGTAACTCTGTATTTAAATCATGTATTAGTCCTTGTAAAGAGAAATGCTACAGTAATAACATTTTACCGATACTAGTCTTGGGTAAAAATTTGAGGGGTTTAAAAAGTTATATTGGAAAAAAATGGTTTGTGCCACTTTGTTCTTTACTTCTCAAATGACTTGAAATACCTGTTTCTAAATCCTTTGTTTAGAACTATGAGACTTATTTATATGCCATTATATTTTAGAGGATTCAAATGCGTTAATTGTGAGGGTTGTGACTGAAGAGGTGGTTGGTGAACCTTTGAGCTATTCCCCAATATTGCTAAATAATTTTGTTGGGCTGTTCATATGGACCTGACATTAAAGATATTATCTTTCCTCATTTCACTTGCTTGCCTTCTGTGATATGCAATACTAAACCACTTTTCCTTCTTTATACACATGCAGGGTAGGCAGCATTCCATTGTCTAATGTGCAAATTATTTGTGGAAAGTATAAAGTGAAAATTAAAGCAAATAGAATATCCTTTTATCTTTAGGAATCTCTCCATAAGTCTGTATCTGTGCGGTTCAACAGGGCTGCAAAATTTTCAGTGTGAATGGAGCTGGATAGAGATTGAAGTATTTTTTTAATGATCGTTTAAATTTTTAATTAAAATGAGTGAACTGAAGCATCTTTATCCAATTCTGTCTCGCCAGTAAAAGTTACTTGAGTATGTCAAACATAATTTGTTTGAAATATGAATTGTGGGGCATGAGGAAAAGCCTGCTTTGGCTCTTCAACTCTGTTCATAGAATTCAGTGTTTTGAATTAGTAACCAACTCTATGTATCTTCCATATTAAACAGGGTTTTTAAAACCCATCTGCACCCCAATTTCTACTTCTTTACTAGAAGCTATACCCATTGTTTATGGCTCATTCAGATGTAAACTAAAAATTAAATTTATTTTTCTGTTTAACTTGGGAGCTGTCTCGGAAATATTAGCCTAGCAGATGGAAACAGACTGTTTCCTTGAGGGGCACGACTGGTATGTTTGATGGATAACCACACGTACAAGTGTAGCCTGTGTGCCAGACTAGAGCTTCATTAACTGTCTAGTTGTGTAAAGAAATAGTGTAGCTGTGAAAGCACAGGATTCTGCACAGAGCCATTCACCTTGCTGGGAAGAGCCTTCTTTCCATTAGGTAAATCAGCCCATATGAACCTCTGTGATATTTCAGCCAAGCCGCTTCCAGTTCCCAAGCAAACTCCAGTAGTTCTGTACTGCACTGTGCAGTGTAGGCATAGCCTGTGAGGAAATGGAAGCTGCACTCATCTGGTGGTTGAGGAGCCCAAAGTTCAAGCTGATGCCTTACACAGATACGTTGCTTCAGCTTGAATGGTTTTGCCCTCAAAGGAACCACGTGTAAAAGGTTGGCTAAATTGTTTGCCTATCCTTCTCTGATGAAGGAAGGCAAACCTCACTTCACCATGGACAAAGAGGGAAGCATAACTGTATTTCTTATAATTATTCTTACAATTTAAGAACTTTGTAGAAGCAGTTGTTTTGATGACACCGCTCTAGCACGTATTCTGAACTTCTCTAAAACTTCTCCATTGTTGTTTGCCCTATCTTTTAATATTCCATTAGGTATTTCTCAGTAGTCTGTATAGTCAGTGGTGGTGTTTCCTTGGCAGAGACCACCTTCCTCTGCCTTTCTCACTAGAGAGATGAGAAAGTTGATAGGTTAAGTTCTTCAGAAATGTTTTATTTGTAACAATAGAGTACATGGGTCTCTGGAACTATGTTTTGTCTGGACTCAGTCTGGCTGTGCCATGAATGTGTGCTGTCATTTTCTGAGCAGAATCTAACTTTCCTCACCAGGGATGTGTGCAAGCAGCATGTAGAGTTTTATTTGGAACAAAATGTTTATGCCCTCAATAAAACAGTCTTGGCGATTCTTTGTGTTGGGTAGGACAAGAATCTGTGCATAGCTTGCGTGCAGTTTTAAGTATTAATTTGATTAAGCTTGTAGACTTCGTGGAACTGCTCACTGCTTGAATTTGAATTTAAAAATAAGTGAAACAGAAGAACTGTTCTCCAGAACAGAAAATCAGTTTGGGTACTGAAATGTTGTTTGTTTGTTGTTGTTTTCTTTTTCTTTTGCTGAAATGTAAGTTCCCAGAAGTGTAAGGCTGGAAGTGACTTCTGTTTCCTTCGTGGTCTGGTTGCATAAGTACCGATAACGTTTGCCTAACATCTCTCCGATCTCCAGTGAAGAGGGATTTCACAGCCTGTCTAGGTAGTCTGTCCTGTTACAGTGCTTAATTATCATGTTTTTCATAATGCAATGGTAGTAGGGTTTTTTCCCTTTCTATCCTAATGCAAGATTATTTAAGATATGCCTTAATTAATATGTGGCAATCCATCTGAACATACAGCATGGAGTATGCACACAGATAATTGCCAGGGAACATCAGTCTTGTAAGTTCATATGTTGAAGCCTAGCGTCTCAATCTCGGCTACAGTAATTTGTGATGGGAAGCTTGAGTTGACTACAGGTATTTTAAAATGAAATTTTTGCAGTGTTTGAAAACTGTTTTGTAGACTTACTCTCTTCCTAAATTTTTGCTTTCTGATGGTGTCCTCCTGACTCCAGTGGTGTGTTAAATGCAGAGCTGGGAGCTGCACTGAGCAGCGGGAGTGGAATCTGATAGGAGAGGTCAGTCTGGGTGTGTGACCAGGAGGAGGAAAGGCTGGCAGGACTGGAGGGATTTGAAAAGATGAAGGATTCAGTCTGGTTTGCAGTGGGATGAGAAGTAAGGCGTATTAGACAGCCAGACAGAGATAACGTCTTTTATTTGTCAGACTTGTTTGGAGAATGAGCGCATGCAGTTGTGTAGTTTGTGTTGGGGGAGAGAAGGAAAGCATAGTTGTAGGTAGCAGTTTTGAAGACTTCTGTTCTCTCTTGTGAGAATGGATGAGAGACCTAGTCATTTAGATAATGCCTTTACCCTTGTCCCCTTCCCTCAGTCTCATAAGTTTAGAAACCACGAGGTTTTTGGGTGGTGATGGCATTTTATTCCAAGTCATTGGTGTGTGTCAGTTTTGTCAATTGCTGCCTTGGCTTTGCATCAAATCACATCTTTTGTTTTGAACTCTAAAGGTGTCTACCTTCTGCATCTCTCAGTACTTTGTATTTCCTCTTTTGTTCCTTATTTCTGTGAGAGAGCAAGGGAAAAATAGGTGCTGTGAACACAGGAGACTGTCATTGCCTTCTGCACACTCTTCCATCTCCACCATTAACTTCTGAATCTGCTGGCCAATTTCAACCATATGTGAAAGATGCTAAAAGTCTCAAGAGATTAATTTGCTACTGTTTTCATGAAAATTAGGAACAGAATAGAGGAGACAATTCCAAGGTAGAGGCTTCCCAAGGGAAAAGTGCAGCAGAACTCAGCCCAGCTAATTGTCTTTGCTGAAAACTGACTGCCCAGTCAGTGCAAGAATGCTGGCAAGTGCGTTGGTGCATACACCGTTCTGGACTGAGCGCAGTATATTTTGTCTTCTGTTCACTCAACGTGCCGTAGGAGATCTAGGGGAGAATTGGGGATCTCTTTTGTGGGAGGGATGGGAGTTGGGTAAGAAGTGTGGGAGGAAGCGCATGTTTATAGGCAATTAGTCTGCTGCTTGTGGAACAACTTGTGTTTCTGAGACAATGTAGTAGGTAATTTTTTTAACCAAACTTCCAGAACAATGCCCAAATCACTTTAGTGAATGGCTATCATCCATTTATGACTTCAGTGTGTATGAGTAACTTGAAGTTTATGGTACGTATTGTTTTTCACACTTTCAAAACTGGATTTAATTGACTATCCTGCGAATACCCTTAGCTTTAGTTCAGATACCCCACACATTAAACTTTCTTACAGTCTTTTTTCAATGGTGCTCTAACTTACATTTTTCCTATGGTTCCTTGGAATGTTTTTGTTAGGTATTATGCTTGCTTGAACCTGTGAAGTGCATGAAAAAATAGCTCTATTATTTGTGTTAAGCAGAGTAATGGAAAGGCATGTACTGTCACCTTCTTGGCTGGAGTAAGTGGCAGACAGTGACACAGCTAGTGGTCCAGTGAAC
This sequence comes from Steatornis caripensis, assembly GCA_013398225.1. NCBI lineage: Eukaryota > Metazoa > Chordata > Aves > Caprimulgiformes > Steatornithidae > Steatornis > Steatornis caripensis. Next base: position 75,918 of record VZSC01010945.1, read on the forward strand.
CTCTGAGCTGCTGTTTTTACCGGCAAGTGGGCTAGGTGATGCTAGCAGTGGTGCACAGCAGCTCTTACTATTATGTTTAGCTAAAAGCTGATAGTACATTTATGCTCCTTGTTCTACTATATATGCTTTTTCTATTTTGAGTTGTAAGCAGGATGGGTGTAAGAAAATATGAGTAAGAGACTTTTTCTTTTGAGATGACTGAAAGTGTAACCATAGGTTGTGTATGTTAATTCGGCTCCTTAATTTATACATTAGAGAACGCAGAACTTAATTAATATCCAAGTATTGGGCGTTGGCAATGTCATCTCTTAAGCTCATCATTCTTGGCGTGAAGTACATTTCCCTCTGCATAAGTCACAAAGGTCAGGTTCACCTGGTGTGAGAGGCTTTAACATAGTTCAGTGACACGTACGACTGACTAAACATGCTCTACTGCTCTTGCTTTTGCCATATCAGACTTACTCAGTTTGGTTTGGTTTCTGTTAAAAATAAAATGTTTTATTTCTGCAACCAAAGCAGCATGAGTACAGATATGTGGAACAAAACTCCTAGACCATCTGTATTAGAGAACCTTAATTAGGTTTTCCAAGAATTTAAGCTAATCCACAATCCTTTGCTATTCTGAAATTTATTAAATTTGACAAGCATGTATCAGGAAAAATAATGGGTCATGTTACTACTATTCAAGCTATTTTTCCTATAGTAATGATTGTACTAAATAAATGATCTTAGAGGACTGTGTTTAGTTGTCCGTTGCTAAAAAGTGTTTGCTTTTGTTAGCAATGGAGTCGTTCTGTTGTAAATAGTTTGTTGCTGAACCTACCTGAAAATTAATCCTTCTTTCAGAGAGAAGTCAGTAAAGTTGATTTAGTTGGGGGGCGTTGCATCCCTATACCTTCTAAGTTGCAAAAATCTTGGTGCTGACATACCGTACGCTGTAGATATGTGCTATATGTGAACTTTGGTAATCCTTTTATTTGTTTAAAACCTAAATACTAGAAATTACTTTTCTGTATTTATTTGCAGACAAGGGACCTTCTTAGCTGAAGATTAGATTAGTTTTTTTTATGATTGCCGATTCTTAAATATAAATTTTAGTTGTATTTAGCTGTCTTAAGATATGAATGATATGTGGAGCCAATATAGTAAGCTGAAGAAAACTAAGATTGTAGTAGGAAAATTGTAGCACCTATCTTTTTAGTTAGACTGTGACACCGCCATATATATGCAAAGCAGGCACTTAGGCCAAGAACAAGCCTTCTGTATTAAAATAGTTTCAGTTTATTTGTATTTATAAATTCAGTGCAATCAGAGAAGGATAAAAGGAACCCTGTAATGAAGTCCGTCTGGATGCCACCACTGTGTCAGTTTCTTATGTTTGCATGTTTAAAGTTCTTTTCCTTTATTTCTAGCTGTAGCGGCCCAGGCCAGGGAGCTGTAGCTGGAGCAGCTGCCATGATTGAAATAGCCACCCAGGCCTGGGCTCTGCCAGCTGTAACAGGAGACAAGTGCTGGGTCAGGGCGCACACTCCTGTCTCAAAGGGTTTGCTGCTGGTATTTGAGTAGGACTCGGCTGAGAAGTGGAAGAACTTGTTCCAGCATTCTGTGCTATACTTACTCTGCTTTGCAGGCTGGGATGAATGACTCCATGAATCCAAGTGAGAAAAAAAGATGTGGAAACAGTAGGGTAAATAACTTCTCATGCCCACTGCAGCAGTATTTGGGTGTCTCTGTAAACTTTTTTTTATATAGAACATATGCAAATCCCTGGTTCTAGTGTGTATTGCACAGATACAGTGAAGATTACTTGTAATACATATCTATATGTACGTATGTGTCTGTACGTGTGTATATACTTACGTACTCAGTGTGTTACCAAAATTCGAGCGTACCAATCTGCTTCACTGCCGAAACCTAATATTTTAATATTAGCAAATTAGCTGTTTGCTTGGTGTTCTTAATTTCCAAAAAGACCTTATAAACAGCTTATTTTGTGTGACTGGTAAACTTTACACTTATTAATTACATCCAGATTCTACCAGGACCTGTTAAATAATTTCTCTTTTAGTTGTACTAAGATGAATCTGGCCTAATTAAATTTTAGTTACATTTAGTCTGTAGTAGTTAATGCTGTTGCAGCAGAACACAATTATTTGGCCACAGTTGTTTAACATTGCTTTAGCAAAGAACTTAAAACCTAGTAAATATTTTTTCCTGAATTTTTCGGTGCAAACTTAGAAATATCTTAAATGGCAACTAGAGAGACTTGCTTCGCTTTTATTGTTTCCTGTCAGAGAAGTAATACCATTAATGAAGCTGTCAGCAAATTGAGCTTCTCTTATTTTAAGAAGTAGTGGAATAGAATGTTTATGTGCAAAATAAATAAACGCCTAAGTATTATTGTACTAATCTGTATGCAGACTGTATAACACTACTTAATATTGAAGATGTGGCCTTTGGGCACAGGAATACCCAGTCTAAATATGACACAACATAGTAAATGAATTTAAAAAATGTGGAGAAGATGTGTAAAATAAGGATGACTAGTGATACAATAATAATATAATAACTCAAACTGCTAGATAGTTTCACATTGAGAATGCAAGAATGTTTTCTTTTCCCTTTCCTGTGTGCGGGGGGTGTGTGTGTGTGGGGAAAGCAGTTAAGTCCTAAGACGCTTGAATAATAAGCAGTGCTGGAATAGATGAGACTGGCAAGCATATTGTGAGCAGAAGTCACTTCACTGAGGAAATCTAGAGGTGTTTAAGAGGGAATGCCATAAAAGGGATGTTGAATTGGGTCCTGCTGGGAATGGAAGAGTTAAATGTGAAAGCAGCTATTCAGATGTCATGTACTTTGAAGCAGTCATCAAAACAAAGTCCTTCATCTTGAAGCAAGTGAAGGTTTGCAAAAGGAGTCAGATCTTGTCAAAGTGGTATCATGGACAACAACTTGATTTTCTTGACCGGTTTTGGAAGGGTTGGAGAAGGGTTTAGTAACAAAAGAGCTGAGCTGAGAACATAATAAGGCATGCACAGCAGTAAAGAATGGGCTTTTAACATGCTGTAAACAAAACTGAACAGAGTTGGTGATCCAATAAAGAAGGAGGAAGATAGGTGGAAAGCTCAAAAAGCTCCACAGTTAATTAAACTCATTAAAAATTGTGGAGGCAATTGGGAAGGTTGGTGAATTGTGTGTAGCACACAGGGCAGTGTGTGTTACACTCTTACTCCTTCTGTATGTCCTGTTACAGAAAGAAGCTTGCACTAGCTGAGAAAGCATCTGGAATTGCCAGTAAGTCCAGAATATGTCCCCCAGAACTGTGTCTGGACTAGCACTGTGCGTAGCTAGTACCCATTAAAATAGCAGCAACGGATGTTTGTTTGAACTGGTGGGAGTGTAAAGAAACAGATTAAAACTAAAATTTTAACTTTTAAAAAAATGTTTTTATGTGGCAAATAATGCAAAACTTTACTGAGCATATTTTTATACAAAGAACCTGAATAATCCACGGTTGTACTAACTGAAATAAGAATTTGCATAGAATCTCAATCCTTTTTATGACTTTACCTCCTTGTATTTGGTTAGGATTAATCTTCCATAAAATAGTAATTACTAAATATTTGTCAAAATCAGCGCAGTGTCTTAGGTAATGCTTAATATAAGTGATTGAATGGCTATGGAGTTTTACAAATAGTGCCTATGTTTTAATGTTGCTTTACTACTAACACGAAGATGTAGGACTCCTCTTTGGTGGCAGGTTTCACGTACTTGTCATGTATACGGTATCTTTTGTGCCAACTTCAAATCGTAACCTGTAGTTAAATCCATAGTTTTCAGGCACCAGGATTCGATGTACATGTAACAATGCTGTTACATATCACTTCCAATCTTCCTGCAATATGTTTATGCATATAATGCAAAATAAAAATCAAGGAAAAGATGTCAAAAGCCTTTAGCCAGGCTTCTAATTGAAGTTAATCAAGGTAATTCTAAATACTTCTTACTGTATGGGCTAGCTTGTCTTCTGTATCTGATTACTGAAGGGAAAGTGAAAATTTATGTGAATGTTCTGTATTTAAATGGAAATTTAAATCAGTCACTTTTCCCTTTCTGTGCTGAAGTGATGCCAGTTATGAGCCTCTCAACATTGCTTTTTTCACGTATTTTTGTGTTCATGCTGTAATCTTAAAACCAGAATCACTTTGGGACCATAAAGTTCAGTACAGTTAAAGTCTATTTTCAGATGCTTATTATAATACAAGATGCTGGTGTAATCCCACCAGCCTTTTTAGTATTCCAGTGTTCTGAATACTTTATTCATCTATACAAATTTACAGCTAGTTCTTTGAACTTGACACAGATTTTTGGAGATCAGGCGTTTTAGTGAGACTATCTGGAAAGACTAAGTAAGCCTATTGCAATATCCTTGCCTCTCCAGATAAAACCAGACATCCTGGCTGGATGTTTACCAGTATTATTACAGGACAGGGTATTTGTGTCTTGAGTCTGTTCCTAGATTTGCCCACCCTTCTCCGCCCTTGGTTTTATTATTCTTTTTAGAATGGTTAGAATAAGCATGTAATGAATTTACCTTTATGTTACTGACGTGTGCTTTCAACATATAATTGCAACTAAATAGTTTAAAATAATTTAGGAATGCCACATACAAACAGTTATTACTTTTAGCTGAAATATATAATAACAAATGAGGATGACGTGTGTGATGGAATCTGATAGTAAATTCCTTTGTGGCAACTACATAAAGCAGTTAGTTTCAGTGCTTAATTGATAACACTGGGGCTTGCTTCACTTCCGTGAGGTGTGGGAACACGAGGTGCAGAGGTAACTGCATTCCATCAAGTTTCAGTCTAGACAGGCAGGAGAGCATCATTCATCCCATACCAAACAAGGAAAGCTAATCACCTTCTTAAAAGTGACCTTGCAGCTAAAGAATGTGCTGTGGTGGGCACACAGAAAGGCTAGTCAAGAGCTGCAGCAATACTCTTTCTAGAGTTAAGGGTCTTGACTTGAAAGGATGCTATCTGGATTGTGGAATACTGGTTTATTCTCATTTCTTAGGGGTGGTGGTTTTTTGAAAGAAATGGTTTAATGAAGTGCTGTACAGTTAACTATATTTGATTGAAGGAAAAGCTTGTTAGCTAGTTGAGGTGGGATGAGGATTGAAGTACTCTTTTATAGCAAAAAGTATTAGGAAAGACTGTTAGAGACCCGTCTCCCTCTAATTGAAGAGTAGCAGAGTGAGTTTTGACTTTTTTGAAGAAGGTTTCCAAGGAAAGGGCTTTTTTCTTTTTTTAATAAAAGGATGTGTCTACTTCTAAGGCGTATCAAAATTCAAAGGTAAAGTGTGATGTAGCACAAGCTAAGCCCAGTTTAATTAGTGCTGCTGGATTTGTTAGCTTGATTTCTCTGTAGACACTACCAGAACTAGTTGGGGAGGACTGCTGAGGGGGAAGATGGTGGAGCTATTGAGGAAAGCGTGGAAAGGTATTTTCAAGTTTTCTTGGTGATAAGAGGGCAAACAATGAGTAGCAGATGCCCCTGATAGCATAGGAGGCACAAGCAGTGAGACGCACCTTGAAGCTTGAGGATGAATGTTAAGAACTCATGAACAAAGATATGTAAAGGAATGGGATCAGTTCAGATGGAAACTAAATAGTTTGCCAACTGCTTTGCTTTGATTGCCTGTGTGCATGCACCTAACCTGCAATAAGTGTAAGATCACTCGTGGAAAGAAGTTGTAATTGTGCACATGCAAAGTTGCTGCAGGACAAATTAAGTAAATTCCCACTGTAATTTCATATTTTATCTTATCTGGCTTTTTATCATTCCTTCTCCCTTGTCAGTTGTTCTGCTTGAGCAGGAGATGATAATCCTTCTGCAGTTAAGATCCAAGTGGAGCACTTCAAGAATGGAAGCTGCGCATATTGTATTTAGCAGAGGATGAGCATAATTCTGTGGTTTAGTTTGCACTAGCAAAACCAGAATTACCTAAAAGCAGAGCATTAAAAGCAAACATGAAATCAGTCATATAAAACCAAAAAATGTTGTTATTATTGTAACTATCTGTCTGACCTTAATTCTGCTGCTTTGTGCATAATTGTGACAGTTTTTATAGTGTTTTTCTCTGCAGGATCTCTGCCTTGTTTGATGGAAAAAAGGTGTAATTTCACGTTCTTGCAGACTTTCGCAGTTGCAGACCTTCCTGCTTCTCTCTTCCCTTCGGATGCTATATGCCCTAATTCGGAGGTGGTTCTTCATGTGTACTTCTTTCTTGGTATTCTCTTGTTCATTTTCACTTATTCCTCTTACTTCAGTTATTGTAAAAAGACATTTTTATTTAAACTTGATCGTTGCTGTTTTATGCATGTCTTCGCTTTAATGAAAAGAAACGAGTTGTATCATGTTACTAAAAAGAGATCTTTGATAAGTGCTCAGATCAACTGGGATGCATAGAGGAAGTGCAAAAGACTGAAGTTTATTCTTCCCTAAAGGAATGCTTAGCTTCCCTGACTCCTCTGGTACGCTTTCTAAAAGTGGGGCTCTTGTTATTTTTCTACTTTTATTGTCTTGCAGAACACAAAGTCTGAGAATCTTGATTGATAGATCCTCTATGAGTGTATAATTTGTTCTGGGGGAAATGCAGTGGGGTGAGATTAGAGGCAGTATAGGACAGTCATTGCCTACATAAATTTAGCTGAGTATAGTCCATGAGAGGTGGCTCATGTACTAAACTTTTTGAACATGCATGAGCTTGAGTGAGTAATTAAGGAAGTGATTTCAGAGATATATTTAAATAATGCTTTTGGAAGAATCACATGAAGCTTTGGTTAGGATTTGTGGAGGGGGACAGTTAGGGTAAAATTTTGTGAAGGGCTATTCCAGTCCTTGGCGAATATATGGCTTCCACGCCACAGATTTCCAAACTGTTTCTCCTATAGTGCATTTTATTAGAGGGTTCCAGAACTTCTGAAAGGCAAGCTGGTAACAGATTTTTTTACGACGTGTAGAAGAAAACCAAAATTATTCTCGGTGTTGTCAACTACTGTATGGCGGGGAGGGAGGGAGTTCAAAAAGAAAATCTTGATTGTCTCTTGGAGATATCTATCTAGTCATTAGTGTGATAGTGGATACCTTTCCTTGTAGTTCTGCTTAGAATTAGTTTGAATTCTCATCTTTGTGTTTGGAGTTGTATTGTGCAAGACTGATGAGAACAGGCTTTGGAAGTTAGCTTAGAACTGCTGCAGCCTGTGCTTGCTCTGCCCTTTCTATCCTTCCGGTTTTTATTCACCAAATGTATACAAATGTGAACACAAAGGCTGTCCTCATCTCGAATGTCTCTGTTTGAAGAAAAAGATAAGAGTTGCTCTCTCCTCTCCCATACGTGGCATATGGTAGCATTTATCCAATTCTGTTAAGGAGTGCAGATGACTTGTTTTAGCATATGATAATAAATGTCTCATAGCTTTAAAATAAACAGAATTAAACTAGAGTCAGAGTTAACTAGGTCTTTAGCAATGATACTCCTAGAGAGAAGCTCTTAAATTCCTTTTTAATGATCCACCAAATATTTGCTTTTGGTTATCTGGAGCTGACAAATGGTACAGTGCTGTCTGTCTCTACAGATTCCTGTGCTTGAGTTAAACTGTCTCAAGCACAAATGATCACACCAAGCAGCAGTGCTTAAGCAGCACAATCAAAATATGTTTGTGTGAGAGCTGCATCCCCTTTGCACTTACTGGTGGGAGCACCAGCAGCTTTGAACACTGACAGCTTAAATCTGGATCCCCCGACTGGCCTACCGGTTCACGTTCTGGGCCTTACCTAATTCAGGCGTGCTAATTCTGTGTGGAACAGAAATAGATTCATTTAAAGGCAAAGTTGCCTGCTGCCGTTCGGGGCAGAAGTTGGTTTGGAAGCAGTATTTGGCTTTTGCTTTGAACCTGTGACAGTATTGAAGACAGTGCATTGTTGCAAGCTGCAAGCACAGATATTTTGTAAAAGCAACTGAGGGAAAAGGAAATAGTAGTTACGTCTGCTACATAAGACGAAGAAAGGAAATGGGAGCCTCCCTTAAGTGCAGCCACTAAGCAAAATAGTTAAAAATAGCTGCTTTTCCCCTCTAAGCAATTGTCTAAGTTGCCATGAATGTTGCCATGAGCTGGAGACAAGTCTCTTTCCATGAATTTTCTGTTCTGAGACACCAGTTGTGTTTTAAGAATGTGTGCTGCGCCCACCACTGATTATTGCAGTACAGAGGTTTGAAAGAAAAAAAAAAAGCGTTGAGGCTTAACTGTGATTGTAACGAGGAAAAGCGTCAGAGTACTTACAAACTCTATAGACAGCGGATGGAAGGAGGACCATGGTGAGATGAAGTTTCTCGCTGTTGCTTAGCATGCCACCAACAAAGAGGAACAGATCTCTGGTTTGCTGGCTCCTGGTCCGTTGTCGTCCACGTCACCATTTTGGGCTATTTGCATTACGATCCCAAACTGATATTTTTTTGAGACATCTCATAATTGAAAGCTGGTTGTGAAGGCATTTTACTTATTGAAACTGCACTTACAGAGAAAAGTTGTGAAAAGTGGTGATTTTATTGCAAAAAATAAAAATATTAGAGATACCAGTTTTTGAATGAAATTTTGTTTTCAGAAGGTTTAGAAATGCGTTTATTAATTTCTTACCACTGTTAACAGCTCTGTTTCAATTCTATACAAATAGTTCAAAAGAAAAAACATTTTCATTTGAAATGTATTTTGGAGTGTTTTACCTTGCATTTTATCTTACTGCTGTTTGAATTCTGCTTAGTTAAGCTGAATTTTTTATAATCATTTCTGACCTCTCAATTTCTTCAACTTGTTACCCCAAGCAGGCCACAGATCCCAAATATCTGTTGTTTTGTATCATGCATTCATCATCTTTGTCTGTTGGATGGAGCTGCTCCTGTGAGGTTTTAATAAACAGCTAAGACAGCTGAACAAATGACTAAACAGGTTTTTTTGATAGTGTACAATTGCCCAACTACGTGAATGTATTTTAATGATTCAGCAAAAATGTGGTGCTTATTTGGTAGGCACATGGTGGATGTTCCTTATTTTAGATGAAAGTAAAGTTGTAATCTTAAGCTGTATCTATATCTGAATTAGCAGATCCAAGTGTCTCTACTCTGACATGCTTTCATGGCATTTCTTAGAAGCAGCAGTAAATGAGAACATTCCCTATGTAACCTTTTTTTTTCCTTTTTCTTTTGAAAGTGAGTATCCTTGGGTTTTTATTGCAAGAAAAACCAAATTGTAGGGATGTGAGCACAATGCTGAAATTTCATTAGTCTTATTTCCTTTTTTAATCTTTGTGTATTTCCTTTTTTTTTTTTCCCCACTTTTATTCTCTCGTCTGTCAAGTGTTCTCCAAGTGCCTGTTCTGCCTGTGTAGGAGAGAGAAGAGGTAATTTGAGCCTTAGCATTATCCAATTATGTTGCTGGAATGTTTTGGTGTCTAATACTAGTATATGTAAAATTACTGTAAGCCCTGCCTTCCCTGTAGATTTTAAGAAACTCCTAGACACGAAGTATATTTAAACCAGCACAGGAAACCCTAAGAGTGTTTTCTGTTAACCTTTTCTGAAGGTATTCATTTTTCACATCTCAAGTAGTGAGTTTAGTGTGAGGGAATCCAGTGGGCTACTATCTGAGAATCAATAAAAGTGGATTATATAGATCTACTCAGCGCAGTTTGGTGTATTTTAAGCTATACGTACTGTGAGGAAACTTTAAAAGTAGGTGTGGCTATTTTTTTCTTGTAATCAACTGATTTTGATTCTCTTTGTGACAGCCATTATTTTTGCTAACAGTGAGCTCTGTATATTTCTTAAAGCTTGTTGTGTGTGTGAGAGAGAGCAGGATGATTACGGTCTTAAAATTAGTGACTTTGTAATTAGGATGCAACATTTTAAGTCATCTTTGGACAGTTGGAACTTTTAGCATCCAAATTCCAAAAAGGAGGATGTAGTGTTATTAAATTCCTGAATTAAAATGCACTAGTTACCAAACCTTACACTATTGCCGTATTATAACCATTATGAATGGACCATGGACACTGAACTATAGGTTCTTTACTGTGGGAGAAACATGCTAACTAGGGGCAGATTTCAAACTGTATTAATGAAAAAGTACAGTAGAATTAAAAGTGTTGAAATCTCTTGTGGTATACAGATGAAAATAGAAGAATATGCTATAGTATTGATTCATAGATGAAAAGATAAGACATCTGTAACAGAAGAGGTTATTTCAATAATTTACTGCTTGGAAGCACAAGAAATGCTACTGAGGTGCCAAGAATGCTGATAACATAATTGGAGATAAACTTTTTTCCTTCCTAATTTTCCCATGTGGCTGAATGGCTGAAGCTTTAGGCACTAGACTGGTGTGAAGAACGAATCATTCTCACAAGAGCTATGTAATAAAGATGACTTTAAGCATACGAAAAAAAAGGCAAATTTGAGTTACTTGCTGGAAAAGGCTGGATAGAGAGGGATTGTTTTCTACTTAAAGTCTTTGTAGATTTCTTAGTAAATCTAAGTAGTTGACTTTTGATGTTAGCCTGACACATGCACACAGTGTGTGCACCATGACCTGACTCTGGCATGGTATGAACGCATTCCTTCTCTCAGCTCTGTTTCCTTTGTATGTGGTGTGGTTTGGTACCAAACACAGAAGAATCTGCAGAGAATCAGTTAATTAAAAATACATTGTATCTTACCATTTGTTTGTTGATGTAATTCTCTAAATACTACAGAATATGAATATAAGCTAGCTCTTGAAGTATCTGATTGCTTCTGAAGCATTGGAGTCTGTCTGTTCAGTTAAATATTGGAACTCTGTGTAGTCCTTTCTCATGTGAAAGATTAAGCCGTACCAGGGATGGGCACCTTCTTTAATGAAACGTCTACAAGCTTTTATTTTCTGTGAAACAAAGCTTCCCTGCTACTGCTGTCCTCACGAATGCTAAAGAATAACAGAATTTTTAGTCTGTGTTATTCTGAGTGCCAGATAACAAGCAGGGAATTTATCCTGGTGAGATAGGGCTGTTATCTACTAATTTTTCTGATGAGGAATTGAGGCACAAAGAGTGGCTTGCCTCAAATCATCTTTGGTTGTCTTTGGTGGAATACTGCTTGAGTTCTGCACTTGTAGGCTCATCCTGTAGCCACCGGATAATTCTTTTATCCCTAGTTCTGCCTGAATGATTTCATCCTATGGAATAAGAAGTTACCTTAGTTTCAGTTTGAAAATTTTTGCTTATCTTGTTGGGAGATGGTTTGGTTCCATAAATGTGCACTGCTAGAAACTTTAGAGTCTGTCTGTGTTTGCAAGGACTTTCTCCCTTGAAGTGTTGCACATTTTCCTGTAGTGCTGATTCTGCTCATACCACATTTTGTATCTTATCAGTATCTTTGGATGAGTTAGAGGAGCATTTAATGATGTTCTTAAAATTTTGAGATTTAACTCCAATGATTACCGGGAAAGAGACTACAAAGAGTCCTAAGGAACTGAAAAGACTGAAAAATCAGTCTTACAGGCTGTCTTGCATCCAGATACCCTGGTGAGAGCTGCCTGCAATAAGGATACGGAAGTGATTAATTTAAAAAAAACCAAAACAAACAAACAACCCAAAAAACCCCAACTCAGACTCAGAACTTTTGTATCTTGAAAAACAAGATGTCATTAAAACAATCTCTTGCTGTATGCTTTGAACCTACAAGTTTATTTCCTACTGTTTCTTACTACAATAATATTTTTTTCTGAAGTACAACATTGTGACCAGAATTTTAGAGTGAGTGCCAGGTACCTAGAGGGTGACCAAAAAAAAAAGGGGGGGAAGGGGAACAAAACCCAGCTGCTTCTACAAAGCAGAGTTGCTCTTTTTTGGGGACTACAGGCATTTCCAACCTCTCTTTTCTCTGTTTCACTTGTGTGTTCTCCCTGGCTTTTGATCTTTTCATTTGGTTTTGACCTCCTTTGCTTTTGTCTGCTTCTCTGAGCAGTGGCACCACTGCTGCTTTCTCTACTGGCCTGTGTACTGTTGTCTTCTCTGCTTTTCACGTGTTGGCATTCTTATTATTTTGGTTTCTTCCTATTTTGTGTGCTTCCCTGGCAAGAGCAAGGAGCTTAGGAGCCATGCTTTTAGTTCCAGTTCTACCAGAGTAGGTGCCTCGCTGCTGGAGGAGGAACTGAAGTCAGTGCACCTCACCTTGTTCATAAAGCAGCTGAGCACATTTTTACCTCTCTCTGGAAGCAGCATGTGCAACAATCCGATGTCCTAGAGAGACTGTAGAGCACGTCCAGCGCTGCTGGTCTGTGAAACATTAAGTTTCCAAACAAACAACGTCCTCTGAAGTTTTTCAGAGGCCTGTAATTTTGGTACTTTGTCAAGAAAATGAGCAATCCTCCCTCTATTCTCCTTCCACTTCCCCAAAAGAAAAAAAAGAGCTAGCCGCAAACCAACCAAAAGCCACACCCTTGGTATGAGGCAGCTGGTCTGCCACATCTTAAATTCAGCTTCTTCCAGATTTAGAATTTGTCAACAGAATACTTTCAAAAAGTATTTTAATGTGGACTTCACAATCTCTTTTTTCTAGTCTTACTCTCAGGCATGACACCATCATTTTAACAGACTCTGTTTTTCACTTCTAAGTGAATAGTAGAAAAACACTTGTTGCATGAAATCTGTGACCGCGCTGATACTTTGGCAAATGTCTTAAGCTTAAATAGAGTTAAACAGAGTTCTGCTGAGATGTGTCAGATCCTTAATTACAGGCAGAGTTCCAGGCTTGGTTATAATAAATTTAATTATTCCCTCCTCTCAGTTTAAATTAAAAGTAAGTAAATATAAATAATGTCAACCCAACTGTCCATCAATGCTGTCCTTAATTGGCTAACATTGAAAAGATAGTTAACAATGCAATTAGTTTAGAAGAGGTCCTAAAACTTGAATTTCAGGTTATGTATATGAACATACTGAGCTGAAATAATGTGAAGATAAACTGGAACAGGAATACTTGTGGTGGTGGTCAGTTTAACAAAACCAAATCATGATAAAAAGCCAATGACAAATCAGGCTTAGTGTGTTATGCAAATATTTGTAACCTGTTTAACCTGAATTGCCATCATGTCTTCCACTGTTGTGCTGTTTCGGTGAATTTGTCTTGTAACATTAATAAATTAAAAAAATTTGCAATACTCAGTAAAATAATGTCATGGAGTTTGCAGGGAGACTGTAACTCCTGGCAAAAACTTTCTGAAGAAGATAAGCAAGCACTCCATTATCTAACGATGGAGAATTCCCATCACTGGTATTCTGCAGTTTGTCCCTGCGCCTGATGCTTCTCAAAAAAAGTTGCTGGCTGTGGAGGACAGTATTCTGGTGACTGCTCCATCTTGCTTTCTGCTCTGTAAGCAGAAGGACTTCTATTCAGCTGAGTGTTTTTAGTGGATCCCTTCACAAGTTACACGTCTTCATGCAGAGCATAAACTTCTTCAAAGCTGCATGTGCTCTGAGTTTTACAGTCATGCTTTCAAATAACAAAACTTTACATCCCTGTGGCGAGAGATTTTTGTGTTCTCTTTGAGACTGCTCCAGTGACACAAACTGTCTGACTGACAACTGGTTTTACATATGAAAGATTGTTTGACAGGCCTTTAAAGGAGGAGTAGAAGTTTGCCATCATTCCTCTTGTGAAGATAATGGTACAGTTTTATAAGGGCTTAGCCAGGTGAAGGTGCGCAGCTGGCTGGTGTGGATGGGGTACCTCCTTGCCCCCTCTATATTTTTAAAAGCCTGCATGAGGCAGCTTAGTTTTCCAAGGGAGCCAGCAAGTGGTTTGATGTTTCTTAATTGAGACTGTTTTCTCTAGGGATGAGACATGATGAATCTTAAAAGCGATATGAGAGACTGGCTTAAAGGCACAGGGGAGGATTTGGTGCGTGTGCCCCCTCCCCTTGCTTTATCAGTGTACTCCACTTACAGTTGCCCTTACTGGAGGGGAGTTTCATCCCCATCTTGATGAAACATATTTGGTGGTTCCCGCAGCAAACAGAGACCTGCTCCAGATCTGCCAGACATTGCCTAAGGGCCACTGATAGGGTTCTGGCTGTTAGGGGGGATTCTGGTAAGTGGACGTTTTGACATTCACCTTTTAAATTCCCTGATGCTGCAGTTCCAGTCACTGCTTATGAAGAAATCATGTAACCAGTAAATTATTTAGAGGCAGGGCCAGATTGGCAGAGGTGCCCTCATTGTGAAGTGAAAGCTCCCTAAAGCAATGAAACAATTAGAGAGTAGAATTGGAGCAGAATTTAAATGAAGTAAAGATTTTGTGGCAGCCAGCCAGAAGGCCAGATCGGGTTTTTCTGAAGTACTGGCTGGGTTTGTCTTCATAATTTGATACTGCAGCCCTGGAAGCTTGTAGAGCTTTCTGGTTTTGTCTGTAAGGTGAGTAAAATGTGTGATTGTCACAGCATCTTCTGCCTCTGATAATTGCTGCTATGGTTTTTCTTGTCAAGAACTTGGAAGAGATTTGCAGATCTCAAGTATTATTAGCAAGGCTGGGGAGGCAAGGTCACTTCAGTTCAAGTCGAGCTTGTTTAGAAACTGGGCATGCTGACCACTCTTGGTGTGGCTGAAATACTGTGTTTAAAACAACAGCAACAAAACTACAGTCCTCCCTTTCCACCTTCAAACTTGCTCCCACCTTCCACACTCCAGGTAAAAACCTGACTGAGAACAGAATTGTTAGCAGATTTAAAAGTTGTGTTGTGACTCTCACGCGTGGATTCCGTAGGCCTCCCCAGTCCCTATTCAGTCAGTATCCTTGGCTGAACAGAATGCCAGAGGTAGCTACCTGTCTTGGATGGATATAAAGGAGAAACCCAGCACAAAGAAACAACTGTATTTTAGGGGAAATAGCAGAAGAAGTTATGTTTCATTATCTTGTGTATTCTTGCTGTTTTCAAATATTCAGTTACCACAAACTTCAGTTTGCTATCTAATATTACCCTTACTGGCTTTAGGTTATGTCAGTACATCATTAAAAACAGTCTGTGGAAGTTTAGGTGTGCAATTGAGTTAACTTAAAGATCAAATATGTAACAATATTTATTAGTATAACTTGACTATTTTTACAGGTTTTACAGTGATTATCGGTACGGTACATTTCCAAAAGTTTTGTGAAGCTGAGAGAAACGAGTTTTGAAGGTAGATTCCCCCCGCTCCCCCCAAAAATGGCTACTGAAGCATGCGGACAAACTCTTCTGGACTTCTGTAAATGTTCTTCATAAACAGTAATAGATATCTTGCCTTGTTTTTCTAATCTGAACTATTTACTGTGATTTCTTTATGATTTCATTAAAAGCAAGACATTATCCCACAGGAAACAGTTGGTTTCAGAGCTAATATGTACCACTGAAAGAAATAATACTAATTTTTTCTGACTTCATGGCTCATGTTTTATGTAAGACTAGACAGTCAATTTTTGAACAATTCTGTGTAACTGACCCTTTCATGAATGAATGACCTGTGTTTGTCATTCTTAACAGCTGCCAGCTGAGCAGTGTTCACTTAATATACGCAAAAGTCATGCATCATAGCTAGAAAATACTTCAGATGCTTTCAGCTACAGACAGTCAACTGGTGAGGCAGAACCTCTGCATTTCAGTGGCTGAGAAATGTAATCTCTCTTTCTGATGTGCTTGTAGCAGGTAGGGCAGAGTGAAAACTTCAGGACTGGTACGTAAGCTAGGCAGCTAACTGGAAGCCAAGGTTAATTTTCAGTTGTTGTTAATTTGATGCTTGCCAGGGTCAGTGCTGGCATCATGATTTGCGAATGGTGCTACACTGTCACCATTCATACAGTTTTTGTTTTAGTGAGCAGTTTATGTTGGTAGAAGAGGTTCACTGTAGCTTTGAAAATCAAGTAACCCATGAGATAGTCTGTTACTCTATTCCAAAATTCTACCTGCACTTCTTTTAGGTAGATCAGTTTTATCCAGAAATAGATTTCTCTCTTACTTCTTTTCTCCATCCCCCGGCCCTGCCCTAATTTCAGGGTGAATAGAAGTAATTTCTTTACAGATATGGTATTTAATGTGGTTTTAAAGTTGCCATATAGATACCAACTGAATACAGAATTTGATTTTTGCACAGAATTGCTTTTTAGGAAATGTCTGCAAGTAACGATAGCTGATGTTTGCTCAGTAGGAGCCCTTGGAGGTAGGGAGAGGCAGAAGAGTGCTTCGAGTTCTTTTCTTACTTGTCTCCGGTTATTTGTTGCATTCTGGCAAGGGTCTTCAGGAGCCAGGCAGGGAAGTGCAGTTCCTGAAGCTGATGATTTAGTCGTCCTTCTACAGCAGCAATCCATTAGGAGATTTTTCTGTCTTCCAACTTCTCTCCTGCTCCTAGCTATGTATTCTTCCTCTCCCTTGTACTCGTCTGGAAGTTTGAATTAAGCAGCTTTAAGTCACTAACCTGGCAGAAATTTAAGTAGTGTGTTTGTGGGGCTACTGGCTTAGTTTTCTGCCAGACTTGTGAGTTCCAGCAGCTCGTGGGGGCTCCTGCTGTAGGTCAGCTCCAACACTTGTTAAATAGTGGGAGTGCGCTTTGTACTGTGCTTTGAAATTTTCAGTGTTACTGGCAATTACTCTAAGAAGGAAATTTAGCTCTACCTACTCACTGTATTTATTCAGGAACTTCAGGGCTGTTAGATGTTGAAACAGTATCTGTGTATGTACTTAGATTCTGTGAGTGGCTAGGTTCCTTAATAACACACATCTGTATCCTATTTTAAATTTAAAGAGCCTGTGATACTTCCCTCTGCTGCAGAATGGGCTGTATTTCTTCTTTCATGTTCTTGGAACAAAGTTTCATAGCTGGCTATCTAAACTCACCCCTTAAAACATGCATCAGACTGATGGACATAATTTATGTCTGTTTGTAAAGTGTGATTCTTCTGGGTATAGGATGAATGATTGTAACAGCATAGAATATTATAATGTTATAACTGAACACTTCAAATGTGGAACTTAGTGTAGAACTTTCTAGAATAATTTAGTATTTATGTGATGTGCAAAATGGCTTACAAGGTATAATTAAGTAAAATAAATGCTTAGTGATGCAAGATCTGTGTGATTAACTACTTAAGTTAATAAGATACAGATTTTTAAGACTTAAAGAAAAAAGTGTCAGTTGCTGTTTATTTTTCCCGTAACAGTTAATCTTTAAATCTGAATTTCCTTCCTCTACAGATAGGTTCATCTGCCTTCCAAGCTGAAATATTTGCCTGCTTATTTTTTCATATTTTAGTAACCATTTACATTAAGTAGATTGAAAAGATGTTCTGAGTCATCAAACACCTTTTTATCTTTCATTATTGTCAAAGTTCATTCTCATAAACTAATTTAAGGTCATTTTGTTGTGATACAGTGCGATTGTCTTGCTTTGTAATCTGTCTTTATACATCAGCTCTGTTTGAAACTCCCTCTTCACAGTGCCTTTACCTTATCTTAGAGGAAGACCTGAGATGTTTGCATTGGACAAGTAGTCTTGAATTTCATGGATGCTTGTGTATGAGGAAAGGCAAGTCTGATTGTTGGCAACACTTGAAATTCCAAAGTCCACTGGTGTTTGTCCAGGTCATTAGGAGTGAAGTTACTCAGGGTCAGCACGAAGAGGGAAGTAACAGATTTACTGCTAAGAAATGGCTCGGAAATGTCCGTGCGAAGTAATTGCACGCAGGAAGCTGTATGGGAATAGGAAGTCCGAAAAGGCCAAAACTAGTGAGTTACAAGATCTGCGGAGAATCCAGGCATCTGTGACTAACAGGCCCATCACTGATTTTCCTCTTCAACCTGAGTGATGGCTGCCCAACAATCCAGATCTGTTTTTTGGTATTTTGGTGTGGGTTTGGTTTTATCCTCCCCCTTCACCCCCCAGTTTTGTTTTCAGAAACAGAATTACAGTAAATTTCTCTACTTTTTGCTTGGCTTCTAGGGGTTTCTAGAGGCTTGTCAGATGACTGTAAAATGTTTTTCAGGAAGGAAATCATATTGCTAGTAAGTGATCCAATTAAATTTTAATGCAGAGAGTGTATGGGTGTCTGATTTCTCTGGGACAGCTTCTATCATTCATAGTTACTGAAATAATGAATGTTTTCTCTGTAGTTTATTTAAAGGGATCTTCAGAGAACCTCTTTGCGTATATGCAAATTGCTACCCACAAGTCCATTCACTGAGCTATCAAAAATGTTTTAGAGCACTTCAAAAGAATCCAGCCAAGTGAAGATTTTGTTCTGAAGTGCTATCCGTAACATAGCAGATTCTTCCTATTTCTCATTTCATTAAGAGGAAATTTGGAATTTCTTCATCTATTGGTAGATGTACCTGGTAATAGATTGCTGTGAAATAAGTGATGTTGCCCTTCAGCTTCACAGAGGTTGAAGAATGAAATGCAGGGAATTTATTCTGTGAAGGTTTAGTAATTTACACTTCTTTGTACAATTCTATAATATAATTACTCAGTACAGGGCAAGGTTACAGCTTAAACTTCTATAAAATTCCCATAAAACCACTGTGACAATCAAGTAAATTATTTTAAGAATATTTTCCCCATGAAAAAGTTCTTGGTTTTAATTCTTGGAAGCTGGATGGTATCACACAGTGGGATACTGAAACAGTCAGCCGACAATGACATTTCACTCTGTTTCCTAACCCTCCTCCAGTGAGCATTTGGTGAGCACAAATTTCTCCTTCAGCGATCTGACCATTGACTCCAAAGTATTGGATTCTTTGCATTTGTAGATTTGTTACATTTGTTTCCTTTCGAAGGAAGCGGTGAAGCCCTAGGGTGCAGTTCTGTGGCAGCTGATGTTGATCTACACCTTGTGCTGCCAGGGACCATCTCTCTTGACTTCCACCTGCTTGCTGTTTGCCCTGCTAGCTGCTTGGCCTTGCCTTCTCGCCCCAGCCAGCACCAGCGCTTCAGTATGCAGTGAGACCCTTTAAAGAGCTTGCTTTTCAAAACTAACCTCCTCCTGTCTCCCCAGTTTGTTTTTTTCCCCAGATTGTCTCTCTGAATTGGTTAACTGTGCAGTATCATGAGTATCAGCTCTGGCTCAAGAGAAACAGCAGTAAGTAGGGGAGGGGAAAAGGCAAAATGGTGCTAATCCTACTTCAGTTTGGTTTAAGAGGCAGTGTAACGGCCCTGGGAGAGAAAGACAGAATTATTCCTGGATTACTTAATAACAGGGTTGTCTAGAGTTATTGAGCAGCTGATTAGAAAAAAAAAATCTTTGTTAACCACAAGTGGTCCATGGAGCATGAGAGAGTCAGTAGGTCACAACCGATGTGTAAAAAATATATTAAACAATTTAAAACTGCATTGCCTCAATTAAAAGCTTGGCTTAAGTGTTCGTGTTTTGGGAACTTCTTGTCTAAAGAGAGAGACATTTCTTTCTTTCATCCTATGTTCCCGTTGGTGTTCCTTGATTTATAGGAGAAGGAGGCTCACTTAGGTCTTGACTATATTGTGCTTTTAGTGAGCTTTGGGGCAGACCTTTTCTGCAGGGGAAAAGAAACTGAATGGGTTTGAGCTGGTTGTGTGTGATACACTGACTTTCGTTATCTTTTGAATTTCTGCCGTGATTTCTTTTTTTTTTTTAAACTCTGTTTCTGTTAGCAAGTGGTGGGAATGCGTAAGTGTTGGGTTTTTGTTTTGGTTTAAAGGAGCGATTTCTACTTGAGAAGCATTGCTTTGTGGTGCTTCCCAGCCTTCTCTTTTGTTTCATGCGGGCTTCCCTAGAATGCTTAAATATGCTAATCCCTGGCAGCAGGAGGGGGTGAAGGCTTTTTAAACTTTTTGGTTTTGTGAGCGTTTGGTTACCTAAGATAATAAGAAAATCTAAGTAATAAAGATACGTAAATGATGTGCATAATCATTTGCTAAGCAGTATACTGCAGACATTGCTTTTGAAAGACTTGTAGAATAAAGTGGGAGAGATAGTAAGAGATAGGAGACATTTAAACAGCAAACTTGCAGAGCTCTTACGAATGTTTCTGGTTCTAATACAGAATCATATTTTATGTCTTTTAAAGTGATAGGTGAAAAAAGCTGATGTTGTTGCTATTCTGAAAAACTACTTTTAAAATCAAATGATTAGTACAATTTTATATAAGCTTATACTTAACGTATTTATAATTTAAAGATTTGCTATTGAAGCATTGATTATGACTACTTTTTCTCCCTGTCCCATTTCTGCTGCTGCTCCTTTTCTGGATTATTTTGTAAAGTAATAGCTGCCTTATGGATGCAAGCTGTTACTCTGTGGTTTTACATCATGTTTGGATAAGCTGTAAACATTACACGCAGAAGAATCTGCAAGTAGTGTCTTCAGAACTTGAGATTGTAACAAAGTTTTTTGCATTTATGAAGAAAATACGGGATGGATACAAACTTACTTGTTGCTAAACAGTTCTGTGATTTTAGAGATGTGTGAGATAGAAAAAAGTGAAGTAAAACAGACTGCTGACTTTATCACTGTATTAATGATCTACTGCAGTCTTGCTAAATACCAGGTTCAAAATCATAATTCCTTGGGGCACATGCAATGGAAAATTAATGAATCCTTAAAGTTAAGCACAACGTTAAGGATATGTTTATGTTCTGCTGAATACTGGTCTTCAATGTTAAGCCAAACCAAGACATTTATCTTATATTCATAATAAATGGCTTGGATTTGCACAGTCATATTTTTCTTGGCACTTAATTGCTTTTGTATAAAGTAATGCTTTATAATGGACTTTTATACAGTTGGATAATTCTTTATTTTTAATGTAACCTGGTAAACAAATGTTTTTGGTAGTGAGTTACAGACATTGCTAACAGGAGCTTACGTGTACTAAGACTATAATTGACTGTTCCAACCCTAGAGAAAGATGTAAATCTTTTCAAGATTGAAGAAGATCATTGCTAGCAGAATGTCGTGGTGGTGGTGTTTTTAATGCAAGCTATTTCATGCCATTACTTTCCTGAAAAGAGTATTGATTAATGACATTAAAGAGTATTGAATTGCATTTAAAATTTCAAATTGCTTGACGTCCATATTTGCATTTTAGCTGGATAAAACCCATTGTTGCTCTTCTATGAAAGTTGAGATTTGATACAGTTGATTTCTTTTTAAAGACGATTGATACACATGTGCAGGATAGACTAGGATGATGAAACGGAGAAATACTCAATACGTATCTGTGGAAGTAACATTTCTAGAGGGTTTTTTACACAAAATGCTTTAATTGCTGACTTGGAGAGTCCTAAGCTGCTGATGCTTAGAAGCCAGAAAATTGTACTGGAAAATATTATATGTCTGTGTGTCTGACATCTGAAACTGGTCAGTATTGGAAATGATCCAAAAAACATATGCAGCTTAAGTGTAGGGTTTCAAAAATATTCTACTCTGTTACTGGCACTACGTGACTAGCTGGAGGGAAACTAAAGTAGCAGCCTGGAACCTTTTCATACCCTGAGCAGTCAGCTAGCTGAAACGGCTTTTAACCAACAGGGTAATTCTTGTAAAGGATGTGCGTTGGGTCATTGGGGAAAACCGTACTGAAAATGAAGGTCTTCTGATCATTCTGCCTGTACGTTAAGAATGCTGACAGGTCAGCGTTGTGCGTTTCCCCTGTTTGCTTCATGTTAAGCATTACACAATGGATTTGTGCTACAAAAGACTGGTGGTACAAATAAATAAGAAGTGCGATTTTCAAAAGCACGGTTGCCCTGTGAAGAAGGACGGGGTGGAAGGTGAATGGCCTTAACCTGAAGTGTCACCAGGACAGTGTGGTTTTTCGCCGCGTTGTTGCACGTAGGCACTGGGTGCCATCCTGCCTGCCGTGGGGGAGGTCCAGCTGCCTCCCAGCTCCTTCGCTCTGCTGCTGCTGATCCTGCTGCTTTTCTGCTTCATTACCCTGATGTGAGCATTGTTGATGCCTTTTCACTCTCAGTCCGATTCAAAGGCTACTTCAGTGTATCTAAAGGAAAAGGTCTTTCACCTCCTTCTCTCTCAAAACGTAGCCTGCATAGCAAATATTCAGAGGTGTGATTATGGAACTATGTTCAGCTGCACCGTTACAAAGGCAGATTTAAATGAAATCCAGACTAAAATTTTAGTCCAGTTTGATGAGAAAATGGTAAATGGAATAACAGGTTTTGCATGATAGCAGCTTGCTAAATTACAGGTTGCTGGATATTGTTAAGGAGAGCATACATTTCTGTCTCCTCCATGCTGTTAATTATGCCGAATCAGTCTCTCATCTCAAAGATCCTTACATATAAATCCGGATTTTTGCATTTCATAGATGTTAATTTGTATATATTTCATAGTCTGAAATTAGCAAAGGAGATGATGATGTTAATGCAAACCTTTTCTCTAATACAATAAGGTGGGTTGCTAATTCAATTTAAAATTATTCATATCTAATACACAAAATTATTATTTAAGTATAAATGTGGTTTTACGTTTCAGCTGATAGCAGTGTTATGCACAAATTGAAATATAATTTGTGATTAATGTAGGAATGGATTGTCACAGCAGCAGTAACCTAGACAGTGCTTTACAACTTTTGGGTGGATGAACTTATCTGCTGCCCTCTGATGTCTTTTCTCTTGAACCTTTTTCTTGTACTCTTGTCCACGCTCCTTTGTTTGCTGTTCAGATTTCCCACACGCTGTTTGTGCAGTGACTACTATACATAATTAAATGTTTTGCCTTTGCAAGATTATCCAAATGCAGTGCTTCATTGAACAGCATGCCATGAAATGCCTTTCATAGGAAGCAAAGATTTGCCAAGTGCGAGCTGGAGAGACCTGCACCCCTCTTCCGTCTCTCCCAGCAGTGGGGAGACGTTAGCTGTTATCTGTAGCATTTATTGTGACTCCACTTTGTGCTTGTTAAAACTCATCCTCATGTTTTATTAGGTACAGTTTCTGGCTGTATTTATGTAATAACAACGTGAAACACAGGAATCTGGTTCCCCCGTTCAGTTGTATGTGATCAAGCAGTAACCTCTTCTCCATTACCTTTGGGAAAAGCTTCCTCCATTTGAACAAGGCTTGCCTGGGTGGAGAGACCAAGTGCAGTCCTAACGTAGGATTTACTTGGTATGTTCATTAGATATTACAAACAGAATGTAGCCACGTTGCAGTCCTAACGTAGGATTTACTTGGTATGTTCATTAGATATTACAAACAGAATGTAGCCATGTCTTTTAATGTAAGCTTTGAAGAGTAAGTGCCTCTGCTAAATACCGTGTACTTACTGTGTATATATAATTTATGTGTGTAAAACAAAAGACTTGGGCTGAGAACTGCTTTCAGCATGAGATGGTAAAGGGAAGTACCAGCGGTAAAGGGAGTAAATTTCCTATGTGTTAGTTTTGAGCTGGAACAGTGCTGGCATTGAGCCCAAGGAGATGGGTTTCTTCCTTGGTTCATTGCTGATAATTTACTAAAGTTACACTTTTGAGTTGGAACTTGGCTGCTGGTGGGATCTGAACGTACGTTTTCTTGCAACGTGTCCCCTGTGTGCAAGTGATCTTTTTGAAAGGAAATGTTTTGAGGCTTGTTGTCAAGGATTTGGGTTATGCCCTGTAATATGATAGCAGGTCAAACTCAATTAAATTATAATTTTAATAAAGTTTGCAAAATATTGTAGAGAAAAGTGATATTTCTTTCCAAATAAACAAACCCCTGACCCAAACAGGAAAATCCCACTCCATAACTAGGTAAGAGAGCGAGCACTTTCTGTGCACAATTCATTATATTCTGGCTATCTTTTTTTATTTGTACTTGAAACTAAATGTGGAGCAGCTTAGAAGCAGAGAAGCTACTGTCTATTATATAGGTAGGTTGTACTGTAATCTTTTTTTTAAATTAAAAGAAGCTTGGAGTCAGTCAAAAAAGGAAATAATCTAAAATATGGATATGAAGCATGAAAATTATTGTAATTTTAAAAATGTGGAAGTATGACTGGACACTACATTCTCGAGCAAATTGTATTTAGTAGTGTTCCTAATGTATTATTGTGTTTCTTTAATTGAGAACTTTGATACTTGTTTAAAGGAAGAATCTCTGTCTTGTAGAACTTGGTTTCTATCGTAGTGATTTGTCTTGTCAGTGATGCTTAGAAAAGAAACCAGAATTACTTGACTACTACTACTTTCATTTTTTTGTTTGTTTCAAATATTAGATGGGTAACTGGATTTCTCACAATTTGAATTAGAAGGGTTTCTTTTGCATCAAATGTTAGCTGACGTGAATACCACTATGTGTAAACTTTGTTAATTGTTATAATATATTAGCGTTCGTTTTTCTTGGAGAAGAGTTGAAGTGACATTGGATTAGCTCAGATAAAGTCTGGGATATATGATATTCTAGAATGT
Source organism: Steatornis caripensis (assembly GCA_013398225.1). Lineage (NCBI taxonomy): Eukaryota > Metazoa > Chordata > Aves > Caprimulgiformes > Steatornithidae > Steatornis > Steatornis caripensis. Next base: position 100,421 of record VZSC01010945.1, read on the forward strand.
CTGTTTGTCTCTTTATTTTGGAAGTAAAAGCCCTGCTGTCAGGCGCAGCTTTGCCCGCGGTTCCTGTCTGTTTGATGAAGGCTGTTTGCGGTGCTGGAGAGGCGTCTGCAGTGCCAGGGAGTTGCCAGGACCTCATTAAGTGCAGCTTGGACCAGAGCCAGGCATTCAGGGCCGGGGAGCCTCAGCGCTTTCACTCCCAGCAAAGAGAAGCAGTTCAAAAAGGGAGGGGAAGAAAGAAAAGACTGCTTCACCCATCAACTGCTGTGTTATTGTGCTAAAGGGGTTAGCTAAGTTCTTGGAAATAAACTTAGGCCGTAACTTCTGCTAGCTGTTGTAAAAGTTGAATGTGTTCCCTCCTGTCCCTGGCCTTTTTCCTTTGCGTTAGTGAGGCACAATAACTGTAACAGGATGTTCAAAGGTCTTCCCGTACTCTTGGTAGAATTGACTTCTCTCGTGCTATATTCTAAATAAAATGAGAAATAACATACGTTAAAGATGGAAACATCTCCACCTTGGAAAAATGTGGTCTTGTTTTCACGTTTCCCATTCTTTGTGAGCTGTAAATTATTTCCTAAAATTAAATACTTCAATCCATTCCTTTTCTTAAACTATAAATGATTGAAATAATAATTTCTATAAGGCATAAAACTATTTTTTTGCTGATGTTAAAACTGTGTTCTCTATATCAGTTATGGGGAAAACTTCAGCTAATTTGTAACATTTCTTAAATATACAGTAACTGAGGCAACTGTGTTTTAAGTGACCAGAAAGGAATGCTTTCTGAAATGAAGTTCTCCTAGACAGAAGGATTTCAACTCTGATGCTATTTTCTCCCTTCTGTATTTAACCTATGATTTTGATCTGGATAAGATTTAAGGCTTTCTAAGAAACACAGTAGCCCAGAGCAACACCAATATAAAAAGCTTTTCGTTTAAGTGCTATCTCGCTGAATGTTTTGAACAACTAAGGTGCCAAATTGTGCCCTGAGATATCTGTGCAAAGACAACCCAGAAGAATTTGGTGTAGCTGAGCCATTGTATTGTGAATTGATTTTAGCAACGGATTGGATGAGTGTGTTACATGGATGTGTCTGGATCTGTCTCTTCTGTCTTTCTCTTGTATTTTTACCCAAAAGCGCCCCAAAAGATTGCAGGGGGAAGCATGAAATTGTGTTACAACCTGCTGCGAGCCAGGGCTGTCAGCTGTGAGAGGTACTGTTTGCTCATGTTAGCTGACTTGTTTTGCAAATTTACAAAAACAACTCTTTTCCAGACTTTTCTTTAGAAATTATGGTCTCCTCATCTGTTTAATAGTTTATTTAGGAAAGTGATGGCATTCTTAGCACAGCTGGGGAAACCTCTTCTACCTGAAGAAATAAATGGTGGCTTTTGTTGATGGCTGTACTGGGTATATGGCAAAATTTATACAGTGCTGTTTTCTGTTTTGAGAACAGAACCCGATAATGAGTCAGAATATTCATAAAACTAACACATGGCCCCTCAGACTCCCCAGGACTTGCGATTTCAGCAAAACCCCTTTGTGGAGATGCGGCAGACAGACTGTCATCCAATTTACTGTTTGAGACCTGTAGTTATCTTTTTATATAACAGGGAGTACGTCTTGAAGGTATTTGTTGCTGTTTTCAGATGCTGGGTTTATTTAAGCTCATGGGAGTGCTATTGAATGAGATAAATTGTAGTGAAGGAGCCTGTATGCTGGTGAAACACTGCTGTTTGTCCAGCTGCAGATCAGTTAATAGAGATATAAAGAAGCGGGCCAGAATGGCGGCCTGAATAGTCCTATATTGTCTGAAAACTGTACACATCCTTAGTTAGCTGGGTTGACTATGAAGAGGGAAGCAGCCTGTCCCATACTATGTTGTTAATCATTTTCTGGGAGCGGGACAATGTGAGTGGCAGTGTTGCTGAGTGCCTACAGTTAGCTTTTAAAACAACATTTGTTTTACAATGCAGACAAGTTGTCTGTGTTGTCTGAAAGAAAATGTGCTGCTTGTTTGCTTTTTCAAAGGGTTTTAGAATTACTGTAAGGATTGCACAGACTGATGTTGAGTCAGTGCAATGGTCCTGTCTTTTGCTAGTAGGTCTTACGAATATGGGGAGAAAGAAGAGTAGAGAGGGATGAGCACTGAGCAGTGGGCTGGCACATCGATATATAGCTGATACTTGAGCTAGAGGGAGTTGATTACAATTTCTTGTAGAATATTGGTTTAATTTTTAGGAGGTACTAGCCTCAGAGAAGGGAGCATGTATGGGTGGCTATTACTCTCTTAGATTTCTTTTACAAGAAATGATAGTTCTGCAGGTATTTAAAACAACATAGTCAAAAGCCAGAAATTGGAAATATTGCTGACCAAGCTGAAAATCTCCTATTTTTCTAAAAAGAAAAGTTGCTTTGAATATTTAGTATGTTAATACTACAGGTATTCAACAATTACTGATAATAGTATATAGGAAAATTATCACTGACCACTGCAGCTTATTTGTTTAGTAATGCTAGAATGGGTAAAGTACAAAATATAATTAAAAATGATCACAGGAGCTTTTGTTGTTGACTTCATTTTTTCCTAAGCTTGAAAATGACCTATATCTTTCACATTTATCTCAAAATATCTGTTTGGTAGTTTAGAAGGCTGTAGGTTTCTTTTACATAATCTAAATCATGCTGCAGGTCCTTAGAGCCATTTTTTGTGACCTGGGAACTCACAGTCATAGGTCCTGCATGCCATCTTTATACCTAAAAGTAGCTGAGAGAGTTACAAGGAAGTAATTTCATTGAAGTTTTGCTTTTTTCACAAAGTATCCACAAGTGAGAATTGATTTCTTTGAACTTGTTTAGATCACAAAAAAAGAGGTTTTAAAGATTCTGAATAATTACGAGCTGAATCATCTCTCTAGTTACAGTTAGGCAGGCAAGTGTATGTGGCATTTTTCTGTGCCTTGATGGCACACCAGAAATGTGTAATCAAATTTGCACGTCTGGATTTGCATTTAGTAACTATAACTCCATGTATATAATGTAGAAAATAATTTTTGTTTAGATATTTGATTTAAGAAATTAGACAACAATTTAAGAAACGTTTCTGGTTGTTATTGCTGTTGGTGCTAGTCTATCCTAGTTGCTTGCAGGTTAGATATTGATACTGCTTGAACTTTTTCTCAGACCTGAACTTCGTATCGTAGGACAACCATCAGAAATTGCAGACACTCCCTCACTTATGATGTCTAAAACCGAAGAATTATTATTCAAGAAAAAAAATTAAAGTTACTTCTTACACATTTGTCAAATGACAATGACAATCTAAACCTTTTCATTGCATTTTCCCAACTAGTGACTGTGGGATTCCTCACTGCAATAGATGGACTTTATAGGGACTCCAAATAATTGGCAGTGGAGGTTATTTTAAATGTTAAGGCCCAGGGCTTTAGGAGGGAAATACAAATGTGCGTTCTATCTAGTATTTTTCAAATATGGCCTGGACAATACTAATTAATTACTTGACCTGTATGTTTCTTTCTATTATTTATTTTATTTTCAGAAAGAGAATTCATATTGTCCCCATTTTCCTATTCTTGAATTCTTTGAGAGGTGTGCCAAGGAAGCCCAAGTATTTGGGGTCAGCTAGAAAACAAGAACTGGGCCATCTGTCAGCTATAGCAGAAACTTGATATAAGAACTAGAGACAGTATTCTTTGTCTTATTGGTACTTGTTTTCATTTATATGAACTGGAGGACAAAGGGCTCAATCTCCAGGGCATAACGATGTTGCTAGTACATAACCATATTGCTATTTGAAAATCAAGGCTTGCAAGAATCCTGTAAATGCTGGCATCTGTGCCTGCCGTCAGCAATGGTAGATTGCTTGTCTTTCCTTGCGCCATACTTCTGCCACTTCATTCAGGCCAGGAAGGTGCAAAAAGGAGGGTGCAATGAATATCAGAAGTTCACTTTGGAACTGAGGGATGGCTTCTGCACACTCAAAAGGGGTTAGGCAAGAGCCAGGTGAATACCTTCTTAATTATTTTTCAGAATAGGGGCCAAGCCAGAGAATCTATCACGAGTTTGCATTGTTTTTTCTTCCGTGTGTTTTTGGCAATGGAAATACAGCGGAGAACTGATGCGTTTTGATGGAGTGTTAATTTTTACTTGAATATTATAATGGCAGTTATAGTTCGTCGTGGCACCTGAAACGATCTTTTGGTTGTTCTTGCTTCCATAATGCTGAGTTTCTTGCAGAACTGTGGAACCAATGAATGAAATTGACAATGATCTGCCATTCATCCCTGGATGGCTGTATACAAAATATAAACCAATGGTGCCTTTTCTCCAGTCTTCTGTGTTTTCCTAGAGGTGAAACAACCCTGGATTAGTTTACAATCTCCATAGTACTTTTAAAAAAAATATTATTACTATTATTATTTTCTAAGATTTTGATTCAAGGATAGATAGCCATTTCTACAAATTACATCCAGGTAGTTAGGCAGAGCTGATAGGCAGCAGGCATAGTGAAATGTTACGACATACTCTGGATGCAGTGTAGTGAGTCAAAGAGCTGGGCTACCAGAGAAATCTCCCGTGAAGGGTGGAATTCTAGCTCTGCTGAAATATGTGGCAGAAGTGCCCCTGACTTTAATGAGGTCAACCATTGGGTTGTAAAGGAACCTTAAATAAATACCTTGCATAATTCTTTTCTTGTTCTAGTGACATTTCACATGGGCATTTGGGTGCAGATGCCATTATATTGGTTGTTTTATTTGTTTTCAGAACTGCGAAAATAGGTGAATTTATATGAGTCTGTGCGGTCTTTGCAAGAGCAAATTCTGCAACAGATGTCCCTGCTAGTCTTTGGAGGCTTTGTAGGAGAGAGAGGCACCTTATAAAAAGCAAGACAGACATGGCATTTTGTTCCATCTGGAATATGAATATGTTGCATCAAGGAAGCTTCAAGGGCTGCAGTTGCTATAGTGATGCTTGCAGTGATGTTTTTCAGTACTTATTTTCTTTGAACACATATGAAAAGTAAAGCTTAAGAAAATAAAAATTGACAGCCTCAGACTCATTTAGCTTTAAATGGTGGCTTGTGTGGAATCTTTTAAATCAATTTATGCATATCAAGAAAACTGTAAAATGAAAAGAATGTCTGTTCTGTTCATCCTACTGCCAAGAGTAAGTTTTGTTTCTTAATAGACAAAATTCTTGGTTGTTTTAAGATACTGCTTGTGCCAGCGTAGGATTAGTGTCGGTGTACGCTTCAGCAGAAGGTGATGGGGCTTGCGTGTGTAGATCCCTTAGGACTCAATTGTTTGTAATGCTTTATAAACAGACACTGCTGTGAGGAGCCTGTGTCTGATTTTGGATTAAAACACAGCAAGACACTGCATTTTGCACTTCTTCCATTTCCTCCCCTGTTCCATTGCAACTGGTCTTGGTTGGGAAGCCAGTCAGCTGTGCTGAAAAGGAGCGGAGAGATCTCCGCAGTGTTTCTCAGCTTCTGTGCCCTGACGTCCTCTCTAACTCTAACATAGCTATTTGGCACTTGCCTGGAATTTAGCAACTAAAGTAAAGTATAAATGGTTACATGCGTATACTAAAAAGTTAAGGGGGGTAGGAAATGTGAGTTAGATCTGGTGATGGGACAAGCTCTGGCAGAATTGGGAGCATCGTGCTTGTCAGAGGTCCTCTGAGAGCTGCTGTGCCAGTATTAAGTAGGAGGCACTTTTAAGTAATGTTTTTCTGCTGTAAAATCTCTCATGCCTAATAAGCACCTTTTCTTTTCATTGGAGCACTTCTGGTGTCTCTTGCCTTTACCCAGCATGCTTTCATTGAACTCTTAAGAAATTAGTATCCATGAGGTCTTTTACTCCTCTGTCAAATTTGGCTGAAGATAGCAAGTCGGCAGTGTTTGATGATGGGCGGGAGAGGAGGACAGAGCCTAAAAAAAGAACACTTGCTCTCTCACCATCTGGTCTCTCTGGGTTATAGAGCAGACCTGGTTAAGGAGGGGGCTGCCAAATTTTTGTGCGGGTAGGAACAAACCAGTATGGGAGAAATCTCCACTGCCGTCATTCTGACTGCAGCACCGTGCCCGTCCATCGGTGAATGCGTGTGGGCCTGAGCTCCTACCGTTCTGTTTGTGGGTTTGGCCAGCAGGCTCACTGGGGGTCACCAACAGGGCCTTTGGCAGTGGGTGCTCATGCCAGCCACATGCATTTCTGTAGCCCTGAGAGGGCTCTAGAAAGTCCTCACCTTCTTTCCCGCTGATTCTGGAGTTACACACGTGTTATCCCATGAAATGAGAAAACCAATTACTTCTCCTGAATAGGGACTTTGATAAGCACTTTGTAGTAATAGGCAACATAACAGTAAACAGGGTGGCTTTGATCTTATTTTAATATTTTTGATACGTAATTGGATGAAAGCATGAATTGGTTCCTGTCTCAGTTTATTTATAGTCAGAATAAAGACACAGTGTAATAACTCAGGGCAAAAAACACCAAAGTGTGGAGGTCTGGTCACAGGCTGAAGAATGCCAAAGATAGTCGGAGTGGAGCCGTGTGGTGCGTCAGCTTCATGCATATGTTAGTATGGGCATTTTGTTGATACTTTTTTAATGGTTAAACCACATTTTTTCATTGTGGTCTTATATTGTGGTAGAAATTACTTTCGGCACAAGCTTGAATGCAGAGAATGACTTTGTGACTTGGCAACTGCTCATAGGAACCATGTGGTACGTGTATAGTGACGTAGAAGCGTGTAGGTGCTTATGGGAGGAACTGACATCTGCTATTAAATGCATCATGGGGGGAGCAGGCAAGGAAAGGGTAAGGAGATTGAAAAAAAAAATCAGTGAGAGACTGAATGCTATGGGACTTTGAAAGGTAAGATGGGAAGTACAATGAAGTTAATCATTAAGGGGAGAAAAAGCAAGACAGACAGAGAGTCTTTACTGTTTAAGGGGTGTAAAAGAGACATCGAAGGGAGCATAATAATGAACTCTGCGCTGGGGGAAACCTACATATGACTTCAGATATTGTGGGACAGATTCTGCACTCACTGTTTCAGTAGCTTTTGAAGTCCGAATACTACTAATATAACGATATTTTGTGAGTAAACTCAGTGTATTCAGACACTGTTGAATTTAATCGTACTTATATTGCCTGTATTTTTCAGTCACAAGTCAGTAAGTTTGCAAAGCCTGTGAACTGTCATGTCTTGTTAACATTCTCCTGTAACTTTGAAAACACCCTCAAACTTGATTGTCATATAGAAAAACCAATTCTTTTTGTTTAGGACTTGAATAACATTTTCCCTTTGCTTCCTTACTTGGCTTTGTATTGAATCGAAAGAGCTTCAGCTGAAGGCAATGGTTGCTTTCTGCTGAAAGACTTAATTCTGTAGTTTATGTATTCATTCATTTGGTAGAGAAAGCTTAGTCGTGACTGAATTAAGTTCATCTTTTTTCATTTATGGAATGCTCCTTTCCTGCCGTAACTGGTGGTCACTGGCTTGCTGTCACTGATGGGAACAGTTGCACATTTCCTCTGTTGGACTTTCTTAATTTTCCTTTGCTATTACCCTACAAAGATAAACTGGCCTGCATTTTTGTTTTCTTGTTTTGTGTTCTGTTCTCCTCTGTACAGAGAAGAGACTTATGTACCTGCGAACATTTTAATTGTTGTACTTGCAATTTTGCATCGATACCCATGTCGTACATCCTTATGATCCAGTGTTCTCAGAGAGCACTTACGTCACACTAATTAGAGCAGGGGGAGAGCGGGAAAGGATCAATGAAGCTGAGCATGAGCTGCTTTTTTTCCCCTCTGTGAAATCCAACTGATTCTGTTGTCGGGAGCTCCTTCACTTTAATTTCTGTTAGTGTTTTCTGGTCCCTGAATAATACAGTGACTGGGTAACGTCAAAACCAACATCAATCAAAGCATTTCCTGTTTTCTCATCCTCGTTGTCCTTGGTGACGTGCAACTATGATTTGGAAAAAACAAGATGTAATGGAAAATACAGCTTTTAAAAATAAAGAAGCCAAAGATGGTATGGATGAACTTGTGCGTAGACCCCTCATAACAATCTTCACTTGGGTGGATGGATAGAGAGGAGGACTTCAAGAGCTTTTATGTAAGAGTGAAAAAAGCTTGCAAGCCTGCGAGATTTACCTTTCAGTACTACAGATAGAGACAGCAAGCAAGATTTGGAGAGTAAATAAGTTGTAAACAAAGAAGCTGAAGATAAAAGTATGGTAAGCTTCTTTTATTTAACTACTCTGCCTCATTCAGACAGAGCATTTGAAGACTGTGAAAGGCTGTTGTTTCATCTTGTACAGAGGATGTTCAAAGTCCTTTAAATCCCCAGAAGGTGAGTGAAAGAAGACAAACTGGAGAAGAAGCAAGTAGGGGAGGAATAATCTATCTAATCTAAAAACTTTCTGGAAAGCCATGCTTTGAATAACTGGTACATATTCATACTTCTGTAGTTACCCCTAGGCAGTCGGTCCTCTCTTGACTGACTGTGAAATTCTGATTTTTGCCTTCCTCTTCTGAGATACAGAGGCCGTATCAATAGCTGGAAACTAGGATCAAGGTGATCCTGTTTTTCTCCCTGTACAGGAATCCTAGGATTCAATATATAATTCCAAATGACGTAGACCAGTGTTAGTCAAAGCAAACGTATGCAGCAAAAAATGCCACATCCATACTTCTGATACACTTCTTCATACAGCTCTCCTCTGTCTGCTAAAATTACTTCTTTTACCAGCTACCAGGGGAATGAACTCAATTGGTTACTACTCTTGACTTTCCTTCAGTGTCATCTGAAAGGAGTGGTTTTACTAGGTGAATGAATCACTGCTATTATTTCCTTCAACACCTGAATTTTCTTTATAGTTAATAAATCTTGAATTTCCTTTATAGTTGTATCAAGTTGGGGTGATGCAAACATTCTCCCATTACCAGTAGTGCAACTCGTAAAGATGTTGACGAACATGATGCTGAAGTGTTAGTAAGGTGTTAGTAGAAAACTAAAGACGTTTCCTGTTTTTTGGTAAGCAAAGCTGTAAACACTTCAGTATCTTGTTAAGTGCTAGCTTCTGCTGCTTTCCTGTTTGGTAGTAGCTCAGTCTCCATTCAGAACAGTAATTCTTTCTTATAGCCTTAAGGAGGTAAGTGTTTGGATATTTGAAAACTCTTTAATAACAAAGGCAGTTCTTTTATTGCTATTGGAAGTTTATGTGAACTGAAAAGCTCTTTGAAAACGCATTGAAGATAAACCCGTAAGTTCCAAATTGTTCAGTTTTTCTCTTTCCATGATTTCATCCTAGCATCTGATAAGACATGAATCTTGGCATCAGTTTAGTTTTTAGTAAGATTCAGGGAGAAGATTAAGAAGTCAGACCTTCACTACACAGCATCCTTAGCTCTGAATGGCAGTGTGCTGTAATTCTCTTCACTTCTTCGTTTTGTCAAGTTTTACTGTACATGTAGTTTATAACTTAGGATTTTCTGAAACAGCATGCAATTTATATTCCATAAGTGCCATTTGTTACATATAATAATAAAATAACGAGTTAATATCACATTATTCTGCTATATCCTTCTCTCTGGCAACAATGGAGTATTCCTGAAAGTACTTTCCAAGTAAGCTAGCTGTCTACAGTCTATGATAATCAGTTGTAATGGCACATAGGCAGCTGGTTTGCTAATCCTTTGATTGCAGTATTGGTTTGTCTCAGAGATTCTGAAAACCTGTCTGGTCCTGTAACCGTGTTTAGTGAATATTGTAGAATAAATTATATCTTGCCTGAAGACTCTAAAACACATATTCAGGTTACGAGTTGTGTACTTTCACTGTGCTTCTGGGTTTTTCCCTTTTTTGATAGCTGCATTTGTTAAAAAAAAAATGTTTGTTTTAAAACTGTTTAGCAAAAAAATTGGACTTAAATTCATTTAACATTGGAAGGATTTGTATTTTAATCACCAGAAATTGTTCTTATCTGGCTTATAACCATGTCAAGTAATTCAGGCTTGGATCAGGATCTCTTACTTAGAGAGAGATTGCAAATAAGATTTCCATTATACAAATCTATTTAAAAAGAATGGGAAACCTACTTTGTATGTATGTATGGCTTATTTAAAATATCCAGTATTCTGTACAACACTGTATTTTTGCTACAGAAACGTAACTTTAATAATGCATGTGCAAACGTGAATGTTTTTCCATGTTAAACTTCAATTTTCAGAAATCAGAGCCAGTTTGCTAGAAAATAAATACATGAATTAATAAACCTGACCTGAATTTCTTTAAAGCTGCTGTTTAAATGTCTACTGCAAGTTACATAGCTTTCTAATGTTTCTAATTCAAATTAAAGAGAGAAACTTACTTTGTTGTCATTTACGAACCGAATATTCTCAGTAGTGGCTGACACGGTGCTTGATCATAGGTTTTTTTTTTTTTTTTTAGAGACACCTACACCAACTAATTAATGTATGTTCAGTGTCCCTATAATAAATGTCACAATATGCTGCTTTGTGCTTTTGAAAGACTGAAGTCTTTCAAAAAAGGTGAAAACGTAGAGGAAAAAACCTCTTTGGTAAATTCTGCAATTGTGAAGCCTGTAGGTTTTTTTTTCTTTGTTAGATGAGGTTTATCTTTGTTCCTTCCTTATTGGTCCCAAATGCCAAGATGCTATTTGTGCTTATTTCCTGCCCTTAAAGCATGCCTGATTCAGAAGAAGTGTGAACTCTAAAAATCATGGACTGCAGTGCTTATGGTGTCTGTGTCTGTGGTAGAAAGCTACAGTGTGCGTGGGGAAGCCCCTGTGCAGTCTGGCTCTGAGCTCACCCCTGGAACAGCTGGTTGGTGGGTTACTCTCAGTAGTGATCCGGAGAACCTGATGTTTTCTGCTCACACTACCTGTTGTGTCTTGTGCGATGTTTTAGCCTGTGCAGCCTGGGGTGTATATGTGTTGGATGAGGAGTTAACATGGTCTTTTGAGCGTAATGGTATTCATTGTCCTCAGGTGTGTGATGCAAAATGTTAAGCAAGTTGATTACAGCCTAGTCTTTGAGTGTCTGTATTTTGGGAGTGCCCTTTTCTGTGTTTCCTGTCATTAGCATCAACAAAGATAATTAAAAACAATCTTCTACAGTTTAAAATTAATTTTTTTTTTGTTTCCTTGTCCCCAGAAGTTTGTTTCCTTGGTGTGACGTAGTGTACTTCAGTACATGAAAGCCAAAACACAAAAGTGTGTTCAGTAGTCTGGACTTGTCTGCATGTACCAACCATGCCTGCATAAGTTTAGAAACCAGAAGTTAATGAAGAGCTTGTCTTGACTACACACTGATTTTTCTGGCTATACAAAGTTTACAAAAGTTAGCTTGTATCGCTTCTTAACTGATGAAGTTGTTATTGGTACAACAGATTTAAATGGGAAAGAATAAATGCATAAAGAAAACATATGAATTGATTATAAATAGTTCAGTGCTGTGTCCAGAAATTTCTAACAATTTAAGCACTGTAACACCAAGAGTTGTATGAACAGTGACCTCTGTTCAGTGGGCTGATAACCTTGAAGTCTAGCAGAAGCAAAAGTCAATATTTTCTGGCTTTGCCCAGTTCAACAAACACCCATAAATGCCTTTAGCTCACAATTCTTTCCATACCTTCTCTCAGTTAAGGAACACAGAGTAGGAGTGGTTGAAGTAGGTCCCGAGTTCCTGCACCAGCCCACAATCTCTTACTAGTCCTTGATAATACTCTGTCCTCTGCATGAATTGGCTTTCACCTTGCATTGGCTAAATTAAGGCGCCTAGGGAGCTGTTGTGTTGACCGTGCTTTTGAGTCGACATGGCGATGGATTGTGGGATGTTCTGTGGCACACCATTAAATGCCTTGAAGATAAAGACTTGAGATGTTTTTGAACTTAAACATATATTCTTTGAGGAATTCTGAAGAGGTGAGAGGCTTGACACCCTCATAACGTCTACCAAGGTAGTTTCTGCCTTTGCTCTTCTCATCATTTTTTTCAGAGTTTAAGATTTCAGAGCCAAATAGATTACGCTTCTGTAGTCAGTCAAAAGATAATATAATGTGTATTACTGAGGGCAAAATGTGATTGTGATTTTGGAACTTAATTTCCTTGTAGCTTCAGATCACAGAATATTTGCTAGTTTTCAAATCTTTCAGCATATTGCCAGTAGTGTAAGCTTCCTAATAATGTTTATTGGAAGAATCTTTGTAATGCACTGTAAAAGACAGGCTGTATGGGTACTATCTTTCTCCAAATTGAAGCTACTGAGAAGTTTTCAAGAAAATGTTTTAATAATATACGCAGTAGAAATGGCATCCCTGCTTGCTAGAGAAGTGAGTATATTACATGTGTTAGGGGAATATCCAGTAACAGATTTTTTTTTTTCAAGGAAGCCTAAAGTAGGCTCTCAAATAATTGATTTTGCTCTGGGAAGTTTGTTACATCTGAGTTTGGGGGAGAAATACTACATCATTAGTTTGCTTTACTGTTGCTTTTGCTGCAGTTTCCTGTGTTATTCCGTGCAGATACTTCACTTTGACAGCCCAGATAAACAAAAGCCAGACGCTCGTACCCACAAAAAAATCCCTGAACTCCAGTCTAGGGCAAAGATAAAGAATTCGGGCTTTTTCAGTTCTGTGAATAGACACTGGCCACTGGAAAAGATTATGTGTGACTAAGGCTGCGATGATTTCTGTTCTGACATAATTGCTAAACAGTAACATGAACATACTTACTTTTCTCTGAAGGCAGACGTAGTCATTTAGGAAGTGAAATATATTTACAAAAAATAAATCAGAAAAATCCTAGGTTTGTTTAAATCCTGTAATATACATATTCATGCTTTCAAAAGATTAAGTGTAGGCTAGGATTTTTCCGGGAGACCTGGAGAAGTTGGATGTCCAAAATCCCGTTGAGTTAGTGAAAGCCAGCTCCTTCCTTACCTATGTTTTTCCAGTAATCTGGGTTTAAATGATCTTTAGCTTGAGTTGGAGTAATACTTAAATAAAGTGGAAGGTATACATTAAAGCTGGCTTACAAAATACTTCTTGTTGAAAACTTATCATTTTCTTTTGCCCAACATCATGAGTCTGTGGGTAGATTCTTTCTGAGCTGATTCAGCTGTGTGTAAAGACCGGAATTCCTGTTAGCTCATGGGGTAGAGTAAGCAATCATTTAATCTTGAGGCAAGAAAATGGTGCAAACCAGACGGTGTGATTTGAAGCCACAGAGATGCTTTCTGCCATGTGAACCCCCACAGAAAACCATCATTTTCAACTTTACTAAAAATGGGGGAGCTCTAAGATTGTTACAAAAAACAAGCGTTCAGAGTAGAGAGTAAATGTTTTTATGCTTTGTGCTCCACTAATGTGTTTAGATTTGATTTTCCCTTAAGTGAGTGTTAAACATACTTCATGATTTGACACTTCTATGGTATTTAATGGTTTAATAGTTTCAGTTTTATGCTAATTTACTTCTGCTTTCCAGTATTTGAGTTTGACAGCTTTTTCAGAAGGCTGTTTGAGTAGGCTTGGACCCTTGCATTTGAGCGTAGGACATGATGATTGGAATTTGCTTTAATATGGAACATCAAGTTTTCGGAAATGGCCATAAGCTGGCTATGGGTTGAAGTCCAATGACAAAGATTGAGTATTTTAAAGCTAACAAAGTGAATGCTGAAGTGCTGTGACATTTTACTATTTTTACAACATTAAAAAAACCCCAAACTTGCTGTAATCTCTTGCTGCAAAGCCTTTAACTGTTAAGTGAAAAGTTGTATGATAAAACATCATCAGTCGTGTGTAATTTTTGAACTAAGATAATGTTACCTTTTTTAAGGTACCAGAGTGAGTTTGTCACTGCTAGCAGGTGATAGATTTAGAAATTTCATATTGAGCAGATTGATAATTTTCCTCCGCTACCTGTTTGTTACATATGTTTTGTTTTAATTGTCGTCTTAAAAATCAATGGTAGTTTAGCATAGGGGAAAAAGAAGGAAGGAAGAAACCTGCTGAACTAGACAGACTTACTCAATAAAAACAAATGTCCTAGCTGCGTACTAGCTTAACACAGCTATAAATCAATGTTAAGGAAAATGCTCGGTCATTGAGGGAGTTAGATTCTTTCTCTGGTTTAGGTGTAAAGATTACAGATGAAATCTGGTAAGGTGGTGGAAACTCCGATTAGTGGACAAGGTAGAGGAAATCAAAGGTCAACTTGTTAGGGCTCTAGTTGAGACTTCAGAACACTTGGTTTTAATTCTGTAGCTTGTCCTTCCCTGACCCTGGCTGAGTCAATGAGATATATCCTCATTACAGATTTAGATTGAATCTCTCCCCATATGAGCTGCAAAATATCTCAGCCTCTTGATGGAAATCATAAACCAGTATTAACTCTGTTGGGTCAAATTTACTTGAAATTCTTGAATTTTGCTAGCTTTCTTGCTACTGTATCTTCTGCTCTTACTAGATGAATAAAATTTTGATTCTGTGGTAATGCCTGATTTGGATGAGGTTTGCACAGCGAGGTAGTCTTGTTGTCCTCAGAAACATTTAGAAGGTTGTGGAAATAAGGCAGTGACACGGTTTATGGGTAGCAAGCTCAGGTACTGTTTTGTAAATCTGTCAGCGTTTGAGGACTACATAATTTGTCAGCTGCTCGCAATAAATCTCTGCCGTCTTGGTGCTTTCCTGCATGGTTCCTCTCTCTCAGGCGGGGTTCTTCTAAGGTGACGCTTCCTGTGAGAGCAAATTTGGGGGAAAGGAGAGCAAGGCCTTTGCTAAGGAATTTGAGTGACTATTTACTTTTTGGCCACTCCATACCTCTCTATTTACATTAATTGCAGTTAATGAAATTCCTGGTATGGTGGATGCATCTGGGCAGAGTCATATAGGACTAGTGGACTTCAAGGGGGCACGTGTCAGTGACCCTGTGGCAGCAAGGATGTGCTGAGAGGGTCAGCACATCCCAGAGAGGACTGAGAGGAGGCTGTGGACCATGTACTGCAGCGGTGCAAGACAGCAGTGCCTGGATGGGGAGTGAAGCACAAGCCTCATGCACACCATGCAAGGTACAACACAGCTGCTGCATGATCTAGTTCTGTTTTATTAATGTAGTGCTATCAAACCAGTGGTACTTCAGAATGAAGCTGAAACACCAGCGTACCCAAGTACCGCTGAAGAATACACAACAGGAAAAGGTTGGCATCTCTGTCACTACTGGTAGTGTTTATCAGCAGATGACACTGTGTTAGAAAGGGAATAAGGAGAAAAAAAATATTTCGAATTTATTTGTTTACTTAAAGATTATATCGAGGAGAAGGAAAGACTGAAATATATCCGTGTACAGAAAAAAAGACACTTGAATTTTCCAGTCTCATGCTATTTTGATGGAAAAGGGTCCTGTAACGAGCATAAATGATTTAGTCATATGCATGTACAGTCACTTAATCACTTTGAGATGGGTATCGGTACTAACAATCATTTTAGTTTTGGCACTAGTTCTCAGTCTAAGCCTGGCTCTGTGTAATTGCCAGCGTTTGAAACTGTGATGTTACACAGCAAAAGCCAACAAAACCAAAACAGTTTTCATCAATGAAGGCTAAGGACATGCAGTACTGTGAACAGATTATTCCAGATTTTAACATTGAGTATAAACTGTAAGGGTTTTATTGACAAAATATATTTTGTAGTGTATCTTGATGTACATAATATGTCCCTTAAAATACGGGAGGAGCTTTAGTGATTGTGATGTTTACTTCCTCTCTTTTTGTTAGAAGGAGTTATGTGGTGTTACAGATGGAACCTTCTGAAGCATTTTTCTTTACTTTCCTACTTCCCTCCTCGAAGTTCCTAGTGTACTCCCATGCAAATGTTCGTTCTTTTTTATTTTTTGTCTTTAAAATACTAATCTAATTGCTAAATTAGATTACTACTAAACTAATTGCGTTTATGGAGCCCACTTGGAGGACTTCTAGTGTAGAAGTTTGCTGTAAGGCAATGGCTATGCTGTCTGCCTGACCGAGTAGTCCCTGGCTGTGTGTGTGTGTTGCACTGTGCTGCTCCTGACCTCTTGCTCAAAAATTCCCTGGGCCATTTCTGGTTGGTTTAGACCTTCGTGCTCTCACGCCCAATCCTTAAACAGACAGTTTATTTCTCTTCGTGACCAGTCAGTCAGTCCACGTCTCTGCTGTGCAGTTGGTCAAGCATGCTACAAAGCAGAGTACTGGATGCGTAAATACACGGAAGATTACCAGCAATTTAGCTTTTTTCCTCCCACTCTAAGTTAGTATTAAGGATGATCTGTCTGTAGAAGAATGAATTTTTTCAAAAGACGTCTGTCTGCGTGTGATTTATTTTTATATAAGTGTATACATGTTTAGAAATATTTGTACTTAGGGCCTCTGAGGAGAAAAAGATGAAAAAAGCAGCAGTAGAGTGCTTGCTAAGTGATGATTTCTTCAAGATTCTGTTTCTTTGTGCATCACGCCAGAATTCAGCTATTGGTGGCTGAAAGGATATAGTCAAAGGAGCCTCCTGATATACGTTACTTTAATTGCCTGCCTTTTAATAGTTTGCATTATGAGGTCACGTGCTATCTCATAACCCTACCTCGAGGGCAATAATGTTTCCCATATTGTGTAAATAAAAGAACTCCATAGAGAACTGACAGAGCCAAAAGAAAACCGGTTTTGTGTCCATTGCCTTTGTGATGAAAATCTCACTAATTCAAAAGACAGGTTACAGAGAAAACATCTTAATCTTTTCAAAGAATCTGTTGCAGCTTAATGAGGTTCCCAGTTGAATGTATGGTAGCCTGTATTTAAAGAAATCTGATTACAGGCAAACAAATGCTCTTTTTCTTTTTCTTGTCTTTTTTTTTTTTTCGAGTCTTCATCTATGTGGTCATGAAGGCACTTGGACATAGTTACCAACATGGTACCTGTGTATGTGGTCTGTGATGCCAGCAAGTCTATTCTTGAAGACTAGATGCAAGTCTGTCTTCTGACTGCTATCTCAGATTCTTTGATTCATAACTGTTGTGTCACGAAACATATTGCCTGGCACAAATCGTGAAGTTGCAAATGTTGATTTTTATTTGTTTAATCCTAACAGTTAGAACATGGAGTAGAATAATTCTTTGTAGCGTTTGAGTAACATTTGAGTCCTTTTTCCTTCCTTTCCCCCTCCCTTTGCACTTGATGCAGATTCCATGTACTGCATTGAATAGACGTAAGGACAGGAAGCGTCGATTAAATACTAATGGAACCGACTTCCTATGCTATTAATGAAAACATGACTCATGTTCTAAGGATTTGCAGTTGGATTCCTGTAACTTTTGATATTTCTGTTGTAATTGTTTTCAGTCATTACGTTTTCCTAGATC
>VZSC01010946.1:5449-103974 GCA_013398225.1 Steatornis caripensis
AGGCTGCCCAGAGAGGCTGTGGGGTCTCCTTCTCTGGAGATATTCAAAACCCGCTTGGACGTGTTCCTGTGCACCGTGCTCTAGGGGCACCTGCTTTAGCAGGGGGGTTGGACTGGGGGATCTCTAGAGGGCCCTTCCGACCCCTACTGTTCTATGATTCTGTGATTTTTGACCCTTGTTGGCAACTGGTTTCACTGTGAAGCAGGAGGCTTTAGTTTATAATTTATTTATTCTCTTAGGTAGAAGCATTGTCAATGTTGCTTATTTTGAATCTTTTGAAAATGCTGGCTCACGTGATACCTCTGGCAAAGGCATGCAGGGTTACAAAGAAAGGAATATTGTCCTTTAGC
Organism: Steatornis caripensis; assembly: GCA_013398225.1. Classification (NCBI taxonomy): domain Eukaryota; kingdom Metazoa; phylum Chordata; class Aves; order Caprimulgiformes; family Steatornithidae; genus Steatornis; species Steatornis caripensis. The sequence continues at coordinate 5,800 of VZSC01010946.1, forward strand.
TAAAACACAGAATAGGGGGTATTTGTGGACGACGTATGGCAGATTTTTGGAATGTTTGTTACAAATTCTTAACTGTCTCAGAGACACAGTTATACTTGCTTATGGTTTGTAGAGTTACTTCTACATGAAAAGTATATTGAAAGTCTTATTTCAAACTCTCATACTAAAGGATAAAGGAAGGCATTCCGGAGTTTCGCTATTAGAAAGTTAATTCATCTGCATAGAGGGTCTTGGGGAAAGATGAAGAATGTTGACATGCTATCTCCAAATTATAGCACTATTTATGGCTATTAAAATATGTATACCTCTATAGGAAGAGGATGTCACTTCAGAAGTTTAAGAAAACTTTCCCATGAAGCTACTGAAGCAAAGATAATGAAGTTACTGCATTTTACAAACAGCTTCAAATACTCAGAACATGACTGCTCTGAAAACTATGTCACTGCTTACTCTACAGATACATGAAACTATAGCCAGGGTTTCAAGTACATTTCTTCTGTGACTGATAGTTTCAGGGACTCCCTCTTGTTTGTTCTGTTCTCAGGGTTGCTCTCTCAGGCTTGTTGTGTAACTGGGCTGGGAACTATGTAATGCTGACCAGAATTAAAAAAAATTGACAACAAAAATGTGCTTGTTCTGATGTGTGAGGTTCTTCGGGATGAGAGGAGGTGATGTATTTTTCCCAAATTCAGATCAGTTTCCTGGTGCGGTTCATCATGCCCTAATGTCGGTACAGCTGAAGGCACAGTGTAGGGAAAGCTGCTTAAACTGCCACAGCTGTTAGAATAAATGTTTTCTGAACTGTGGCAGGTTTCTCTCCTCAAGATGAGATTTTTAAATGATGCAGTCATTTTGTTTGGAAAATGCTTGGGGTATTTTTGCCTTGGACAAAATTTCAGACTTTGGCTCATGTGGATAATTGGGTGAGATAGGTTTAGGATTTGTTTTTTTCCCGGTTTGAGGAATAGAATCATCCTCAACTAGAGATTAGATGAACTGTATTTGAAAAATGACTTTTAAAAAGTGAAGAGAGGTTTATTTTTGTTAAGGGTAAAAACTTTTTTTTTATTATTGCAGCATGTAAAATATTTTTCTCTTTCTTAATATTACATAAGAAGGGAAGATGGCAAGGCTTACTGTTAGCTGCATAATTCTAAAACTTCAGGGAATGCTGGATATTTATACCGTTATGATATTTGGGGGTTTATAGACGATTTTCTAGCTCTTGGTATGCAGATATTTTAAAGAGAAGGTCTGGAGAAAGAGAGGGTGTAGTGGATTTACAGGTCACTTCAGGAATGTGTATTCTGTGTTGGGAAATGTCAGATCCCAGAAAACAGACAGCCTGACATTTTCCTCATTTTAATTATTGCAGGGGATTCATAGACTTGAAATTCCATTACTCTTTAATAAGAAGCATGCTCTCAGTGCCACAGAAAGTTGCTTAAAAATACTAATTAACAGGTTGGTTACCCTTTATACAAGATCATAAACCAGTGTAGTTTGATCTTTTATCTTAGTCACCACAAAGATGGAATCCCGCAGAAATGTTAAAGAAGACTTTGAACTTCCAATTTCATTACAATATTTGGACTACACTGTAATATCCCAAATATACTTTCTGCAGTCTTGCCTCGGCATCGTGCCTCGTATGGTAGAAGAGCAGCCCTGCCCTGCTTGGGCTGCTGGTTATTACTGCAGCATGAATAGATAAAGAATTGCTTTTTTTTCTTATTTAAGCATGTAGTATGATGTTTTGATTTGTTTTTGTTCTTTAATCATTGTTGGTAGGTCTTTCTCTTTATTTCCTTATGCTGGTAGTTGGCATAAGTCAATATACTGGTTTGCTTTTCTATCAGTAAGTACAGTAGGTCTCACAGTGGCTGAGGTTTGAGTTTTGAAATGGTCATAATGTGAGAGAGAGACTGTAATTTCTATTACAATCACGTTCTGAAGTGTCTGAAGAAAACATGATATGGTGGCAGTGTTATTAACATGAAAATCTCCTTTTAACTCAAGCAAGTCTGTGACATGCTCTATCCAGGGAGCTTACAGATCTGTACAAAAGCATTTGCTTTGCAAAGTAGAGGCGACGATTTGTGCACTGAAGCAACAAGGCTAAATAAAATGACTTGTGAAATTAAAGACTGCCATCTCCTTGAAGAAATGCATCTTCTCGTTTTCCCTCTCCCAACCTTTACATAGTCTTATATTGTCCAGATTGCCATGGGTCTCTTTGTTAAATGAGCTTTGTATCTCTCAGTTAATTTTCTGCCAGCATCACTTTAGGCTGACGACTGTGGGTGTTTGTGTATCCATTAAGCACACTGCCAGGACATGTCCACCACTTGCCACTTCTCCCATTAAACAGCTGTCAGCAGGTTTACAGAGCTGCTTTCCTGCTTTGCATTAATTGCTGCAACTCACTAGATGCAGTGAAAAGCGCCTGTAAAGAGAAAACACAGTTTGCCTTGAAATTTCTAAAGGTAAATAGAAATGCCACGAGCAGTTAAGTCAGATTTCATATATAGTCATATCAATATGATTAGCAGGAAAGAAGTGTCACTTCTTTTTAATTTTCCTTTTTTCAGCTAACCTTTCTCCTTGAGCTCCCACCCCCACAAGGGGGATACTGTAAATCTAAACAAGTGTATGTCAGCAGATTCTTGGATGAGACTGTCTCATTGAAGTTGTGTATAATCCCATGCTGAGATTTACAATTGGTTCCGAAATGAAAATCTGTTAGAATTAGATCAAACATTATCCTAGCTGAGATAAGCAGTGTGGGGAAGATTAATGATTTGTCCATGAAAGTCAGTATATAGCAGGGTTATTGGTGTAAGGCTTTCCAAGAGGTGTACTAACATGGAGAAGGAGTGCTAGGTTAATTTGGTGGGCTGCCGCTAGTTCGCTGCATATTAATAAGGTGTATTTTTGCAGAATACAAAATTCTGATTCTGGGTCTTAAGACAAGCTTTTTTTGGATTAAGATTTCTTTAGTACTACTTGAAGCAGTAAAAGCAATAATAAATAATTAAGTAATAAAGTAGTAACTTGGTACATCCAGACTCGTGTGGAAAATCTACTGATGAACATGCATAGAAGGCCAACGCAAGACATGGGAAGACTTAAGTGTATTGACTGGAGGTGTGAAGTTGAATCTAAATATTTGGTATCTCTGAGAAATTTATGTGAGGCTTTACTATACTTAGCCTTATGCTCAGTGACTTCAGACTTTTAATTCATTTTAATTTGAGTTAACTTTCCTGACCATGCTTTGTAGATGAATTCTGAGAACAAATCATTTTGCTGACGAGTTTGCAAGGTAATTTGACAAGATCAGCATATGAAAAAAGTGAGAAGAGACTCGGCTGGAGGGGCTTGTGCAACATCACACAGAAAGTCAGTGTTGGAGAGCAGAATATGTGCTAAGTGCTCTGATACGAGTAGGTGTCCTCTACAGTGGACAGTGCAGCCTTCTAAAAATGACTGCAATAAATGTTCCTCTTTCGTTCGTCCCTTCATTCCTTTTCTCTGTCGTCTCACACTCTGCAGGACCATGAATTTTTCACCCAGCGATGTTTTCTTCGGAGTCTGTGTTCTTTGTACTCCTTGCTGAGATTCATTGAATTTGTCTTTTGAGGGCTTTTCAGTGTTGCTTTTCAAGCAGCCAGCTAAGGGTACTATTGAATGATCAGATACTTACCTCTCTTGCCCAGCTTACTGGGTGTAAGCTTTCTACTTCCACTGGTCATAGCATATTGGTGAAATAAGCAATTTTTAAAGATGATTAAGATCCTTAATACCTTTTCTCATAGTAATTTGTGTGTTCTGTGTTTTATCCCTATGCAGTATTTCTTTCTACCCAACACCTCTATACTCCATAAAAATACGGATACATAAACCTAATCCTGATGTAGGACTAGAATCAGCTTTGTCACCAGGCATCTTCTATTCTTAATAGTTTCTAGGCCTCTTGAAGATACCACTATAAAACCATGTTCATCATCTGACTTACATATTTTGAGTTCCTTTCTGCTTTTTAGTAATCATTGCATTGTTGCTCATAAAAAGTTTTGATGCATATTCACATAGTTGCCCTCACGGTGTTGTAAGATGCATTTAATTTCCAGAGTCATTGTCAAAAACATCCCTACCTTTTAAACGTATAATTGCTCCTGAAAGAAGTCTAATGTCTCCTTTTTCCATCTACTCCTCCCAATCTAGCGGGACTTGCTCTCTTAACAGAAAATAAATAATTTCTCTTTGGTTTTCTGTAGTTTTTCATAATTATTCTTGGTGCTCTTACCCGTTAAATGTGGCTGGTGATTTGTTTCTAGCCTCTGAGGAAGCTCGTAGTTTAACAGGTGAAACTTGGCGGGTAATGAAGAAAAATGTTTTGCTGCATGCACCAATTTTGAGAAATGAATCTTATGAATGTTATGTACTTGTATTTTGATAACAGAAAAAAAGGTCCTCTCAAGTTTCCAAATTTTGTGGGACTTGCTTAAAAATTCTGTTGTGCTCGACTTCCATATAATTTAAAAAAACAAACAGCCAGCCACAAAAAAACCCCTTTAAAAAATGCTGACTTTCAACTTTCACATTTTCTGCCTCAAATTTTCCTGCAAACCGATATTGCATAAACTTTTTCATGGTTTATATTTCCTCTCAAATGTTTGGGGTGCCTACTGCTCCATCTTGTCCAGCGTTAGTTATAATTAAATCAGCTCCAAAGCACATTTACATGACGTTTTATTTTATACAGACTTCTTTACCATGTGTTACTGTATATTTTGAGCATTTTCCAAAAGTGCTGAAAAAGTATGCTATCTCATGCTGACAATTCCTTTGTCCTGCCTGGGGCAAAATCATGTGTGGGCAATGTAAGTGGTTTTTGTTTGAAAGGTTTTGGGGAAGATATGAGACTGGGCAGGTGAGAGGGTATATAGGTATGTTAGAAGGGATTAAAAACATTCTTTGCGTATGTAGCGGAATGAAGTGAGTTGGTGGTGGTTCATTGTTCCTGAGGGAGGTCACTACAGATTTTGGTGAACCATTTGCCTCCTCTGTTTCACCTATCTAATTTTTATTCTAAGAAAGTATTCTGTTACTTCAGAGGTCTGTCAACCGCAATGTCAGCGCCATCTCACGCGGAATGCCTTTAAAACCGGGCATTTTGAATACAATCCCAACAGGTTTGGAAGCTATATGAAGAATAAAGATCCATTTAATCCCACAACATCCTCTGGTTTTTGAGCAGATTGCCTATGTGTATTCACATCTGTGTTTCAGTGTACACATAGAAAATGTACACACAATCAAAACCAGGGTTGTTTTCCACTGAGATGGGGAAAAGGTCTTCTAGCCAGTAGAAAAATACAGCCATAGTAACCGTTGTTTCCCATTGATAAATCCCTTGGAAGTAAAAACAGAGCTCTTTTAAATGCAATCGAATTGTCCATTAGGAATAGAAAAGTCACATTTTCAAAAGTTACTGTTAGATTTCTTTACATTAAAGATGGTGGGACGCACAGGTCTCTAGTCACTTAGGGTCTCTAATTTTTTTTACTTTTAATGTGGAGATATAAAGATAGAGAAACAGATATATGCACTCGGTAATTAGAGGACTGTCTAGGCACCTAAGTCTATAAAATTATGTTAAACTCAATATAGTAGAAGAAAGAAATGCAAGTAGGAAAAAGAAATGGATTAGAAGATGTGGGATTAGTTTCAAATTTCCCACAAATGACTTAATTTTTCTACTTACGTCTCGTTTGTAAACTCTGTATTATGAGGAATCAGTGCTGTTTAAATATCCGAGATAGAAATTCAGGTCCGAGTACTATGTGAGCAAAAAATAGAGAGGTCCTTGTACTAAACAATATACAATCTCAACAAACAGGAAAAAATAGTTTTACTGTTTTCCTGTATTCCAGGCCTGTATTCCTGGCCCTGTACACTGAAGGTCGATATATATTCAGCTCTGTGGAGGTTACGTTACGTGTTCAGAATGTCATTGGGGCTTGGGGAAAATTTTGAACTCTGGAAGCTTTTAAATAAGAGGGATTAAGACTTTCTAAGGCTCACGTATAAATATCAAACCTTCAAATTACAAATACGTTTATCAAAGATCTTTGTGAGTAGCGCAGGGAAGCAAGATACTTCACAAGCACAAGGAGCTGTTGCAAAGTGAAAAGGTACTAACTGAAGTTAAACCTGTCTTTGTTTAGGTGCTTGTAACTGAAATCTGATAAATGTTTAACTGATGTCTGACACAGATCCATGTATTTACTGATTGTAACTTGGAAATTGATGCTCAGATCTTAAAGCAAAGTATTGACTCTAAATGTCAGATGCATTCAGTAACTTGTCAGTTCTGATGATTTTATCAGTATAATCACAGTACATGCGTGTTTTCCAAATTGCTTTTCTTCCCCTTTCCTCTGTTTTCATCAGACCATAACTCACCAAGTGCTGTCAGCGTGTTATGGCTATGGTAAATGTAAATGTCAGATGATGTTCTGAATAGTTAAGTTGCTCTCAGATTCCAAATATCTGCAAGTGAACAGCTTAAGTCATGAAACAGAGTGGCAATCGAGAGGTTACATAGTTCTTTTGAGTCTGGTGCAGTAAATAGGAAAAGAAAGAAAATTTGCTTTGGGAGCCTGGTTTTCCTCAACATCTTAAATTGTCATTGCAGAGTTCTTTGCCATGCAGTATTTCCTAAAGCATGTTTTTTGTATACAGAAACACTTGAAAGCATATTTTTTTAATCCTTGTAATTAAATATATAAAATATCATTGACTATATGAAAGATTAAAATCTCAGGGGAATCTTGTAGCTAACTCAATTTATGCAATATTGATTGGGGCCACAGAAAATCAAAATAAAGTTTTGAAGAAAAAACATTCTGCGCAACTGGCTACCTTTGTAGGTGTAAAACATTAATATGTATACAAAACACTGCCCTTCTCAGTGGAGACTATACAACCAATATGGATACTGGAGGGGAAAGGTTCTTAATCAGTAAAAATAAGATGTCATGAAGTCAGCAAAAACAATTCAAATAGTAGAAATTTCTGAAGCCAAAGGCAAGTTGCCACTCTGACACAGTTTAAAGAAGTGCAAAAGAACGTGTCCTGGTTTTGAGCTAGGACAGAACCAATTTTCTTTTTAGTAATTTTACTCTTCTAAGAGACCACAATCTCTGAAATTAACAGCGTGTTTTTGCACTTCATTTCTCTGGCTTCTTTTCACTTCTGTGCAAAAATTAAACTTTTGCAGTACAGTATGAACTTGGATTTTAATAAGGGCGGAGTATAGCATCTCTTGTAATTCTAGCTTGTGTATTTACTAAGAAATATGGTTTGACAGTGTACTGTGTATCAAAGTCTCTGATAATAACTGCCTGTCATGGTATTGGATTAAAATAACTTTGTGGGTTTTGTGGGTTTTTTTGTCTTGTCTTTTTCCAACATGTTGATTAGAAGAAGGGATGTTGTACTGGCTAGAGAACCCAGTAATTGTAACCTTCTTGCTCAGTAAAGCTCTAATGAGGATGAATGAGCATGGAAAATAGATACTGAAATGTAATAGATGAAGGTGATACTGTGTCACAAGAGAAAAGCTTTCTTCATTGTGACCAAATTGTGGCATATTTAAAATATTAAGAGGATTGAATGGGAGAATTAAATAGTTCTCTTCTCATGCACCGTTTACATTGGAAAAGGAGGACTGTGGTGGAGTTTAGATGAGACATGTCCCAGCATGCTCAAAGTCTCTGCAGGGACAACAGAGATGAGAATGGACCTACTGGATTTCCTCACAAAAATTCTGCTTGCCGAATCCTCGTTAGGAGAGCAGCAGATATGTATAAACTCCATTAAATTTAAGAGAGATTTATTGATGCATTTTGCTTTGAAGTGCAGTAACCAAACTAAATGGCTTTTTTGGGTGGTTTAGTGAGTGGTTGGTATATATACACTCTCTAGTAATTTTGCATCTTAATTAACCTAGGACTATTTAGTGCTTTCTGAAAGATGACAAATGATTATGTTTTAAAATAAAAGCAGTATGTCAATTGCATGCTGTTATTGCAGTGTCTCATTGTGACGCCCATTCTGATTTGTAGTTTCCAATAAAATTACTTTCAGGTGCGTGATACTGCAGGAGCATCTTTTCTCTCTTGGTGTAGCTAATTATTTATTCTTTCTGCTTTCATTATATTTAGTTGTTGAACATCATTTTAAGTAAATATAATATTTAGGTTGTACTTAATCGTTTTAGTTGGAAAAAATACTTGGAAGTTGCTATCATATGACTGCTTTACATTTGCACCTACAGATTTCTAATAGATGAATAATTGAATTATGAAGTAATCTGGTCTTTTTTTAAAGAAACTGCGTAAGATGTTGGTACATACTCTGGACATTTTCAAGAAATGACGACTATTCTTAAGTGGATACATATATACTCTAGTCTTTGTTTTTCTGGTGTGACTTGTAGTTCTTTAGCTTAGATAGTATTTCCAAAAACCTGTTGTTTGCAGCTGCATACCGAATAGATGTTGTCTTTTGCCTAAACAAGGCATGTAACCTTTGTTTAAAAATTTCAGAAATTCCCGGTTGGGGACTTCCTACTTCTGACTCCTCCTGGAAGACTGAGCAAGCGTAGGTCCTGAGCACAGGAGCTTGGAGGAACTTCTAGGCATGAGTGATAGGTCTGTGACATAACCTGCTATAGAGACTTCTTGGGGAAAAAATGCAATATGAAATTAATTTGTAACTTTGTCAGTAAGACAAAAACCTGCAAAGTAGTTGTAGCTTGGCAGTTTTGGATCAGTTTCACTTGAACTTCAATTAGACAGTCGTTTGGTATTAATGTAGAGAGCTGTGCTTCCAACTTCTATTTTTAAAAGCAGATGTTTTTGAAGGTATTTTTTTACTGATCAGGCATCCAGGTGGAAAGCTACAGCTTTCTGTTCTTCACCACATGAAAGCCCTTCAGTCTGCTGTCATTGGAACAGGTAATGAAGATAATAGAAACTCTGATTTCTCAGTATCAGAATACCAGGCTAAGATTTGTCCCCTTTAAAGAAACTATGACAATGAGTTCAGAATAACAGAGGGATAGCTCTGTACCTTTATTAAACTTCCACATCTTCCTAAACATGATGCTTTCATCGTGCTCTGCTTTTGACAGGGTTCAGATGCATAGGGACAGCTTTGCATTTGCCTAGTGTTAGCATGTTTTGCTAGCACAGCATGTTAAGAATAAAGTCGCTCTTACTTGCTTCTAGCCTTGTTTTTTTTTCTTGTACTTGATAGCAGAAGGAAGAGAATGACTAAGGAAAGCAGAATTTTGCTCAAGTGAGAAGACTATACAAATATGACCAACAGTAGTCTTAACTTCCTTTTTGTAGAATATCTTTAAGATATAATTTGAGGATATTATCAGAAAAGAGAAAAAAAAAGTTGCAGAAAGTGTCCATCAATGTAAGATCTGATACTGACTCCTGAAAAATAAGTGATGAAAAGACGACGTGTATCGCTAAGATACAATACGTTTTACAGCACTGAAAGAAGTCTTGGCAGGCAGGTAGTGCAGACAATCACAAACATGAGTCTTGAATCTAGAAGCTGGTGACACATCATTCAGTGATGTGTACAACTACCACTTGCCACTGACCGATGCCTACCTCAGTCTTTAACAAACTAAACAGAAAGCTGTGAGAATCCAGCATTGCAATGAATTTGACAGACAAGCCTGTTCCTAGCACAATCTTTGTGACTGTAATGCTTTAAAAAAAAAAAAAAATTACTTTTCTGCTACTTAATCTGGATGTGAAAACTGGTCTGAACATCCTTAAGAGTAGAGCCATGTCTTTAACGTGAAGGACTACTGCAGATTTACAGGCTGATGCCATTATTCTCGTGGTATTGCAAATCAATATCAGTGTGCAGTTTTCTTGTAAAGCAAGTTTGATGGAAATGCAGACTCTGTAAGTGATCTTTAAATTGACCAGAGAACACAAGTTTTGTGTTTCTAAAACTACTTTTTTGAGGGAATGTGGAGAAGGGAAGAGATTTCAGGTTTGATGAGTGACAATAATAGAAAGAAGCTCTAGAACTAGAAAGTGGTAATTTTACCGCACGTCATGATGATCTCCTTCAGGGTCCTCTGGAAAAGGTGAGCACTAGTCAGGGACTGAAAAGCTCTTGATGTCAACTGTGGCATTACTTTATTTGAAATTACACTAGTCGCTTTACCATTTGCAAAATAACAAGTTACTTGGATATTGCGTAATGTCTGTTAGGATAAGTGCTGTTTCTTTTCAGGAGGACTGGGTGAGCTCTTTTTTGGGCACAGTTTTAAAACCAGGTTTTGTTTAGAAGGTCAGTACAATTAAGCAAGATGCAAATGGCAGGCCTTACAATTTGCAAGCGAAATGGCTAATACCAGAATATTTATGTGAATTGATTTGTGGCATTGAGTTCTTCACACAATGTACTCCTAACTCTGTTCTTTCTTTGCTGATTTCTGTTCTGCTTTCCTCAGCTCCATTCTCTTTACAGTGTTGCTCTCTTCAAACTGTTTTCTGTGCAAAAGTGAACAATTCCTAAATAATCCATGAAATTGAGTAAAAGAGTGTCTGTACGGGGCCAGCCAAAATTATGACTAGCCAGCACCCTGTCACCAGTAGTGACCAAGCATGCCAGACTATAAGAAAACAGGGCAAACTGGTCTCAAAATTTCTAAAAATATCCACAAAAAAACCCTTCCTAAATTTGAAATGAATGTAGGCTTCCTGACTTTGTCATGCATCTCCAGCATGAAATTGGGGTGTTAGCTTAATTTTCTTCATAGACGGCTTTTCCCTGTCTCTAACGGCAGTTGAAAACCCTTACAAAATGGTTAAGAAAATGTAACTAAGAGCATTCGAAGTGTATTTGCAAATACTGAAAAGAGATCACTCGGCCTTAAACACAAACTTAACCTTCAGACATGTAATATGAGGCATTTTTCACTTTAAATGGTGCACAGTTCAATATAAAGCAGCTTGAAGTATTCCGGTTGAACATGCTACAGAAGCTTAGATTTAATCTGTCGCCTCTGCCACCCATGGTCTTTTTTGGGGTGCTGATTTGTTTGTCTTTGGTTTCCAGAAATTCTTTTAAATGTGCAAATTTAAATCTACTATTTCAAGCAGCATCACAACCAGAACTAGGTTTGCTGGTGATTTAATAAAGCAGAATTTGACTCGGGACAGACTAGGCAAAGCAGAAGTAGCACAATTGTTAATGTAAATGTCTGCAAAATACAAAAATGAGTGTTCTTCCTAAAATTAAATATGAGGCAGTGAAATCTTGTCATTGAAAGCTGAGCTTTTGTAACCACACTTTATCTCAGATGCAGCTGTCATGTTCTAATATAGCCTGGGGAACTTGGAAATGAAGGAATAAGCAGGAAGCCAGACCAGTGTTGCAGTTGAGTTTGAATTATGTTCTGAACTGCGAACTGCAGGAGATTGTAGATTGAAGTCCCAGAGTGTGTTACGGAGGTCACAAGTTAATTAGCAAGGGAGTATGCTGATGGAATTGAATACATGGATTTCATATCAGAGTGTTCGTAGTGCTCATGTGTTTTTTAGTCATTGCTGAGTTTGGCAGGAAGAGGATAGGACAAAACCAGGAACACTTGGATCTTCGTGAAATCAAGTGCAGGAGGCTTGTGGAAGACTTGCCTTTATGAAGCAAGATTTAAGATTCAAATTTTGAGTTCCTGTGGAATACCAGTGCAGTTGGCATGCAAGTCTACAAATTCTTTTCTTAAAATCTTGGAGAAAATATGCATCAACTTGGAATTTAGTTCTAGGGGGAAAAACCTCAAATGTTAGGCTGTGGATTGATGTAGTCACCTGAAATACCTTCATTTTACTTCTATTTTCAGTTGAGCTTCCACTGTTATTTGCTGAGAATCTTAATGTATTAATGTTCGCAGAAGACTTGGACAAGTAAAAAAATAGAAATATTTCCTGAAGTTGACTTACTGAATATCTAGTGCAGCCCATTTTTTATTTAAATAAACATATAAAACATCTTTGTGTGGAAGGAGTGTTTCTAGAGATAATCCAAGCTCATAGTATGAGTAAAAGTAATTGTTCTTGTCTTCCTTTCCTATACAGGAAAAAAAAAAAATCCTTTTTCTTCCGTTTTGGCCTGCACTAAATATATTTCTTTTGTTGAAGTTTATTTGATATATAGGTGTAAAAATGTATCTGATATTGTATCTGTCACTATGGTCATACTGTATGATAATGAGAATAAAATCCATCCTTCAGAAGAACAACTTCTGAAGTTGTTTGTGTCAGAGATATTTTAATGTACAGACAATTGGGCAGCAGTAAAATGTTTCTTACAGCACTTCAGATGAGGAAGAACTGTGGAAAGTCAGCCAGAGAGTATTACCTGTTAGATTTACTGTCGCTGTTTCCAAGCAAAACCCATTTAGTAGGGAAAACTTTACAACTCTCTTTTTTATTGGGTATATTTCTGCTTCTCCAGCAACATTAGATTTAACATCAGAGAGTTCCCTGATAAAAGCTACAATCTAATGTTCATATATTGAAGAACTTGCAAACTTTAATTAGAAATAGCCAATGCAGTAGATGACAGGTTTCTTTTCCTAAAGACTGGAGTTGTTGTAGCGTGTATTTGAAATAATACACATAAGAAAACCCAAGGTTGGTTTGAGATTTGCAGATACTAGCTGTTCAGCTCTGTAAGAAGCCATATAACTCTCTTTTTTCAAACACAAGGGGTTTGGTTTTATCCCTTACTTGTGCAGAACAGGTGGAACCTTTGTAAAGCAAGATGACTGGGTTGTGGGTTAAGTTGGTTTGTTTGTTTGGGTTTTTTTACCCATGCATAACTGAGTTGCCCACTGCAGGTCAATAGAGGCAAGTAAGTATTTTTCAAGAGTGTGATATAGGCACTTTGTATTGCAGAAGTTTTTCTCCTCATGTAGACACTCTGGATCTTTTTCCAGAGATGTCTGCCTCTCTCCACTTACTCTTGTGCACAAATCAAATGCTTGCAGTTAGGCATTGTTAGCACCACTCCTTTGTCTTTTAGGATATAGTACTACTGGTTATTCCCACAAACTTAGACAGCAGAATTTACCAAAGATGAAGTGACGTGAGTCTTGCTTCTGCAACTCTCTCTCTTTTTCTCCTGTTTAATGTGTGTATCTTTCCAGTTTGATGATTTGCTGAACTGATTCATGTAAGGTAGCAAGGTGATGCCAGTTTACACTTTTTTTTTTTCTCCCCACTGAAGAAAGCAGAAGTAGTTTCTGTTGTGGAAAAAAATTCTGTAATGGTCTCTGGTCATGTGGAAGATGAGCATTTCTATTGTCTTAGTTCTATGGGTTGGAAAGAGAGGATAAAGGGCAGGAGTTTTGTTGACTGATTGAGATGGAAATGATGGATTAGTTACCAAGTTGCTTCTGTGAAATAAAAAAATCAAATTTACTGTAGCAGTAATTAGTCTAAAGTGGATGTACATAACAAGAGACTCTTCAAAGTGTCTTTACAGAAAGAAGGAAGCTTGTTCCCTCCTGGTAATGATTAAACAGAATAGAAATCAATGTGCAGGGAACTAAGTTTTGGGGAAGTGCAGTCTAATAGAACACCTCCCTCTGGTGGTAGACATTACCTGGTTTCATCTGCTGAATCACAGGCTGAACTGGAAACTTCGTGGTGGGGGTTGCCTCTTAGACTGCTCCTGAAGAATGACCAGAACATTTTTTTAAGGAGAATTGAATTGCCTATAGGGTTTCCTGCCACTCTAGCTCTTGGAGTATGATGGAGGAGGGTTTGGCTGCTTGACCCAGTTTATTCTGAGTTTGTCAGTTAGTTTAAGTTTTTCTGCTACTCTCGCCTCTTGCTGCTGGGATCAGTTGCGTTTTGCCTTTTTTGCTGGGCTGTAAGGATAGGCTCTATGGATGTTTGTGCTTTAAGCAGGTAATCAGAACAGCATGGACGAAACAGCTAATAGCTTCTGGCAATCATTCAACTCTTTCTGAAAATGTATTCATCCTTCAGTTTATTCATATGTAGCTGTTTGATCTGAATTTTGCATGCCGATCCTCAGTAAGTTTCCAAAGTAATGCCTGTAATGACTTGTACTTGAAACACAATTAGCCACCCTAACTGAAGGAGAAAGGTTGTTGTTAGCTGTTTATGTTGTAGTTTATTAATGCCAAGAAACAGGTAACTTGTAAAATTTTCTTAATAAGCTTTTCAGGGATGGGTTCATTCTATCAATCTACAGAATGTGTAGAATGTGAGCCCCCTGAAGAGGCTGTGTAATTGTTATTTCTCGCTCTGTTTAGGCATAACAAAGAATGCTTGAAAGAATGCTTTCAAATGCTTCTTGAAAGCATATTTTTATTCCTTGCCTTTCATGGCCATTGCTTCAGAAAGTGTAACAGACTAGCTGATGGTGTGAGAATAACATTTTTCATCCTTGTTTTCCTTTCTGTTTAGTAAGCGTTTTATGATGATTTCTCCTGTTATTCTTTCAGAGCATAACAAAAACTACTCTTCTTGCCCCCGGCCCAGGTTGCACACTCAAAATAGGTTTTGCTTTTTTTGTGTGTCATTAATAGAAGAATCTGCAAAACCTTGTAAATCTTCTCTAAGGCTCTAGATGAAAAGCGAAACAGCTGGGGCCTTTCCATGAGTAGGAGTCCTAATTCCATGGCTGTGACACTGTTAAATGTGTAGAAACAAAACTTGGAGCATCGAGGACTGGCCACAGAATCAGTTTTCGTGTGCAGGATCCCAATGTTAGCAGCATTTAATTAATGTATTGTTCAAGGTTGTCACGTCGCTGCTTTGCTTGAGAATTTATGCTTTGCTGGTGAAAACTCTCATTGAAGGGATTCCATGTCTATTATGCCCAATAACAACCATTTGCAACACAGAGCTCTGGAAACAGCACAGGCAAAAGGCTGATTTTCTCATCTCCAGTAACTTGCGAGTGGTAGCACAAGAAGCCAGATTGTGCCAAATCACAGATCATGGACATGAGAAGTAAAAGGATCATTTTTTTCTCATGCATTTTTGTTTCTTGCAATTTCGCTTTATTTCCATGTTAAGACACAGACAAGAGTGTGTGTTTTAGCCATTTTCTGCGGTGATCCTCCAACACTGTCAGAGAGAAGGATCACTTCATCGTCTCAAGGGATGCTTTAAGTTCATGTGTATTTGCTATATAAAAACAAATGAATTGAGGAGAAGTGTATTTATCCGTCTTTTCCACTGGGGGGACAGGAATGCATCTTTCTGAGGAGAGTAGAGTAGTTTTTCCATTCCTTTTCTACACTTCTTTTGATGTAATGAAACCAGAGAAGCATCTAAATATGGAAATAGTCATAATTTGTAAGAAAAACCATAAAAAATCTGTAAGCTGTAGATACTAACTAACTAGATTACTTTATTGTTAGCCATTTTATACTGATTTCAAATTTTGAGATGTGCTCTAGCTATTTTCTTTGCGATTAATTGCCTAATAATGAAAATGTGTGTTGTCATTGACTTGAATTCAGTGTTTCTAATGCTTCCTTCTAGAAGACAACTTTAATAAGTAGGAACAAAAAAATACTGCTTTTATTAACTCAAAACGTTATCATGTTTTCTTGCTCACAGAGAAGCCTGAGCAGTGTTTACTTTATGTAGGCAGTTCTTTGATATCTGCGTGTATTCAGATTTTTCTTCCTAAAAGGCTGGAAAAGAAATATATGTATTTCAAGTTTACTGAAAATAAGCAAAAGGTACTTAAGTTGGGCTTGAGTTTCTGAGCCATAGTGTTCCATAGTCAGAATTTAATGTAACGCAGTGATTTGCAGCGACTGCATCTAGTGAGGGTTTGTTGTATTTGACCTTTTGGGTTCATAAATCCAGGTCAACTTTCCTTTCCGTGGTCCTTGAACGTCTGCCGTTTTTTGTCGGCAGGTCGAACACTCCTTTTGTGCATTTTGTGTGTGATTACAGAATAGGATGGGGAGGGGATGCTAAGTGAGAGACTACAGCTACTGTCTTAAAGACTCCTGGGCTCCTTTGGGAAGTTAGTAAATTGTGGAGCTTGAAGCTAAGGCACGAAGGGGTCAGGTGAGTTTCCAGTGAGCTTTCTCACTTGCGTGATTAAAATGTGACTTTTTTTTTTCCATGTTATTGTGGATCATCACGAGCACGAGTTGCTCATACAAACTCCAGCCATTGCAAAGTTTTTGCCCCCACAACTGAGGACTGTCAGACTTGGAGTTTCCGTAGTTTTCTCTAGCTGTTGCATATGACAGACAGATACTTATTACAACAAGAAGCATCAGATTCCAGTAGAGTTGGGAAGAGTGGGAAGAAGCTCTCCCTGCTCTTCCATAACGGTCTTTAGCTCTGCCTCTGGGCTGTTCAGAGGAGATTGGGGAAAATAATCTGATAAATGAGTACTTCTGAGGGATGTTTTGAGAGTTTTGGTAACGGTAGTTATTAAAGTGCCCTAACTGGAGCTGAGGGAGAGGGAACTGATGAGGGGGTTTGTGGGTTAGTACTGGAAAGGTTTAATTTACTGTAGAGGCCTTTTATCCCTTGTGGAAATCCTGGCGCTTGACGGTATAGTCAAATATTTGGAATGCTTGAACTGGAAATGTGACTATTATTGACAGAAAATGAGGCAAACGTTCACTTTAATTGGAACCACAGAAATTAGACTGGAGGAATTAATTAAAAAGTAATAGACACGCATTTTGAAATTGGAGGGTTCTCTCTAGGTATTGGAAAGGGCATGATAAGGTGACTTAAAAGTTAGCTCCGGTACAAGAAAAGCTAATTGAAACATTTCTTTTATTAAAACAATATTGGTTCCTATGTGCCTGGTGAATGAAGTGTCCAGAATAAATGTGAACGTTAATTAAATTCTATTTCTATCAGTTAACAGTCCCATTTTCGAGATGTCTCATTATTACAAAAGCACCTTGAAAAGTTCGCTTCATTAGTTTACTGCGTTTGACTCGCAGATGTTGCAAGGTGCTTGGTTTATGGGTGTGTGGATCACATTGTTCTAATCAAAATTAATATTTCTCCCCATTTAGGAGCATAGGTTTTTATGTATCCTCACTCTGTGAATTTAATTTGAAATGGGACATTTTTTATTAATTTGTTTAGTTTAATAAAGGGATACTAGGGCTAAAAGAATTCCAGAGATAAAGATACAGAAGTTTAGGGGAGTGATAGAGCTGCGTTTTTTTGTAGGTTGTGTGCTGCTCTCAGTCAATTCTAAACTTATACTTTTGAGTATTTTCTAGAATTTTGTCTTGTATGTTTTGAAATGCTCATGTTACATGTTTTCCAAGTCTTTTTTGAGAATATATGCTTTAGATCACAGCTGCTTGGATGTTTTCCCTGGGTACTTTTTTTTAAACTCTCCTATATTTAATTCTGTTATCTCCACTGTTGTATTACCCTCAGATCATGTTAAATGATTGTTCTCCTTAAGTGCCAAATGTATCCTTCAAATAGCTGCGGCTAGTTAGATTTACAGACTAATTCTGTAAACTTTTATCAGTTTACTTCTCCTGGCTGTTGAGTACCGGCTTTTCTTTTCTTGTTTCTCGCTAGGGTTGGTCAAGTTATTTTCATTGCCATCTTTTGCAGTGGCAGCATGTAAGAGTCCATGGCAAGCTGCCCACTTGGTGTTTTACTAGTGGTCTGTTTTGGTAGATATTCCTCCTAATGAATTCCCACTCTACATATCATTGAAAAACAAAATATTTCTCGTAGTCACGATCAAGGAGCGGTCGCTTTGTTTTCCACAGTTTGTTTAAAGTTAATGCTTTCCCATTGGGTTGGATTATTACGAATATCCTTTCATATGGATTCAAGAATTCATACGGTCTTGATTAGTTGGGTAATAAATTGTCCGAATTTCCTAGTTCACCTGTCAGATGCAGGTGCTGTATAGCTAGCCTCTCACTGGGTTTAGGTTTTGCAGTGTAGTAGTACCTTTGTATAGTACTTTCTCACTGTACATGCTCCGTAATGAATTAAAGTATGAATGCTAACTGGGGACCTGAAGGATTCTGTAACAGGAAATTTAAATAGATTTTTAAAATAGTAGTTTACTCTTCATAGCTTCAGTACTTTGGATCCTGTGATGACAGTCAATAATATTTATTCTTCTTAATGTTGGTGAGTTTTATAGCATAATGAAATTTTAGTTTAAATAATGTAAGCATACTACTTCAACAGTAAGAAATGTGGCACAAGGGTTTTTAAAATGTTGTTTACAGGGTTTTTCAGTGACCTTGTTCCTGGTCAGTACTGAAGTGCTATGGTAAGCAAATTGTTATTATCAGGCAGAGCAAGGAGCACTTGTTCTGCGAGGAAGCTGCTCTCAGAGGGTACTTTTGTAGATGATAATGAAATTGCTTTTTCATCAGTTCAGGATTTCGCAACTGCTTTGAAGACAGTGGGATCATGTGCTGTAGAAATGGCAATTTTTTTCATGGCAGTCGTGGAAGGTGGTGTAAGCTTGGTTAATACAGTTACTAGTGATTCTTCTACTCACTTTTATACAAAACTGCATTTTTCTTCCTTAAAAAGATGTCTTCGTATATATTTATTAATGACTTGGATCTTAAGTTGAAGGTCGTCTGTGATAATGTTATGCTTATTGTCTTTCTAGCCTTTGTGTATTAGTTATTCATGATTTTTCTTGCTAAATAACAGGCAAAATCTGGTAGTCAAATCTGGAGCTTCCTGTGTAGCTTTGGGGGAGAATAATTTTATAGAGCCAGGAGAAAGAAGGCCTAACATGGAATGTCACCTTTGATCAAGGCGTGTCTTTTTTTGAGAGAAAACCACGTCAAAACACAATGTCATCAGACTTCCTGAAAAAACTAAGCAAACAGAAATCCCAGAAAACAAAAAGACTTGATCATATTAAACATCCCAAGTAGTTTT
The DNA here is from genome assembly GCA_013398225.1 of Steatornis caripensis. Taxonomy (NCBI): domain Eukaryota; kingdom Metazoa; phylum Chordata; class Aves; order Caprimulgiformes; family Steatornithidae; genus Steatornis; species Steatornis caripensis. The sequence goes on from VZSC01010946.1 coordinate 24,825, forward strand.
ACAAATATGGCAGTCATCTTATATAACTTGATCCTAATGCCTGAATGATAAGTACATGTCGTTGCAGCAATGTTCTCAGTGACTGTTCACCACTCTTGCAGTTCCATCTTTTTTAGTTTTTAATGTTTATTTTGCCCCTTTCCTAGTATTTTTCTGCTTATTTGAAAAGAAAATGGAATGTGCTTTAAAAGCTCAGTGTATGCAACATGCAGGTTACAATGTTATTTGAAACTCTTATTAATAACATGTTGCCATTTTAAAAAGTATAGCAATCGTGAAGGATAACTGAGCATAAAGAACTTAGTTCAGTTTTTATTCATATTTGTGAAGAAAAAATGCAAATTAATGAGTTGTATTTCTGAATTAAAACCCAAAGAGTTGAATGGCTTTCCTGTACCACATGTGCTCACAATTCTAAATAAATATAGTTGTGTAGAAAGTAACCTTTCTAATATTTTTGCTGGTTTCTTGAGTCTCCTCATACTTTGTGCTTAACTGTGAAAGTGGTGAGCTCTGCTGATAGCTAATGCAAGAATATAGTGTGATATTTATTTTGTACTTTCCAGTCTAATTTTCAATTCATCCGTCTATTGTTGCTGTTATTATTGTGGATGTATTAAGAAATATCCTTCTATATGTGTGCATGTTATATATTGTTTATATATTTATAAATGTAATTTTGTACAGTACTTACCTCTGATTGAGTTTTATGACTTTGGTTGTCTTCTCCTAATACAAATGCTTGTGCAAATTCTACGATGCATTTCCCTGAGGGCAGGATATCTGTGTTTATTCTGCAAGTGGGCTAGTGCATCTTCCCATCCGTGTGTTATTTGAAAAGAAAAAAAAAAATCTCTTCCTCCCAAGTCGAGTTTTATTGCCAGTCCCTTATTGGAACTTTAGGTTGCATTCAGATATCTACTTAAAGGAAAGGTTTTATCCATTTCACATGAATTTATTATGCAAAATCTAGTCATATATGAATGACACTTGAAATGTCTTCAGTAAGCTATGAAACAGAAAAGTCCAGTGAAGTGTTCTCAATAAATAAGTAAATAAAATCTTTAAGACTTGCAGTACTATTTCATGGCCATAAATGAAGTTTTTCCAGGCACGTGAAGAGAAAAAATACCATTGATACAATAACTTAAAATAAACATTTCGCTGTAGCAGTTTCAGTGTCATAATATTTGTGTTACTTCCTATTGAGTACTTTAAAAATGCATTTTCTTTTAAGCGTGGAACTGATTTCTGATTAGACTACAGTAAGGTAAAAGTCTATTGTGGACGCTGGGATATTAATGGACTAGTAGACATTTGATGTGACACTAACACGTTAATTTATGCTCTGTAAAAGAACAAGATGCTCTGGTAATAAAAAATGTGCAGACTGCACTTTTAATGCAGTGTAAGAAGCAAACACTCTCCAAATAACTTTTTTGCTAGTTCACACTGCTAAGTTATGGGAACTGTAGGACTGAAGAATAAAGGAGTGATGTAATATTGCCTATCAACCAAGATAATTACTGCAAAGACTCTAATTTACTCCTCCTAGTATGCTGTTTACTCTGACGCTTCTTGCAACATCCATAAAGTATTTGAATGAACCCATTTCTTGTTAATGAAAACATATGTTATAGACCAGAGAATAGGAAGTGTTTTGTAACCTTGACCCTTAAAATAAGCCAAAAGGAGAGCTTAAATTTAAGACCCTTTGGGAGTTTCATGAATTTTATGATTTCTTATACCATAGCATGAGTGCAAATGAGAAGAAGCTCTGGCTTAGTATTAAGTAATTTCGTGTAATATTTTGACATGCCAGTCTTTTTCAGAATACAATGCTTTATGACACACTGATATTGCTCGTATTCGCCTTTACCTCAGGTTTCAACTGGTTGTAATCACAGAGGTTACTTAACAGAAGCTGAAGGATTGTTCCCTGCTTAGTTGCAGACCCCTTACAGTTAAGCCAAAGTTGAGGACTCAGTATTTCCTTAGGTATTTTGTTGGATATTGATGGCTAAAGTAAATTAAATACTGGAATTGGGACTGTCTTAAGTTTTGTCTCACAGAATTGGGAGTATTTCTGATGATGGAAGAGGTTGGATGTTCTAAATATTTATTGGTTTGGTCTTGAGGTAATGGGTGAAATGAACACATTGGGAAAATGGGCCCTTTCTGGTTGCTCGCCCTAACCTGGCAAAAGTAGCGGGACAAATCTACGAGAAAGTTTGTCCTGTGCAGAAGATAGGATTTCATGTGATATCTCTGGTTCTATGGGTTAGAATCAGAAGCTGTAAAGGTAGTGGCTTTCATTATCAATGTTATTTTATGAATACAAATGGACAAAAGATTGTCTTGCAAAAGAACTCGTCTTCTAAACTCTGGAAACAAATCTGACTTCTTGCCTTTCTTTTAGTCTAAACTATTTGAATCCATTGTATATACAGAGTATGAAATGTTTGTATCATGTCTATATATGCACGTAGTCATTGTTTTGTTTACAGAGAAATCCTAAGTAACAAACCAAAAATAACACTCTTACTGTTAACATCCAGTGTATGAGAGCCCTGCCTGACATTTTCTGCTCCTGGTCAACTCGTTGAGATGCTGGGTGCAACCCTTAAACTCCACAAAGCAAAAGGATTTGGGAGCTAGAAGACTGGCAGTGTTGCTGCTTGCTTACTAGCAGCTTCTCTACCATGCAGGAATAGTTTATTGGATGTATTTCATGCATTTTATTGATAGATCTTTCCTTCTGTTATTCCCCCATGCAGGAAGTGGCTAATTTTCACATCTTATTTTGGTGCTGCCTGCACCTTGTAACTAACACCAGGATATCTTGCACTTTAAAAAAAAAAAAAAACAACCACAAAAAAAACAGACCTGAAGGCAGTGGAGAAAAGGGGACAGTGTTGAGAATGAAAAGAAAACATATTTTCTGACCAGGAAGTTTGTTTCCACTAAAACTGTGTACCAGTTGAAGTTTCTGTAAAAGTTGCAAAGTTGTGTTTCATTACCTGGGAAAGAGGAACGTGAATTTGATGGATTTATGGATTTTTGGTCCTCCTTTGTGCATTTTGACACTGATTGTGCTAGCATAGCGAAAGTCACCGTAAAAATGAAGGGAAAAAATATTTTAAATGAAGGTGTTTTGCATGCATGTCTAGTTAAATAGAAACTTCTGGAAATTATGAGTAATGTCTTGCCAACTCTTCTTCTGTTTTTTCCTCATTGAGACTATTAGGAGAGGTCATTGTTCCATCAACAGAATCACATTATGATTTTAATCAGAATAAAGCCTCCCCTTCAAATTTGCCAGGGTCTTGCCTGTATTGTGTGTGTGTGCTTTTGTTTTGTTTTATTTGTTAAGCAGTTAAGCACTGGATTTATTCGGACACAGCTCTCCTGTAATTGTTGCCAGCTTTTATTGTGCTTGGAGGGAGATCAAGGTGATCTGCAAGTTATTTGTGTTAAGGAGAGTCCTGGTTAACAGAAGCCAAATACCGTTCACTGATACACACAAGTAGTAGAATACAGCTCATCCAGTATGTCACTAGATGTGTATTTGTACCAGGTAGATACTGGACCACAAATCATAAAGCAATATTTGAGAAATCTGTTGATAATTTAGGTCAAATTTATTATAATAAACTATGTTACTGAATGGATCCTGTATTACTGTTGACACCACGTTAGTAAGGCAACTGTTAATAATTTTCTGTAGCGTAAGTAAGTAGTGCAGCTTTAGTTACTGTATCTCGGGCGCTTGAGATCAATAAGGCTCAACGCTTTCCTCAAGTGCTCTTGTCTGCAGTGAAAAACTGGCTAAAAGCGGGGACGGAAGACATTCTCAGGTTCCACACAACCGAGCAAGCTAAGGCTTTTTTGGAAGTTAATTGGTTTGCAGTCCAAGTAAAAGTTAGTTCTGAACACGAGGTCCTGGATTCATGAAGGCAAAGAGCATTTAGCTGCCATGGTGGATTTTGCTGCTGTGTGATAGCTCTGAACTGCTTCACTAGTAAGCTTGTTGGGAAATGCTGTCACACAATGAATGACCATTTTTGACAGCCTTTTGTGCTGTCTTTGAAGTTGAAGAATTTATCGATGGGTTGCAAAAGTGAATATTTTGGCAGGGGAGGAATATCTTGGTCAGTGTGCTCTTATGCTCGCAACTTTGGGAGACAGTGTAGGACTAGTACTTTACCATGCTAAAGGACTGTCAGGGCTTTTACTGTGTAGACCATTTTGTATAAACATTTTCTGTGTCTCTGTGAATGCTTTTTGTGGATCACACTGAGCTAGTGCAGCCTGAGTAAAGTATTTGCAGCTATCTAGCAAAACACAAAATACCCTGGTTGAGAATTTCTAACTTGCTGGATTTTAATATGTTTCATAGTATCTATTGCTGTTCTGTAACTCTGAATTTTCTTTTTTAATGCATTTTATAGATTGCTCACAGTGTATAATATTAAGCGTAACCGTTATTTTTGCTCTGTTCCTTGAAGATGGGGTTGCTCCCATTTCTGATACATGCACACAACACGGCTTAACTGCTGTGCACTGCCTTGGATGCAGTCTCATGTAAAACACAATCTTTGTAGCTGCCTTATCTTTGCAGACAACTTGTGAGATTTGAATTTATTTTCTATACTGGTTATTTATAGACCAGTGGTTCCCAAAACGTCTCCAGCTGTGAGCTCCCCTTCTGTGACAGGACTGTGGCCTCAATAGAGGCGTGAAGAGTTGGGTATCTTCTGGGGCGGTGCCTCCAGTTCTGATTGCTGCAGCACTCTGGTTGTGGCTGATGCAGAATCCCAAGTGCTTGAAGCTTTCTTGATTGTACAAACATGCTAATAATAACCCGGAGCCCAACTTTGGTGAAACACTGTTGATAACTAGTGAGGCCTGAGCAGGACATCTTCCTGGGTCATGTAACTCGTGCCTGGCAAAGAGCATCCCACCGTTTTTTCAGAGCTCTGTTGTGGAGGTGGATGATTCCTGTGTGCTGCCTCCTTCCTCCTCTCTGGCGTTAAGCTTGTTCCTCTCCACGCTGGACTTCTGGCTGACTCTTCCACAGCAGAAGTTACAGCTTCATTTCTCTGGCAAATCACTTAAATTCTAAATTAGCATTTAGGGGCTGTTTGACTGTAGAGCTTCCTAATCCCAGTAATTCACATTGGTAACTCATGTTTCTAACACATCACCATCTGCAAAAATTTATGGACTGCTCTCTTTTCCTCTCTGTCATGACATAATAATGAGCAACCAATACTGATGTATGTATGTGTTTGTGTAATGAATAAATTCTACCTTTGTATGTCATTTTTTAAAATGACATCTTTAGGAATGCTGAGATGTGGTGCGCTTCATCTTCAGCTGTCTTTTTACAAAGAAGATGTGCCTTTGCATCGTGAGAGTAATTGGATGTTAAATCCAGTTAACCCAAAATCCACATGGCTGGGAGGGGTGTTCCCGGGGGGCATCCAGCGGCACAGCTGTGCCGGACTGAAATCCAGTAGCGTAGCTGGTAGGAACTGAGACTAATGCTGTAGTTAATCAGGTAGCAGGACTGTGGTTTGGGAAAACCCTCATGCGAGGATTTGCACTTAAAAAGGCAGAGAGTATTTCCCCTCAAAACTGAGTTTGGTTTGGAGGCAAGCTAAGCCTTTGGATGGCATCTATCAAAGACGTAGAGTTTGGGCTATGGGGACAGTTTGGAGACTTAGCGTGACTTGGCATTTGTTGACCAAAAGGGAAATTTTGAAGCCAATTAATTTGTCCGTAGCTTTAATGTACTGTAGTGATTTACTTTCCACATCTAACTATGTAGTCATAGATCAGTGAGCAACTTTTAATACCAGTGTTGGAGTAAGTGAAGGAAAGAGGAAGGAGGAGAAAAAACTACACTGCCCCCCGCCTCCCTCTCCCCTTGCCCCCTGCCAATCCGCCATCAAACAAGTGATGCAGATCCCTCACCAGCTCCTCCACGCTAACCTGGAACCATGGCTGTCTAGGCTAGCTTCGCCAAAACCGTTACAGGTGGGATTTTACAAAACAGCGGTGACAAGTATTGTTTTTAGAGAAGTGTAACATTTCCGTATACTTGTATTACATGCCTTACTTTTTCCCTCATCACGTTTGATCCTTTATGCTTTTGTACGTGCTTTGTGTGAACCATTTTTAAAATGATGCTGTGTACTGATACACACAGTGGTAAGCTTTGGATGCTCTTCAACAAGAGTGGAAACAAGAACTTTGTGTAGTTCTGAAATAATTTGTTCTTCAACAACAAATAACTTTTAAGACACTTTAAATCTGAAATAAAAAACTTGAAGGGTACTTTGTGTTGTACGAGATATACAAATGATCAGAATGATGGTACCTCTGGCAGTGTTGTGGGGTTCTTTCTGTTATGCTCAATTTTTTTGCATAAAAACAGGTGATGAGGTTGAGCAAGTGGGATGACGTATGAAATCTTGGTTTTGATAGATTTCCAGAAGAAGCAGCCAGACGATGACTCTACTCCCAGCACAAGCAACAGCCAGTCAGATTTGTTCTCTGGAGAAACGAACAGTGACAACAGCAATACCTCTCTAACCACGCAGGCCGCTAACTCCAACCAGCAACTTTTGACAGAACTGAATGTAACTTCACCGAGCAAAGAGGAATGTAAGTGCACAAGTCCTAAGTGACAGCAAAGGAGACTTAAGCGTTTTGTTCTCAGGCTTATGCTTTACTGACTCCCTTTGGAAGTAAATGGCTTGTCTTTTGGGGCAAAAGGAGAGGTTAGAAGTTATTCACAAAATCGGCATTGATGGCTTTAACTGAAGAGCAAATTAAAAGGGGTCACAGGAGTTTCTGACTAACTTTTACAGCGGTTTGAACTGCAGTATGCAATTTAATTACCATTTTGAGGCACTCTCATTTTGAGAAACTTCTCACATTGATGGTAAATTAATGTATATATTCTAGAATAAACACCGACATCTTGTAAATTTTTTACTTTAAAACCTTTTGGTTTTTAATAATTGCAATTGCGCGTAGCACTGACTGTCATGCATGTTTGTCTAGACTGCTGCTGGGTTACTTGCTTAAAACTTTAAGTTTCATGTGGTAATCCATCTGTTTCATGAGCCATCTTTCTTCTTTATTGAACTCGGTAAGGCAAAAATTTCCTCTGGAGGTAAGCTAAGATGCTAAAGATTAGCAAACACAGTGAGATAAAGTCGTCTTAAGTTATGCTAAACCTCTTTATATATTCTGCATCTAATATTAAGCTCAACTGTGTAATTTGTGGCTTCGTTTTCCTCAAACTGTAGCTTTATTTTGGAAGATACTTTATGGAGAGAATCCTTGAGCTGAGTGTGCTTGTGCTTCTTGGCTAGTGAATAGCGGTACACACTGCAAGAAAAACATGCTTATTTTTTAGTAGGGAATCTGCTAGAGCTGCTCTGGTTCTTGAACATTGAGGCAACTGCTGGAAATAGCAATGCTGACAAAGCACTAGGACAAAAGTCTTTGATATGCTACACTTGTTTTCAGTTGTGTTAACTGTTTGCATAGGATGGTTTTGCTGAATTGCTCAAGTATTTATTCTATTTACAGGTATATAGACTTTGCATACGTATTCTTTTTGCTTCTGCAGATTGGCTGTGGACAAAGCACAAATTATCATTTGGGATTGTGGTAGTTTATTAGACTAACTAAAATAAAATTTTTTAATTGAATTAGTGTTTTCTATCTGTATGTGAGAAATACAGCAGGGTTCAAATGTGATCGTTTTTACCAGTTCTTGTAATGAGAGTAAACTTGCTGTGTAACTCCTGTCTCTCCTTTGCATACACAGTTGCTGCTGACCACCCATCATCTCTTCCTTCTGTCCAGTGCTTCTTCAGGGGAAACCTGTAGTCTGCTGTAGAGTCAAGGTCTTAGAACAACCTTCCTAGAGAATTCAGCAAAACATTGTTCTTCAGCAACACATTTGGCCCTTTGCAGGGCAGGAGGCTTCAGCACCTCTGCTGACTTAATAGCCAGGATCTACTGTTTGGTGTTACAGGGTGCTTCTCCAGCACTTACGGCATCAGGTTTTCTGAAAATTTCTTCAGCTAGGAATTAAACAGTGTAACAATGAAGTGTTTCTGTTGTGGCTGAGAAGGTCTTGGGGGTAAGTGGGAAGGTGATTACAGGGAAGGGAAAGAGGGAAAGAAATTAAATAGTGTCCTTCATTCTGAATTGCTGTAAGCTTGCGAACATACACTAAAGTTGATGGATATTAGGCAGCACAGCCTGCAGAGCATTTGAAAATATTACCTATAAAAAAATTCTTTATGACTTCCTGCTGGGGTGATTTTAAGTGAAATACGGTGGAGAGATTTATTTACAGCTTGAGCTCTCTCTCTGTCTTCTCTCATATCCCCACAACCTCTTTAATGAAGCTTAATATCATTTATCAGAAATAATTATACACAGATGGAGCTTTTCTGATGGATAATGGCCTCAGCATGGAAGGTTCTTTCCCGTAATGAAGAATGCCCAGCCTTTAAATGTCTTTTTGATTTTAATTTGAGGGTGTGTTTTTCTGTGCAATATTTATTTATTTTGCCACAAGTTCTATAAAGCATGCACTGCTCTCATTACAGCTGTGTTCTTCAAAGATTGATATTTTGTAGTACCGTGTGATGATGTACAGCTATGTGCTGTTCTGAATAGAATTGCGATAATTCACCAGAAATCAATGTACGCGATCATCATGGTAATACCTATGAAAGTGTGGAAAGATAGGAGTACTCAGGAAGGATTCTCATGGTGCATTCCATTCCCCTCTCTTCCCTTTTAAGATTTTGAGAAGATCAAGGCATTTGCCATAGTACTTGAGTCCGTAGGGCAAACAGATTGGACAGAATTACAGCAAGTCGTTTAGGCAGTTAACAAATTCCGTTCATGTTACGAGAACTGAAGAGAACCGTAGAAATCTCAAGTGATAAGATTCATATTCTGTGTCAGAGAAAGTGAGAGGGTGTTTTTACTTTTCTTTAAGTTGCCATTTCCTTTTTTAATGCAGAATGAATAATATAGGAGAAAAGTTCCTATAAGAGAAGCAAGTGGATTTTGCAGGAATTCAGTTTGGCAATATGCAAGTATTTCTGCCTTTTCTTGTTACTGTCCTGATTATCTGTGAGAGTTTTATTTGCATTCCTGGGTGTCTTTTATACACAACCAGGTTGTTGTGACTTTCCATGTCCTGCCACCCTCAGTTCTGAACAATTGCCTACCCCCTTGGCTGCTTTGCTGATAAATACCTCTCTGCCTAGTAGGTCACAGGTAGTTCTCAGTCTTACAGTTAGAGTCAACAAAACTGTGTTCAAGATTTATGCCCAGAGACAGTGATGCAAGATGTGTTTGGGATTTTTAAGTATTACTTATCGCCCATTTCAAAAAAATGCTGTTGCAGTTCACGGCTGGGGGGGATATTTTAAGAGTTCTTCCCCCGAGCCCCCTTATGCTTCTTGAGTTGCCTTTTTCTATCCAGAACCTTCCAGTCTCATCAGTTGCAGTAAGCTTCCTTAAATAATTTTTTGCAGACGAGTGTATTGATACTGGTATAGTTTTACTAAGTCCAAATTTGTATGGATGTTAATGATATGTTTCTTATCAGATGGTTAAATCAGTCTAACCTTTGTACTGCTGCTGGTTTATGTGCAGGTAAGTTTCTCTGTTCAAGTTCCTGAATAGTTTTCGTCTATTCTCATTTTTCCTTTCCACCTTCTCCCTTCATTTAGGAGGTCCTAATGGTAGTTATTTCAGTGTAAGTCACCATATGAGTTGATTGCTCTGTCAGAGATTTCCTTCTCTTATTGGATGGGAAGGGGGTTTGTTTACTTTTAACAGACAGAAAAAAAGAGATTCTATAATGGCCCTCGCTTCTCTCTCTCTCCTTTACTCCAGCCACTGGCAGTTTAAAAAAAAATTAGCTTATTAAGGAAGGTTCTATGTATTTTGCTAAAGAAAAGGTCATGCTGCACATGGAATAATTTTGCTTAGTTTCAAGCCTCCATTGCTTTCTTTGGGGCTGTCACATTATTTTTCTGTCACTATATGAGTAGACCTAAAGCTAACGCTGTGCAGGTTTAAAACTAACCGTGTTGCTATGTGACAGGAGAAATGTCAATGTGCACAACTCTGACTCTGGCAGCTGGATCAGATTTGATATTTCAGTAGTTCTTACCTTCAGTTGACATGATTTTATTTTAATTATGTGCTTAACTTTTCCTGGCCTTCTTGAATTACCAAGAACCACAGTTGAAAAAAGACTAAAGGAGTAACTGATGTTTCTAGAACAGTTAGGTGCTCTACATTTCTACATTGAAGACTTTATAAGAAGATACACAAAGATACGAGCTATTGCTGTAAATGTCAAAAAATACACTGGAGATTTCAGCGCAGAAGGAAGGTGATGGTCACTGACCACACCTTGTCTCTGCATGTGCTGAATTTTGGGTGCCTAAATATTAATTTTCAGGACTGAATGTGTGTAAATTTTGGTTAGTTATTGTATACTCTCCAGAATTTGAACTGTTGCATGTCAAGCTAAGTGTTTAAAACATCATTGGTTTATCTCCAACACTTAAATTTGCAAGACAAGTTTGAAGAACGCTTTAAAACATTGCTTATTTTATTAAGCATTTGCATGTGCTGCCAGCACTGAACCACCTACACTCCACACTCCCCCCCCCCCATTATGAAGTTATTTTGGTGAAGTTCCTTTGTGTCATAAAGTGTACTACATCTAAGACAGGGATGCACCAGGCTTCTGTAAAAGATCTCTGGCAGAAAGGTGAGATTGTTTTTTCTACTGCACCTATTGGATGTTTGTACCCTGAATTTCATGGCTTGTTGAAGCATGACTGTGTAAAAAGCTACATAGGCTATAGTACTAGAAAAGTAATGATATTTTTTCTGTCTTTGGAATAAAAAAAAAATCTTGTCAGTTTTTTTCAACATAACGGTATGAAAAATGGATAAACAAGTGCATCTTTTCTTTACTTCTTTTTTGTTGAATGGCCTTCTCTCTGACACTATACAAAAGGTTTCTACCAACTTGTAACAACTTCACAGTTTTTGCATTTTGCCTGGGTTTGTAAACAGTCAGATGACAGCTTTCCTATGTATGCTCTGAAAGTACTTCATAATTTGAAATATTGTTTTGAATATCCTTAATTGTCATTTGTGCCTTTTAAGTAAGGACAGTGATTTCTAAAATGATTGCTCTTGGATGCTATCCATTGTATACTTTTCTAAATGCCCTGGCTTTGAGAATTCTTGAGTTGCTCGTTGCAGTAGGAGTCAATTTGTTACATCCTGTCTTTTTGTTCTAACGCTGGCTATGGGGAGCTTTTGTTTTTTGGCTCATCTCTTACTGAAAGTTACATGCATACCCACTTCTATAAAGTATTAAATGTACAGACAGACCAAGCTAGCTGCCTATTTTTGCCTTGCTTGTCACAAATGGTTGTAGAAAATAATTTACTTTGCTAACCTGATTTATTCTGGTACCAATTTGTATGTTTTTCTCTGATACAAAGGAATGCAGTAACTGTTAAAATCATGCTGAGCTACAAAACTAACCTACCTGGCCCAGGTGATTTAATATTGTAATTGTACCCAAACATAACTGAGAAAGCTGCAGCTAGGTGATGGTGATGATAATTCTAATTTTCCTTATCAACTCACAAGATTGTCATATGTTCTTTCTTCTCGTACTCAATTTTGTGTGTCTTGTATCAGAGCAAGAGGGGACACACCTCTAATATTAAAAAACAGCCAGCTGCATATTCTTTGTTACAGCCATCTTTGCATGTCTATGCCATAGCGTAAAAACTGGCTGTTTTCTCAGGTTTTTTCTTTTAATAAGTTAGATAATAGTAAAAGGTGTTTTACATCTTAAGGGATATTTTTTTTAGCTGTGTACAAATAGCCTTTTGGTACTGTTTTTCATGTTAAAATTTACGGTAATTCAGGTTTTTGTTTGGATTATCATCAAACCTGGATTTTCTTGAATATTCATCATAAAATACATGGGTTTTTAGTATCAATGCAATCGCTTTTTCCTCTGGAAATTTGCAAGAACGCTTTCAAATGTAAAACCAGATTGAATTGTGGGCTATTTGAGTTGTCTTTTGAGAAATGCCACTAGTATTAGGTGCCAGTGCAGAACATACAGAAATTTGAACAAACCAGCGTCTAGTAGAAGTGCCACCTTCATTGTAATTTCATGGCACGAGGATCCTTCCATGAGTTTCAATCTAATCACTGCAGTCCCTGTTTCATTTAAAGAACATCTACGGCTCTTACAACATCTTAAGCAGAGATCTGGCCCATAAATTTATGGAATGAACATTTCTTCCACGTCTGTGGTGTGACAATTTTGAAACATTATGAAGACCAGTGGAATAGTACCACTGTTAATTGTTCCCTCTGATTTATAGCTGCTTCACACTGCAGAGTAGGTAGTGTATCCTAGGGTCCCATTTATTAAAGTGAAAGGACCCCACGGAACATGAAACAGAAACACAGTCGCATAAGAAAAATGTGGGTTAGAGCTGCACACCTATCAAGGTTACGTAAAAATTATTTGTAAAAATATAATTTAACTGCCAATCTCAAAAGCACATTTTTACACTTCGACTTACACCTATAAAATGGAAAACTATCGAGTCTGTTTTACGAATGAGGAAGCTGAGGAAAAGCAGGTAACAGAGTGAGACTATAGCAGAGAAAAAAGTGACATCCGAATCCTCTGTTTACTTCATTATAGTTGTTAGATTTACCAGCCATTCAGCAGCAGCAAAGCAGTCCGGGTTTCACTTCCTTCTCCAGAAGCTGCATGTAGATAAAAATCCACAAAAATAAATAATGGCAATTTGTAAAACTATAATTTTAAAGGTATGTGTTTGTATGTGATACAATCTTCTTACCTGTTTAGTAATGTCATAAATTATCATTCAGCTTACCCATTCTGTAGTAAACAAGCAGTCCTTAAATGCTGTGAAGTTATTTTGCTTTTTTTCCTTAAAGAGAGTGTATTCTGTCTTTGCAGACTGAATTTAGAGATTTATGTTCCTGTTTGTTTATGTGTTGGTGTTTGTAATCAATAACTGTTTTCAGAATCGTTTGTGTAGATTAATTAGATCATGTCCGTACCAGTCCAGGAAACACACAACTAGATTACTGGTTTGGACAGGTTTCCAAACGTGGGTTCTTTCCTGTACTGCACCTGGCCATGAAATTCTCCCTGCCTTGGCTACAACACTGCTGTCCAAGGACATTCAGCTCTTAGTTACTGCCCTCTTCCAGCTCGTTGCATACAGGTAGTTGCTGTGCTTTTTCTGGGAAGGAACCATCACAGCACCGAAAGCTCAAAGTAGCCTTCGGGTGTGCTTATGTCACTCTGGTCAAGTGTTACTGAGCTTCAGGCTACTTCACTTATTTTTCATGTTTGTTCATTTGCTGGCTTGCAGTTTTTGTGTTATCTGTAATTGTTCCAGTGTATTATTGTAATCTTAGGTTTTGTACTCTTGTACAAGCTTGGTTTCACTCCATTCGGCATCTCTTCCTCTGCTCAATAAGTGCTCGCAAGTGCTGTTCAGATATACCTGACACATGTACTCACGGTTCGAAGCACTTCCTCGAACAGCAAAAAGAGGGAGATTACCCTAACATTTCACTTTTTCCTGCGCAGGAAGTTCTGACTGAGCGGAGTCACTGCACTTTACAAAGACTTTGGGAAGCGAAAACAAGAAGTTACCCTGACGCAGGGTATGTCCTGCAGGACGGGTGCTACTTGGCAGTTGTTACTGTTTTTTCAGGAAGGGAGGTGGGCCGTGCAGAAAGACATTCTAAAGGTCAAATTAAACATATGGAATTATAATAGTCTGTAATAGTAAACAACAGCAATATTAACATATATGTAGAAATATAAGTAATACATACAATTTTACTGCTCAGAGAAACTGGTTTTGAACCTGTTTTTCCAGACTGATACAGAGTACAATTAACAGTAAGTTACAGAACGATAGGGTATCATAAGCCAAAAACATAGCAACTACATTAAGAGCACCTTTTGTTTTAATGTATGATAATGTTCGAGTTAAAGGATCGTGTTTTGGCCATTGTTAATTCTGTGTTTGAATTTTCAAACTTGATGATTCTCACAGTTCTCCTCTAATTTCTTCAGTAGCTTTTAGCATTTTTGCATTTTTCGTAATCTTCTTTTGGGATTACATTATTGCTGGCAGTGGCTGCTTTTGTTTGGAAGAGGAATTGCAAAAGCCAGAAACCATACACTGGAAAAAAATAGGAGCAGAAGCTATTGTTTAATCTGTTAATTGGATATAGAGAAGAAAGATATCTTTATTCTTCCATTTTAATCTCTTGTTTGTGCTGAGAAAAAGTAGCAGTCTGCAACCCCATGGGTTATGTTAGAAGCTAGACACGTGTGGCCTTTCACTATGCACTGAAGTGTTTTATGTACAGTTAAATTCCCTTGAAACGCTTGGTTTTTTGGGGGGAATGAAGGTGCAGATACATCCTGGATCATGGTAAGTGACAAGCCTACCTTTGTGTATAGCCGAGAAGGACTGATGTTCTCCTGTTGCCTGACTTCCCTTTTCTTGCATGCAGAATTTTTATATCAAAGCTGTGGGAAATATACTGCCCTGTTTCAAATAATACAAAGATGCCTGTATTGGCTGTTACGTATACCAAAAGATTCAACATAATGGCGCAGTCAAGCCCAGACTACGTAGTGTTGAATTATGCATGGCGTTTTTAATGGTTGAGCAAAAACAGTAGCAGAAGGAAGGGCTGCAAGGGACGTGCAGCCCTCGCTGTTTATTAGACACTGATATACGTGCATGCAAATCCCAAGATATTCTTTGTTGAAACGCTGGTGCTGTACTATACAACTCGAAGCTATGCGAAAGCAATACCTAATGAGGGAAGATTAAATAAAAGAAAAACTTTGACACAGGGAAGTCCAGAATACATACCAACTTAATGTACTTTAGGGAGTGAGAAATAGAGATCTTATGTTTAGTTGGATGCTGAAACTATCAAATAGTGTAAATATTTACTGTACAATAATGGCAAGGGTTGGTGTTATTGGATAGTCCACAGTGATTACTCCTGTCAATGTCTATTCAGTGGAAATTGGGAGAATGTAACTAAATTTATTTAAAGAGGAGCTGCTGCATCTTAAGAGGCAAATGTGGGTGAAAGTCAGTTCGTTGAAATTCCATACCCTGTTGTATGTATTTTGATATATTCCACATCCTATTGTAGATATTGTTTACACAAGTATTATATTAAAGCAAATACTATATGCTTAGACTTTGAAAGTTGAGACTGGCTGAACAGGCCTGCTGTGTAATTTTTTGAATACCAAAAGGTTTCAATGGAAAACTTGGTAAGGGTTCTGTTGAAGTATTGATTTTCTTACCAAATGCACCAAACCCTAGACTAGGCGGGTTTTTGAGCCTTTTACGATAGTATTATTAACATAGATCAAGCTGATACTGTAACTTTTTTACATTCTAGCCGAGAAGAAGGTATGTTGTAAAAAATGATTTGAGCTTACTTGACCATTTCTGATTGTTGCAAAGCAGTCGTTGCTTGCGAATGCTGTCCGGCCTGCAGCGGGCACCAACGTGGTGGTACCAGGATGCTTGGTCCATCCATCCGGGTTGTTTTCCCATTGCCCAGGGAAGGTGCCCCAGCCCACGCTTCCCAGTCCTTCTCACTGCAAAAGCCAGCTTGGCTCTTCTCACATGCAGACTTGGCTCTGCAGAGAGGTCCCCACCGCTCCCCTGCACTTACCTGTGGAGTTCGGCCATTTCTCGCCAACTCGCTGCTTACTGGCCTGCAAAATCCAGCTGTCCCTCACAGCACTGTCTGTAATTTCTCCCAGCTGCTTATGCTGTTGCTGGTCACACGCGGCCATTTCCTAGGTCATGTTTGGTTCTTTCCCCTGTTCTCTTTGCTTAACCTCAGGCCAGGCCCTAATGAGTGGCCTCAGTGTTTGCCCGCACGCTGAACACTGGCTCGTTGGCCTTTGTAACCACCCCGTTAAAGATTACCCGTTGCACGGTTATGAGATGGTGTATGTTGCCAGAGGGACTCGTTGGGAGAACAGAATACTCCAGAAGTTTATCAGTCCTTCTCTGGAAAACAGAAAGTGTAAAACTTGTGAGATCTTTGATCCCAAGAGCATTTCATTGAAATCAAAAGCACCGAAATAATTTCATCACATCTCTCCCTCCCAATTGGAGAAATTTCTTTTCTTTTTCTTTGCAGTGTTGCAATGCTGCAATTTTTACAGGGTAGACAAAGTTACCCAAGACCTGATACTTACTGAAAAATAGAAATGAAAGAAAAACTTGAAGGGGGAGCATTT
The DNA here is from genome assembly GCA_013398225.1 of Steatornis caripensis. Taxonomy (NCBI): domain Eukaryota; kingdom Metazoa; phylum Chordata; class Aves; order Caprimulgiformes; family Steatornithidae; genus Steatornis; species Steatornis caripensis. The sequence continues at coordinate 41,278 of VZSC01010946.1, forward strand.
CGGAAGGAAGCAAAAAGGAACAGTTTGCTACCAGGCCAGACTTGAAAATAGTTGAAAAGAGAAAAGCTTTGCCAAAGCCACAGTGCTGCTTTCCAGATGTGCAAAGGCAGAAAAAAAAATTGAGGGAAAAAGTGTTTTTCAGGACGTGAAGACTTATGTTGAAGGTTACCCTGTCAGCTCTGTTGTATTGCCAGCATGGTGCTACTATATCAGCAGCAGTCCAGTGCAAACCTGATTATTGGTATTTTGATAGCCAAACGCTACTAGATCTAACTTAATTTCAGGCTCTCTAGCGTCATCCAATTTATAATATGCAATTATAAATGCAACTTGCATTTATAATATGCAAGTTATGATGTGTTATTACCACGGGTAGCGCTACTGTCAGTTTGTCTTGGCTTCACTATGTGGCATTTATTTTCATTTGTTTGTTTATTTTTACTGCAAGTTGCTGAGTACACTCAATTGGTTGCTACTTTAACGAGATCTCTGGAGAACTCTTCAACGATGATGCATGTTAAAGAAAAAAGCCAGAAAGCCATTTACTACGAAGCAGATACCAGATGAGTGGGTAGGGTCCAGAGTTCAACAAAANCAAAGTTATGATGTGTTATTACCACGGGTAGTGCTACTGTCAGTTTGTCTTGGCTTCACTATGTGGCGTTTATTTTCATTTGTTTGTTTATTTTTACTGCAAGTTGCTGAGTACACTCAATTGGTTGCTACTTTAACGAGATCTCTGGAGAACTCTTCAACGATGATGCATGTTAAAGAAAAAAGCCAGAAAGCCATTTACTACGAAGCAGATACCAGATGAGTGGGTAGGGTCCAGAGTTCAACAAAAAAACCTTAAAACATAGAAAGAGTTTGTTAGCATAGCCTTGTGCCATACTTGGAACACAAAGTGAGAACACTGTAAGAGCCAAGTTGTTCCCTCACTGGAGTCAGTGAGAAGGTTTCTGTTGACATCAGGGAAGCAATAGCTTTGTCCCTTATGTTACGTACATTTCTAGCTTTGTTCCAACGTAAACAGTACCTTTGTCAACGTTGGACAAATTGCAGTTATAGTGTGTATTTTCCTAAAACTGCCTCTTGAAATATTTATAAAGTATAACATAACTTGTCTTTTTGTCCCAGCTTCTCATCTGTTTTTTCAGTGCAAGACACGCTCGGATTTGACTGGGAAAGAAATACTGAGAATAGTAGACTACTTCCATATGTGCTTTCCTAAGACAAGTGCTCCTCAGCATTTTATATTACTAAGTATAATCTTGATGTGGTTGTAAATGTTAAATATAGGTGGTATTTTAAGACATATGGTCTTCTCTGTTTCCAGGTGGGCCATGCACAGGTACAGCTCATGCCTCGTTAACCACACCAACCAAAAGATCTTGTGATTCAGGTATGTGTTTTGTGGGGGTCAAGGAATTAGATTTTGCATGATATATAGCTCTGTGGTTATAGTTTAATAGTCAAGGGTAGTAACTATATCGGGCAAGTGCCAAATGAAAATAAATACTGTTGCTTTGCTGTCAGAAATGTATTTATAAAAGGATTTGTATGGCAGATAGTTCATCTCAGAGTCCTGCTAAACGTAATTCCATAAATATACCATGTTTTCAGTTAATCTTTGTAAACATAAGACATACAGGAGTAATAGGCTTCATTTAAGTCTAATGATTGTGATAGTGTTATGGAAATCCGCCCTTTAAATGAAAAGTATTGAGTAGAAAACTGTTTGAAGCATGTTGACTTTACTTTCCCTGATTGAAGACGCAGTATAGACAGCTGATGTTTGCCTTGAGACTAAATTTTACTTGCTTTGGGTCCTTTCGCTAACTTTATTTCTACACGGAGGATATAGATGGATAATCCCTCACGGAGCTGGTGTTAGTAGTGACATGTTAAGTCATTGCCAGGCTGAAGTTGCAGCAGATCTGTCACAAAGAATCGTGTGAGCGCTCATTCTGGCAGGCAGCCAAGTTACCTGCATTGGCTCGGATCTTTTTCAGACTTTGGTTTTGCATGGATTAAGGAGAGCTCATACAATCCTTTCCACCAGCACCACTGTGGGAAGCCATAACCTCCAGCGGCAATGGCAGGCATCTAGGTAGTGGCAATGTTCTAGCAGTCCAAAATTATTTTTGCCTATATTTGAATTTATCTACCAATTGAACTGTGTTGAGTGTGCAGAAAGGAAGGGTATTGCAGTTTGACTAAGGGCTCTTACTTTTTTAGGAGTTCAAGGTATATCTCCTTTGAAGTAATTCTTCCCAGAAATGTTTCAAGTTACTGTATGTTTAACTGTTAGTTATTCCATATATGCATGTTGTTAGCTTGGAGCTAAAGAGAAGCTACATCACCTTGCACTTGGTGCAGGTGCACACCTCTCAAGTAATGGATGCTAATCTGTGACAATGTTGTGAGTATTGTTTGCCAAAGAACTCTCTAAGTTTGCACTGGAAGATATTGGATCCAGCTTCTCCAGAACAGAAATACTGTGGATTTTCTTTTCTATGTAGCCATGGATGTGAACCTAAACAAGACAATGTTTTCCACTGTATGCCTTGCAAACAAATCTGCTTTGCTCGTAGTATTACTAAATTCTGTTTTCTTTATACATTAGCTATTTTAATGTTTAACTCTGGATTTCATTGCAGGGTGATTTAAAAGCTTTCTGTGGTGCTATAGATACTGAAAACTATGAGTTCTATATGAATATTTAAAAAACTGTGCTTGTGATTAGCAAAAAGGCGAGTAAGTTTGCTGTTCAGAGTGTCAAATGGCAACAGTAAAAGCTCCTTAGAATAAAGCAAGTGAAGCTACTAGACATGTTGAAAAATAGCCATTAAATGGTTGGCTAACTTTGCTCAGTAGTTCTCTTTGGTTTATGCTAATGTTTGGTCCCTGCATGCTTGCATGTTAATCATTTGGTGCGTTTAGCAAGAAAATAAGGAGATCTTAATTTGATGCCACACGTTTCATCTTCAGTCAACTAAACCTAATTATTTTGTATTACCTCATTTCCCCCCAATGTTTTTTCCATTATTTGCTCAGTGATCTGCATATTTTGTTTGTTGTCCCTTACACTAATCAACATGTTACCAGGAGTTACAGTTTTCTTCTCCAGAGCTTGAATTTTCTGCAAACTTTCATTTTTTAAATAAATTACCATGTTTTCAAAGTCTGCATTTGGGAATCCTGATAAATATGGGAATTGAGAAGGAAACATTGGCTACAAAATATTACTCAGAAATGGTGTGACATCTTCAGGCATAAGCAGCAGACTATGTAGGTGAATATTTCACATTATGTTCATTTCAGCTTAGTGTCCCTTCCTAGGAAGCTATTTAAGTGATACAAGCAATATTAGTCAGTACTACAAGCCGCTTTTCTGTAAGTATTCTGTAAGTATTCTACATTTCTTCTGCTTGGAAGAGCTTTGAAGGAACAGTGTTTTGGTGGAATTCATCTGTGTAATTTTTTTCCCCCTTCAAGCATAGTTTTTCCCTAAAGTCTGCCATATATCAGCACTTGAGACAGAAAATTAGAAATTTGACCTACTTATCTTGTATGCGGGTTCCCATCAGGAGGATATTAAGAAAGACATAAACGTTTCATGTTTTATTAGCATTAATGTAACCACTGAAGAAAGATCAAAACACTAAATCTGCCAAGACATAGGAAAAGTTCTCTTTCCAAAAAAAAAAAAGTTTTTACCTCATGCACTTGAACTTGCATGCTGGAGGAGCTGTTCAGATAAAAAATTGTATTATGACATCAAATAGTGGAGGGTTTTGCTCCTCCTGTTTGCCAGAAACATTGCTGTGGTAAAAAGTATTTCTATTCCAAAGTGTGCCCATAGGACAAGGATTATAAGGAAAAGAATGAATAAAGACTTGCAGTCATTAGTTTGGATGATGCCTCAAAGGTTTTCGAGAGCCAGCAGTCTGAAGATTTTGTAGGAAAAAAGACGGGACTGCGTGGCCTGGTGTATAGCTGCTTATGTGTTTTGATTTGTTTCTTAATGGTTAGGTAATGTTATGATTGATGGCAGATACTTTGAGGCTCACGTTGGGCAGGAGGGCATCCAGATCCCATTTATATTGGGTGCTCGTATTGTGAGAGTGCAGTACTAGGTGGCATATTACTCTTCTTTTTCTGCCGTATGACTTAAAGATGATTTAATACGCAATTCCAAACAGCCAGGTCTTAAAACATTTTTGTGCAGCTTGAAGAAACCTGGAGAAAATGGGTGGAACTGTGTGAATGCGCTCAGTTAATTTTTAATTGTGCGGTAGAGAGGTTATTAGAAACAGGCAGATAAAATGCAGTAATGGTACAATCAATTCATACATTACATCCATAAAGTCAATGAGTTTTTAAGTACTTTATTTCTCAGTAGCAGTTCATGAGAAACATGCATCTTTAATATTCTGTATAGTTATATGTGCAGATAGCTCACATTTTATGAGGATACCTGTCCTAGATGGGTGTGGTGGTATCTATATTGTATCAGCCTCATTGCTCTATGCTTTTTCTAATTCAGATTTTGAGTCTGGAAGATGCACATAATTCTTGCAGTGCTTGAGCAAAGCAGTTAAGCAGAGGTATCATCCTTTTTGAAGTTTCAGGTTTATCGATGTTCTTGCACTAAGTTGTGTGCTTGATTGTAGCAGTGCCAAAAATCTAAATGCTTTGAGGCTGAACCTACACAACTGAGAGGACAGCCTCTTAGGGGGGTATAGAAAGAGCAGGTTGTGGAAATACAAGTACACAAATTTTCAGCAAGAGCCAAAACCAAGAAACCATTACTTTTGTATGATTGTTTTTTATCAATGTTTGTGTTGAGTAAGGGCAAAAAGACCTGGTAAGCCACTAATTAGATTTTTTTTTTAATTGCTCTAAAGTGTTAAGCTCCTGAGAAAAAAAAAATATATAAAAGACTATTAAAGGGGGTTCATAACATTAAAACAACTTTGAGGTATGTTTTTCATTGGTGTTCCAAGGGACTTTTAAGGTGTTCTTTAGTGTTTGACTTCTGGAGGGCATTGTGTTAGAAATCCAACCTTCTTGGAGCTTTCTCACCATCAGGGAAGTGATGATAGAACAGCCTTTGAGCAGCATAATAAATCACCCAGCCCTGGCAATAATAGTGCCCATTAGGGACACACTTCCCCCCACCCCTACCCCCGCTCAGTTTCCAGCTGTACTAATAGAACAGCACATCAGGCAAGGCTGTAAATAAAAGTTATAACCTAATAGGTGGGCGCTGAAGTGGAACGGACAGGAGCTGAGGCATGGAGGCCTTATTACTGCTCATCAGCAATTATAAACAGGATAAAGTGTGTGTCTGGGACTTGCACTGATGCAGCAAAAGCTAATAGAGACTGGGAGATGACACCGTACCGTGATCAGATGATGTATGTTGACGGGTTTTTACTATCTCATCTTATTGCCTATTTCTGTGATGTGTTGTATTATCTGTTCTGTACTTCCATATCTATCTGGATGGAAAGATTGGTTTCCTCTCCTGCTCAGAGGAGCTTGAATGCATATACTTAAGCTTGCTTTTTTGCACGTATGCTTTGCATCAGTTGCCAGTACTCAGTATCTAAGAGGCTTCGCAAAGTGTTATGATTGTTGTAGATTAAAATCCTCCTAATGGTAATGATCATAATAGTCATCTCTGTAAACAGATTTAAGGTCTTGCTGTAATCGTAGGCTTTTTTTTCACTCGCACCTTGTTCAACTTCACAGAATCACCATCATTCATTAAAAATAGTGTATGTAGTCACCTGAACTTTTACACTAACTGCATCCCAAGCATTTAAGACTAAATGTGTTATAACCAGTGTGGTTGGAGAATCCAAAGAGACGGGCTTGGAGTCGATATATCAAAAAGTTTGTTAAAAGTCAGCTCTAGCTGTGACGATCCTTGCCTCTGAGTTATAAAAACTTTAGCTGTTCCTGGGAAGGTTTTTAAGGGCTCGTTAGCACACAGTAATTGGTAATATTCACAAAAAGTCTTTCTTGATCTTTTATCTATCACAGAGTCTAGCACATTTCTGTGCTAGACATCTAAATCAACTCTTTACTAAACCATAGTGAAAAAATTGCCTTGAAATTTAGCCTGTACTTGCTTTAATCTAAAGAGAAGTTTTGCCAGCATCTTCATAGTTCATACATTAATCACTCATGCTGTTTACTTCTGAAGAGAATTTTCTTCTGAGTAATGGAAAAAATACAACATTCAGAAATGAAAAGGTATGCAGCAGCGTGCCAGCATATGAAAGCAGTGACTCCTATCTTTGTCTATTCAGTACGGCCAGGATAAAATAAATAGGTTATTTTTCTGTCATCTTATGATATTAGGACAGGAATACTTACATCTGCCTGTGTTAAAGTACACTAAACTGAGATGAATGAAAACTCATCCTTTTCTTAGTCGGTATTTCTCTGAAATTAACTTTCATACTTACTGGTTCCCAGGTGTTTCTTTCCTCTGCATCGTTCATAAAGTGAGGAAGCTAGATAGTTGAAGAGGCCAAAGGGACAAAAGATGTAATGGGACTGTGGAAGCCCTATTTCACATGCTGTGTAGATGATTTGGACATACCTGCAGACAGTGTTTTGAAGATGTTTATAAAACGTGATAGTAATTCCTACTTAGGAATAACTCCTCCTTCTAGTCAATCTGTTGAAGCCATTCATGACAGGATTTCTGGCCTTAAGAAATAAAATTACTCTTATGGAATAGGATAAGTAGATGAATATGATAATTTATATGCCTATTACTGTTTCTCATGTTATAACATTGTATTCCCCCAAATTGTACTAACTCAGATTAATTCTCTTAACAGCATGTAAGGCAGTCACGTATGATCTCCATGTTACTAATGCATCCTTTCTAAAGGCAATGGGAAGACCTCAGAAACAGAGGATTGCTGCTTTCCCATGGTGCAGTGTATCACTGTATCTTTGTAGTTGGCTACCTCATGCCTCGGTGTATGCTAGCGTGAGTGGCAGAAATGTGTACCAGTTTAAATAGATTTTGGTTATACAGGGGTGAACAGATTATGAGAAACAAGCTTTTCATCCATTGTGAAGAGGAAAAAACCCCACGACAATAGAATTAAAAAATAATAATCAAAATGTGTATGTGGATGGGAAATAAGGGTCTCCTGGCCTCTGTAACCCCCCAGCGGCTGCTGAGGCACACAAGTCTGCTGCGTACCTCAGAATACTCCCAGCTATCTGAGAACAGTACTATGCTGTCAGCTCATTCAGAGTCTAAGTTTCCAGAGTCTTAAGTTTCCAGCATCCTAATAGAGAATGTCCCCCAGGTACTTAAAACTGTTATTCCTACTGCCTTTTTCTATCCTCTTAAATCACCCAAATTCACCTTCTTTCATCCTTTGGTGCTGTACAGATATGCCCTTGAACCTTCCTTTTTCATTCTTACATCATCAAATAACCTGTTTAAGACTTTTTTTTGATTACTTGTAAGTCCATTCCTCAGCTTTTACTTGTCTTTATCTCTTTTTGTGGCTCTTGATTAACATTTTTCATCTGTTTTTGTCATTTCCGTATCATGAATCCCGTTATGAAAAAGACCACTTTTGAAGTAGAACAACTTTGAGGAAAAGGTGCTTAAGTCAAGAGGACAGGATGATCTCTTGAGAGGAATTCACATTGAATTGTAAGCCAGTAGGAAAATTGTTTTGAATGTCAAATTAAAGGTAGTGCCAGATGATAAGAGAATAGCAAACACTGTCTCTGGATTAGCTGTGTTAGGAAGAGCACAGCCGGCAGATCAAGGGACGAGATTTTTCCACTCTACTTGGCACTGAAACAGGTACCCACAGAGGCTGCGAAATCTTAGTCCTTGAAAATTTTTGGAGCAACCTGATCCAGCTTGGATGTTTACTCTGCATCAAGCAGGAGGCTGGACTAGGTAATCCCCAGAAATCCCTTCCAACCTAATTTCTTTTAGTGACACTAACAGAAAACAAATATGATCTGGGTGATTATTTAGTCTAACCTCAATAGCATTCATAGCATTTAATGAGAGCTGAGGCAGGTAGGCTCCAGAAGTACAGGTGAGCATTTAGTACCTCAAGGATTGCAGAGAAGAGCCATGAGAGAGACTCTTGGAAAGGTGGGAGAGTTGGGATGGTCAATGCAAAGCAAAGAGCTGGGAGAACGGTCCTTGCAGCAGGGTTCTTGGTGGCCGTGAGCAGAATAAGCGAAGTGTGCTTTGGTAAATGAGGTGTTCTCCTGTCCTGAAAAAATGTATGATGCTGCCCTTACTGTTTTCTCACCACTTTTTCTCTATGGTCTGATAGATGGTTTTCAGACTGGTTGGTGAAATTCTTGCGGAATACAAAATTGAATGTTTTTAAGATCTTTATCTTTCAAAATTCAGATATGACCACATCTTCGTATTAAAGTCATAGAGAATTATGAGAAAGGATTTGTCTTTGAATTTGTTGAAACAGAAGAATAAATATTTTATTCTTTATGTAAATTTTGATTAAAATGGAACAACTTTACCTTGAATATTTTTTTTGTGGTTTCATGCCATGTTTAGTTTCCAAAACTATCAGGATCTCTTTGATCAGTTAACTGACCTTTGACAGTAGGTGATCATTATTATTAGAGAATATACATCTATTAAGCTTTACTTGTCATTATGTTCTCAACAGCTCTGAATTCCTTGTTTCATTACCAGCATCCACCCACAGACTGCTGGAAAGCCGTTCCCAAATCACAAAGTTGCAGCTTATAACTTTAAATGGGATCTCCGTTAATTTCAAGGGCAAAGAAATAAGGGTTACATGTCTTACATTTCCCGCTTACAACTCCTTCCTAAAACTTAATAAAAATACATATTGGAACAGGATTGGGGGAGCTTAGGGTTTGCTTTAATTTCTGTTGGGCTTGCCCGGTAGCAAGACGCTGCAGAGAATGTCGCAAAGAACAGTCGAGATCATCAGCTTCAAAATCTGTGAGGAACTCTGTTCCTGTCAGCCTGAAGAATTGAATTGATTTTACCTCGGTGTATCGCAGTCAGCACCTTAATACGATCTGTACGGGTCAGACAGCTTTCTCACTGGTGTGCTTTAGCAAAGGAGACACAGCTTTTTATCAATTTAAAGTGGTTATTTTATTGCACTGGTGTTTTTTTTTTTCAAACAAGTTCATGAAATAACTAGCCTGAAATATATTTAAAAACATATCCGCTTACATTGGCTTTTTAATTTTTTTTATTTTACTATTTTAAATTAAAACATATGTGACATGCAGGGAGCTAAACCATGATCCTGTTGCTCCTGTACTCTTTGATGTGAGGGCAGTGCCTCAAAGGTTTTGTCTGACTCTTGGTGAAGGCCTCTCTCTTGACTGATGATTTCAGTGAGCATCAGACAGCTTTTAAGTACAAGTTTTCACTATTTTCCATTTAGATATTAATTTTCATAAGGACCTTGAAAATGTATGGAAGTAATCGTAGAGTCTCTTGGAAGTATGCTGAAGTCTGTTGAACATACACGGGGGAAAGTCTGTCTTCCTACAAAGAAGGTTTTGTAAATATTTGTATGTTCACTGCATTGTCATGCAAACAAGTTGTTTCTCTTTCCTTTTCCTCTTCCAAAATATTTTCCATGAGATAAACTTCAGGGAATAACTAATGAGACCAGCATTTTGGGGCAGGTTGAAAAAGAGCTGGATATGAGATACAAGACAGCGCATGTGCTGTCGCATCCTCCGAGTTTCGCTGATCTGTTCTACCTCTCCCTCTGTATACATCTGGTCTTTGATCCATGTTAGTGTAGGCGCTTCCCAAATACCTCCTTTCAAAACAGTGAGTTTTGAAAAGCTTACTGGTTTACTCTCCACTAAACCAGCCTGACTCCTGATGTATTGTAGACAGCAATTGGGTGTAGAGAAATTGTCTTCTATGGACTAGTTGTTTTTTCCCCACAAAAATTGTTAGAAAAAGTAACACAATCAAAATATAAACAGATTTTTAAGCTTTATTTAAAATAACTGAACCAAAACTAAGAGGTTTTTAAATACAGATGAGCTGTACTTTTCAGAACTTACTCTTAATGTATTTAGCGAAATTTTTATCAAAATACAAAAGCTCTTAGGGTTTTTTTTTTTTTACATTAATCAGTTACAGTCCTTGGAATTATAGTCTCTCATTGCAAGATTTCCGTTGCTAATGGCATCACTGAGGTTCTGCAGTTAACGACAAATAAGTTTTTTGAAAGAAAAATATTGAAAATATATATCTTTTTCTGCTAGCAGGCGAGAGTTCTTTACCATTCCTCTTCTGAATCTGTGTCTTAGCCTTGGAAAACCCTCATTTCACCAATGGGGGGAAGGATGTGCTAAGGAAAACTCAGTGTATGAATGAAAAATAACAGAGCAAGTAGTTTCTATATAGAACTGGTTTTAGGCTATTAGTTTGAAGAATTACCTTCCTGAATACTCTATACCATCTGATTGATGAGGACATAGCTGGAGTATACTACTAGGATTTTGACGCAGAGCAGCAGCGCTTATTTTTGCGCTCTTGAGCTGACTAGCGAATATGCAATATTTATAGCATTATCTGTTCTTGTTACTCCAATATTAGAGAATGTCACAAAGTGTAAGAGGGCTCTCATTAAAGTCAGCAAAAAAAACCCCTATGATACTGCTGAATGCTTTTGAATTTCCCATTTTATCAGAACCAGTCTAAGCTTATTTGTAGGTGTTTGTGCATACATATTTATATATGTAAATATACTTATTTGAATACTAGTAAGTAGTCTTCAGGTGCTGCGGAATGGCTAGAATGTTTATGATTTGCCTTTGTAACTTTTTCGTCGTGTATACTCCTGTGTTACAGCTTTTTTCTTCCTTCTTGTGTTTCTGTTCTTCCGTTTAGCTATCTGTATTTGTGCATTATTCCTTCACTTAATAATACTCTTCTGATTATTCAGGCCACTTATGTGCAATCATTTGTTCTCCAACTATAACTGTCACCAGAATCTGCCTGTGTCCCTCTCCCAACCCTAACCCTGTGCTGCTAAAATACATAATTTAATAATGAGAAAGTAAGTTCAAATTGACACCTGTAAAATATTTTTTGAAAACTAATGAGTTTAGCATTGTGGCCTTTTTTCTCTCCTGGCCTTTTCAAGGTTCATTCTTTATAATAGTCTGAATATATGAAGAGCTTGAGATGCTGTTTGTCAGCCATTAAAAAAAACCCCAACAACCCAAACCAGCTTCCGCTTCACATCCTTACAATAGTATCAAGCTTCTACGCTGCATAAACTGCCCCCATTAATGAAGACAACAGGAATCCAGTCTCGTACCTGCGCACACGAGCGGTCGCTGTCTGTGTCAGCGGCTGTTTTTAAACACGTTCTTCAGCTGTGTCCCCTTGTAGCAGGAGATGGGCAGTGAGCACCAGGCCGCACCGTCCAGCCTGCTCACTCTCCACGAACACATCCATTGTTGTGGGCTCTGGAGTTTTACAGCCTTGGCCCGTTGGTGTAATTCAGGAAAGGAACCCCATTCGCCTTGTCTTCTAAATAAACAAGGGCCTTCTTTTCGTCAGAAGCAATAGGGGCAGTGGTCATTGCCTTAGGAAATGTTTCAACTAATTGAAATGCCCTAAGTTAATCCATCAAAGGAACTGTACAGTACAGGTGCCTGAATGCATTTAAATATGTACTTGTTTGAATGAATTGGGCATATAAGTAAAAATGTTTGAGAAATAAATGAACATTTCCATTAACTAAAGACATGCTGACATCGAAGGGGGGGATTTAGTAATGCAAGAATTTAACGATAAAATAGATGTAATACAGGAGCCTAAATATGAGATGAAAACTAATTAGCTTTTCACTTAATTTAGCAATTGCGAAATTTATTGACAAGAAAGGATAATAGGTGTTTTCACACTTTTAATTAAAATTTTGCTAAAATGCATGCAGTAGCCTGTGCAGCTCGCTATTTGTCATACAATTTTCAACATGCATTTCATTCATCTGGGTTACTGGCACTAGATTAGTCTCTTCTGTTTCATTAGAGATGGCAGTTAATAGCCTCATTAAGTTACACTGCACTACAGTATACTTTCCTTTTTGACGGATGATAGTACCAACAATACAGGTTCAGAGGAAAACAAAAAATGTGAGAGGTAGGAAGAAATTCATATATAATTTATTTTTCTTTTATTTTCCCCTCCATGAATCTCAGAATTACAGAGTGGCTGAGGGTGGAAGGAGCCCCTGGAGACCCTCTGGTCCAACCCACTTGCTCAGAGCAGGGTCACCTAGAGCTGGCTGTGGACTGTGTCCAGTCAGGTTTTGACCATCTCCAAGGACAGAGCCTCCACAGCCCTCCTGGGCAACCTGTGCCAGTGTCGAGTCTCCCCTGCAGTAAAAAGGTGTTTTCTTACATAGAAGTGGAACGTTACTAAAATTGCATGGTTATGCTCCAATGTTTTTCCTGTTTTCCTGAAGCTGTGTTCCAGCAGTAATACACGCAGTAATAATCATTCACACGGATACCTAAAATTTTAACTAGAGAGTGTTAAGTTTTGAAGTTTGGTGATGAGAAACACAAATTAGGTTGATGCACGTAAACCACCGGGGGCATGTTTCCTAAGGAAATAAGGCTCCCATAGTTTGTCCCTGAATAACTTCTGAATCTCTTGCATTATTTTAATCAAATTTCACAAAGATACCAAGGTCTTGAACACACTAATCCCACAAGCAGGTTTTGTGAAAACTGGCAGCTTAATACTTGGAGGGGGGTACATGTGTGACGCGACACGCATCAGTGTCCCTGTTGCAGTAACCTTTGGCTGTGGCTGACCTCCCTTCCACATCAGGCCAGGTTGCTTTCTGGGGGTGACTGGTGGCCGGAGGACCCACCTTGCCTTGCCTGTGTTTCGGGTTGTCCGGATTCAAGTCAGACGGAGCCTCCAGGCTGTGTTAGTTGCGTTGGCTCAGCCACAGCCCTATGCTTTTATGCAGCATACTTGCACTGTACTTGGGTGCTGTAAGACTTGCTGTCAGTTAGGCACGTACACGAGTTTTCTGGTTTTCTGGTGCTCTGGAGCATTCATCTTTGTTTTACAAATGCCTGTTCTCACTATGCTAGCAAAGTGCTTGGTACTGCACAAATTTGGTTCTCCTCTTCTTTCCTTGTAACACGTGTACCAGCTCTCGTTTTGGGGAAATTAATCCATGCTATTGTTGAGCTCAAAAATATTGTTTACACTCAAAGCAATATACGTGCTAAATTTCGGGGGGTTTTTCTGTTTTTTAGTGTTCTTTAAAAAAGCCCAGACATTTTAAGTCGCTGTCTGTAGCAGAAACCTTTTTCTTAATCTCTATTGCAAAGGGGGATGGAGAGTTTTGCTGGCAGAGTTTGAAGCACATCGGTAATGTTTCACATTTGAAACGTCTTGCAGCAACTCTTTCCATTATGTGTCTCAAACAGCTAAGCTAAAAGTTGATGGGGTTTTTTGTTGTTGTTTGGCTGTTTTTTTTATTTTTACTCATTAGGGCTGGAAACAACCGCTGTTGACTGGTTTTGGTAATTGATGTAGAAATAATAACTTCTGTAATGCAACTTCTGGGGGTTATTTATAGTCTCCAGAGTGATTTCACAGGGAGCCTCCTGGGGCAAAGAAGGGACTGACAGGACTCGAGTTCCACGGGGGCTATTCCTATACAGTCTCTCCACTGCACATTTTTTAGGGACAGTGAGTTTTAGTGTAATTGCTTTTAAACTCTACGGGTGGGGGAAAAATAAATCAGTGAAACGGTGATGCTGAGGGCACTGCGATGACACTAGAAAACAGATTGTGTGGTTAAATGTTACCAAAGGGTTTATGTAAGAACTTTTTAGACAGATGTCTATAGTGTTATAAGAAAAGTTAAGGTGAATTCACAAAATAAATTAATTTCTTATGAGCATGAGTGGTTCCAAAGAGGTGAACGCTTAAGTTTCTGACGCAGCTTTGAGATGCAGTCTTGATCATGTGAGGGCACGAAATGTCCATCTCAGTGTAAATATCAGAGTTTCAAAATAACTGTTTCCTCAGTCTTATACAGCAGCAGGGAGGAACTGAGGTGGTCAACTGAGGCTGTCAAGCTTGGCTCATAAGATGTTAATCTTGGATTTCTGTCTCTTCATTAATAATCAACAAGCAAATGGGGTTTGGAACAACTGTGTTAATTTTCAGGTTCATTTGAAGTAGAGCAGGTGATTTTAAATGATTCTGGTAAATGTGATAGGAGAGATTTGTAAAGAGGCAGTTTTCTCTAGATGAAATTTCTAATGTATAGTCAACATGCCAGGGAGTTAAGTAATCCTGCATCTAAAAATGGGATATTGAAGGGAGAAAAAACAAACCTAGAAACCAGCAAGAAGATATTGCTCAAACTTTAGTTAATCCCTGTTACGTAGTTACTGTCTGTGACCGTGCAAGTTTCTTCATGGACAGAGGTTTTAACAGCTCAAACTCCTTTTAAAATAGTTTCAGAGGAGATGGCAGTGACGTTTGAAGGTTCATTAGTTATTGCTCTTCCTGGTGTTTGCCCAGGCAGCTGAGATCATAAATGTCAGTCTGTCAGGGTGATGGGTTCTTTATGAAAAGAAAAAAACCTGACTGAGTGCCTCAAAAGCTGTCATCAAACCAGAGATTAAACAGATTGATCTGAAGCAAGCAGCAGCAGAGGACGGCTCCTCTTTCTCTTGCTACTCTCCCATCTCTCCCTTCCTTCCTTCCTCCTTCCCTGCTACATTTTCTCAGCCCTCATCTCTGCTGGGCTTAGAGCTTCCCACCCTCTCCCCAAAATGCCATGAAAAAGGCATCATGATTGTTGGTGAAGACCTGTGCATGCAGCCTGCAAACTCCTCCATGGCAGGAGAGTAAGAGAGGGGCATTCAGCTCTGACAGTCGTAACACCATTTATTTGGAAAATTTTGAGGGGGGAACATAAGTGATGAAGACAAGAAGAGTGACAGTAAGTGACAAATGTGAGTTTCTGTCCAAGACACAACAGAATTTTTAAGAACACTGCTCTGGCTGGTGTTTCTAGGAAAGCCTCCAGTTTCAGTCTTGCTCAGCTGAATTACTTTGTTCTCTCATTTCAAATGAGAGTTTGATAGAGACGCACCACAATCAGAAGAATCTCCATCAGCAGATACAGATTAGAAGAATCCTTATTTCTTAACTCTGAACTAAAATTGTGATGGGAGTGTCAATGACAGTTATTCTGCTGAGCGATTTTCTTCGTGAAATTTTGGGGCTGTCTCATTTCTATTGTTTTTCTTTGGTTTTACAGTTTGTTTTTTTTTTTTTTTTTACATCTGCAGGTGAAAGGAAAGCGTTCTTTTCTTTCTTTTTTAAATTTTTCTCAGATTGGGTATTTGTTGGTTTAGGTGTAATGCTAAAATACAAGTTGAGTGTGAAAAATGTTTCTTCAAACCAAGAAGTAATTCTTGTTGCACGAACCATCCTTCTAAGGAAAGCTAGTCAGTGACTGGCTGAAGGAATCCTCTTCTCTGTAGCCATTTTTGATTGTTTGATAGTTCACACTGAAAATTTACTCTTTAGTCTAGCTGCAGCACTTCACCCTTTCCTTAGGGTTGGGTTTTTTTCTGCAATGCAGGTAGTAAAGCTATGCATGACAATTGCCTTTTGCCGTTGGATCTCTGGTTTAATGTTGCAAGATTCCAGGTGCTGGAAGATTTGTGTCCTGTATTGCTTGTGTCAGTATTGTGGAAGGCAGCATGATCTGGAAGAAATGCATGCAGGACTGAATCTAAAAGCTCTGATTTCTAATCTCTGCTTTCTCCTCGCTTTTGGTGCTTGCCCGTGAGAAGATGTGAGCAGGCATACTGTTGGTCTGTTTTGTAATGAGCGTTAGCGTGTTCTCGCGTGTTCAAGGCACGGCGCAGTCAGTGATCAGATGGCTGGTACTCTCCCTGAGAGTCAGGCTAAGTTTACCTCAGTGTCAACACTGTTTAATTTATGGCAAGAAGATATGCATTCTAAAAAATGAGATACCTACATTTTCATTTCTGTCATGTTAACCAACTTACGTTAATATTCAGTTATATTGAATATTCCAATTACATGAATATTCCAATTAACAGGAAATGTATAATTAAATATTTTAATTATAGGACTACTAGCCTGACTTGGAGTAGCTGTTTTTCTCATTAAGGCACATGGCTTCATTAACTGATTAGACACTGGTTGACTCATGCACACGAATCCCTTATTTGGACTTTATTGTAAGCAGACCACCGTGGTTTCCATTGGCTTAATTCAGAATGCCAGATTCACCTCCGAGAAATACCAGAATGGCTTATGTTTCCAGAAGCAAAGATATGTGGGGAGGTAGCTGTTTCAAAATAGCAGTGTGTCTGTTTCTCTGAGTAATGAATAAACTGCGACAACAATCATGTATTTCCCTATCTTTGGCAACGAGGTGGGCTGGAACAGAGTTCTACTGAACCCTGAGTCAGGGAGGTTACAGTACACAAGCTGCCTGTAGAGGGGTGCAACCCACTATGGTCAAGGCTGGGCTGCACTTCTGGGCACTCTGAAAACAAGCATCTGTGTTGTGCAACTGTTGCGTTGGAGCGTGGTCGGGATCTCTGCAATCTATTGAGATGATCTTTCTCTTGGATCATTTTCTGCCGAGATAAAATTTAAGATAGAACTAGTTCTTCCATAACTGTATTAATTCATTATGCACTACTTTCTTTTCCATGTCAAGGCTCCTGCACAGCCAGGCACGCAGAGGTGGAATATGTTACGTACTGAATGCTGGTTTGGGCCTGATAGATGTGTTTTGTAAGGTGTAAGTTGTGATCTACAACATTGATCAAAAAGAAGGCTGTATTGAGGCACGCATCAGATAAAATTATTGTGGCTTAAAAAAATCTTATCACCTGTATGCTGCGCAGAAAGCAGCTCGATTTTCTATTCAGTGTGAGATGCAAGGACTTGGTATTTATTGAAAAGCCGGGTGCATCTTCAGCATATCTCAAGAGCAGTATGACAGAAATAAAGTAGACCCAAGTGAGCTAAGTAGTATGTTTGCAGTGGCTGTAATATTGGAGTCCAACAACTGGAAGAACACTGTGAGACAAGACCTGAAACACAGGTAAGAAAAGTGGGTCAGTATATACTGCACGCGAGGAACCAGGGAAAGGTAATAGAGCATACCGCGGAGGGAGAGGCGAGCGGGTATCCCTGGTCTGACTTCTTTAGGTATTTGGTCAAGGAAAGATGTGATGTTGATAAGCAGTGGATCAGATAAGATCACTGAAATAACAAGGATATGGACAACATTTTAGCCCTGGCAGTTATCTTTTCCCGGCTAATCCAGGACAGCTAATGCAAAGTAGACGCGTTTTCCATAAGCACAGGACACCATACAATGGAAACTTAAAATAAAGGTAAGAACATGTTCAATAGGCTACCGTCCTGCCCAAAAGATGTAGTTATCTTGTTATTTGTTGGATTAATGTCCATTCAAAATGGATTTAAATGAAGTAATGCTTTTTTTTTTTTTACTTGATCACCATCTTCCACTAGAATGCCGACTGATTGCAATGATGGCTTTCAGCAGTCTCCTTGCAGCACTACTACAAACAATTTAATTTTTAGTACAGTTCGGATTAAATTTATTTGCAGCTTCTATTAAAAACAAATACAGAACTGATTCCACTATGCGCAGGTTTGGGAAGGGAAAATGCCTTTTCTAACCCAACCTGACTCTGACTGCAGAGCAGCAGATCTACTGAAATCCACTGCCTCTGACATGCCACAAAAATAAGGCTTGGGTGTCCCACAACATACCAGTCAGTAATGTGCAGTTCACATGCTACTCTAAAGCCCTGAGCCCTGGTCAACATACTCTCCATTGTAAAAGGAGGTGTGGGGGGAAGCACTACACTACCTGAAGTAACATTTTCCTGAACTTTAACTTCTTAAGGTTTTCCACACGTTATATGAATCTATTAATTCAAATAGTATTCTGAGTAATTCTTTAAAAACAGCTGAGTACTTTGAATTTATGGCATGCATGTACAGGTTGGGCTTATTTTGTTTGGGTTTGCATTGTTAGTGTATACTAATTTACATTTAAATTGTTATCCACGTGGAAAGAGAGGGAAGCACGGTATGGTGCTTTCATGTACCACCTTCAGTTGTAAGAGATATAGTTTACATGCTGTGCCTTAAAAATCTCTCTCCTGGCCAGGGAGGAAATAGCTGAACCAGTGTTCGGTTGTTTTTCATCAGCAGCCTACTTCAGTCAGTTTGTGCAGGGAGAGCGAAGGAGGCACACAGGAGAAACCAAACGAGATGACAGATGAAGCCTGCGATTGTTTAGGATGGTGTGTACTCTACGTGTATCTGTCTGTGACCCAGCCGTGGCTGGAAGGAAGCTAATCACTTCATTTTCTATTCAGTGTTGCCAGCAGGAGGGATTCTTATAGGGAACAAAGATAATTTGTCCTTTACTTGATGCTCATTTTGATTGTTAAGAAAATGTGTATATGCAATAGAATGGGAAGTATCACGCTGCTTGGTGGTGACCCCAGCTGAAAGCAATATACCTTCAATCTGCCCAAAGGGATGCCTCAGCAAAGAAGTTCTAATATTTTTCCTAAAATATTTATTGTGAATACAACAGATTCACAGTCGGAGAGTGAGGCTTCTCCTGTGAAACGGCCACGGCTACTGGATGACAGTAACGACAGGCCTGAAGAAACCAGTCGATCCAAACAGAAGAGTAGACGCCGATGCTTCCAGTGCCAAACAAAACTGGAGCTAGTACAGCAGGAACTGGGATCATGTCGCTGTGGTGAGTACTGTTTGTCAGTAGCATCCGGCTTTCTAACACAGCTGTGCTCAGATCCGTATCATAGGTGGAAACACAGAGAACACTTGCATTTTGTATCTTTCAAAGATACTTTTAAACAGAAGCTGTAGCTTCCACTGGTAGCAAAAAGTTATAGTTAGTTCCTGTCTAATTTCTCCTTTAAAACTTTAGCCTCGATGTACTGCCTTGTCTCAAGAGATCTCAGATGTTAAATGAATTTAGCTTCAAAAGTCCCTGTAAGGCAGGAGAGTATCATACCCACTTGACAGGAGAAGAAACACAAAGCACACAGTAAATATTCAAAGACGACAAGGTTTTTGCAGAGCTTAAAGGAACATAGGTCAACATCTACATTCTGCATTTTATAATTACGTTATTATTAAAAAGTTAAAACCAAAAAAAACCTCTAACTGAAAATGTTTTCATTCTCACAGTTAGCTGTTGGGGGGGAAGACTTGTTCATCTTACACTTAAAATGATCTAACCTGGTACTTCTGAAGCTGATAGCACCGTTCAGCTAATTCAATTGAGGATGATAATCTCATGCAGACAGCTAATTTGGGGTTTCATATTACATGCAAATAATCTTTCTGAAATAATAATTAAGATTCCAGAGGAGATGCTCTCTCCTTTGTGGAACAGTTGTGTTCATAACTGGTTCAAATGTCCTCATCAGACGCAGTGATAATGCACATGGTAGTTTTACCTGCTAATTATTTTTTCATATAATCATATACAGAAAGCTTACACTTGCACCCTCTGACCATGCTTGTATTGATACATTTGGAGAAGTTTGTTTAGTTACTTTTTTGTGTCTCAGTGGGGGATAATTCCCAAAGGATTTGCATAGACAATAGGTGCCGTTCCCATTGCACCTGTGAAATGTAAAACATTGTCTTAAAATGTTTTTTGGATAGAAGGCATGTCCTTCTGAGCAGCAGTGGGGAGAGAAAGGATTGACTAAGCTGGTTACAAAGACCCAGTTAATGAATTCCATATTGAATACCTAGTATAAAGTGAAGAGAAGCGATAGAAAGCTGCGAAGATTCCACCTTATCCTTTGTTCTTTTCTTTAGCATCTGTCTGTGTTCAACCTTTAGAGATTACTGTTGTGTTGTGTTCTTTTGGACATGAGACAGGCTGTGTTTCAGATATTGGGGCACTTGTAGAACTAACGTACATTATCTGTGAAGCCACCAAATATGAAATCAAAAGCTGTAACATTGAAATCGTTGTTCTGGAAATCATGTGTCTGGATACTTTGAAGGTATCCAGTAAGGTTTTTATCAAACTGCACTATCAAGGACATAGTTTGATGTGGCTCTTTCTGCTCGACGTGGTAGAGGCAGGAGCTCCTGCTCTTGATCTGCTGCTGTCACATATCAAATGACTGAGGATGCTCACAGGTACCTGACTGAAATAGAAGCATCCTCCCTGATACTGGAGTTTTATTGGAGCAAGAGTTTTACAAGTTTGGGGAGAATTGAAGAAAAGATGATGTAGCGATTATGTTCTATCATTATTCTTTCCTGCATTCTGCAAAAGTGGAGCTATGTAAGAGCAATGAAATGGAAAGCAGCTTTTTAGAAGTCTTCCATTGATTAGTAATGTTTTTAAAATTATAAAATAAGACCTGCCTTTGTTGTGGGAACTATTCTTTAAATTATTTTTACTGGATACATACAGCTTTATGGAAATACTTCTGTTAAAGTTCATAAAACTTTTGTTAATAAAACATGAACACAAAAAAAATGAGTTCCTCAGCAATAAGTCAGGAAATGAAAATTTGCATTCCTACATGACATGTTACGTCCTATATAGTTCAAGGAAGTATAATAAACATTTATGTTTCACACATTTAATGAAAGAAGTGTGATACAGGAGTCTATTTCCATGTTTACAAGACAGCTGAAAAGACTGGAGATGTTTGGTTTATCTGTCGCAGCTATAATGTTTCCTTAATACTGTATTCAGTATATGTGTTATCTATAATGAAATGCTCTCGTGATGTGAAAGTAGGCATACTCTGCCCTACTTCCTTTTAATAGCAACATTAATCAGAAGCAAACAAAACCCTAGCAGTGAGCAACACAGGTCATCTCAGCTTCCCATCACCTGAACCTCTTCACCAGCGCTTATCAGCATGCAGCTTTTGTCATTTTTGAAGAAGCTGCCTTAGAAACCATTCTCACTAATGTTGCCCTGCTATCTGTAAAATTAAGTTGCTTTAGGTCATGAATGACAAGCCAGATCAAAAAGCCAGGGGAAGGGGTGATGGGAAGTGGGACAGAATAAATAGGTTGTAATCCTCATTCACTTAAAAATGTTTTGTAAATCCATATTGATCAGGTTATCCTTTTAGTCATAATATGAAGCACAGGTAATGATGCGTGTTTAACTGCAAGTGTTGGAAATATAATCAACCAGTGTAAAATAAGCATGTATATTCTTTAAAAGTAATGGTCAAGGTAGAGTGTTGTTTGATCTGGACTTTGGACCACTGCTATTAAATTCTTGGTATCTTAATCCTTAACTGAAGCCATGAGAAAAAACGTGGAAAAAACTTTAACTTCAAAAATTAAAAGAAATTCTGAAAGGATCAATAAAAGGGCAGATACAACCTTTAAAAGGACAAATGTGTGTGTTTGCTTGGATGTAAGGAAAAAAGGATGAGACATATAATATTTATGTTGTTCGAAAGCTGTGTCTGAAACACTGTTGTTAAAATCCAAATGAACTCTGAAGACTTCTCAGAAGAGCAGTGTTTTTGTTGGCTGTTACACAATCTTCTTGTCCTAATGTTAAAAGTACTGGAAATCATCTCCTTTTTCACTGATGTGTCCTGCTGACTCTTCCAGTGAGGTTTTTAGTGAGATACAGTGGAAACAAAAACCTGTACATACTGGACACTGTTTTAGTATATCTGCAGATATTAATCCAGCATAACTGGGACTCGTCCGAGGGGGCACAGCCTTTTAAAAAGGGGACAGAGAGAGTGGGCTG
Organism: Steatornis caripensis; assembly: GCA_013398225.1. Taxonomy (NCBI): domain Eukaryota; kingdom Metazoa; phylum Chordata; class Aves; order Caprimulgiformes; family Steatornithidae; genus Steatornis; species Steatornis caripensis. Next base: position 63,204 of record VZSC01010946.1, read on the forward strand.
CTTCTTTACACCAAATTCGGAGATCTTTGGGAGACTGCCGCGTGGGTTCTACTGTCTCCTGTAAGACCTGTCCAGAGAGAGGTGATGCTGCCGAGTTCATTCCCTTGACACTATGTGGAATTTTAGACAGATTTGACGGTGCTGCAGGGCTTTGCCATGAAGAAAAACAGTTCACCACTGAGAAGGGAGTTCCAGTAAGGGTTCTTCAAATTCAAACACAACATTTTTCAGCTGTAGGAAGATTTGTTGATTTTCATACACACATACTCTCAAAATCTTTTTTCATTCTGCTTCCGCTCTGTACAAGTTATTAACTGCTGACAAGAAATTCACATCTCATAAATAATGCTTAAGAGCCATTGCTATATAAATTGAATGTGTTATGAATTGTGATGGGCCTTTTTGTAGCGTTCTGTGCCTGGAGGAGGAAGAACAGAGGATGTCATTTTCATTAATTTCTAATGAGGTGCCAATTAAAGGCAAGGAAGGAACTCAGAAGGGAAGAGTCACAGAGCTCCCCTGAATCCTGTACCCTGGGGCTGTCAAACGAGCGTGCTGCCGAGCTGCCTCTGAAAGTTCCAGTAAATTACAAACTCATCCAGAGCACACACAGACAAATTCAGCTTCCCTTTGATCTTCAAAAGAGCAATTTGTAAGACGAGTTCTGAGCCTTTTCACACGGCGAACCCAGAGAAGTGATAGGAATTTTTAATTGCTGATGCACTTTGCAAGCTTCAGTGAGAAAGAGAAATTTTAAAATGAATTCTCATTTTGTGCCTCTGTGACTGGGTAACCTTTAAATCAACATTGCTAGAACAAAAACAGCTTCCTTTAAAACGCTTCTAGATGACAGTGACACTAGGCATGTTTTCCAGACAGCGGTGTTCTCTAATTCTGGGTAGGCCTTTCAATAGTTGAGTGTGTTATGATGGATCACGATTGTATTGAAATAATGTATTTATTTAATATCAGATTCAGTAGGCAATTGTATCATCAAGGAATTACAGGAATCATATTCTTCAAGTTACATTCTATCACAGCATTGCTGCTGCAAGTGTAAGCAGTCCGCNATGTTCTCTAATTCTGGGTGGGCCTTTCAATAGTTGAGTGTCTTATGATGGATCACGATTGTATTGAAATAATGTATTTATTTAATATCAGATTCAGTAGGCAATTGTATCATCATATTCTTCAAGTTACATTCTATCACAGCATTGCTGCTGCAAGTGTAAGCAGTCCGCAATCTATCGCCTGTGATCCTTGATCTGAAAATTAAGTTGTCAGTTCAGTGATGTCATAAGCAGGTGGCTACTACAGGCTTGCTTTACAACTAGGAGCAGTGAATTTGTGAGTTAAAGCAGCTATATAACACAGAGGTCTGAAAAAGTATTTTAGAAAAAAGTTGAGTATTTGCAAAGTACACTATACATTTATGGGCCTTGTCTTAATTTCTTGACTAGATGTATATCACTACTAAGTGAAGTTGTGTACATTTTTAAATGATACTGAGCTGTAAATTTCTAAGCCACAGAAATTACTTGCACAGAAATCACAGCTTAATTTTACGGCAGAGGTTTAGTACTTTACAGCAAAAAGTAATTCTGCTGACATTTGTGCAAAGCCAACACACAGAAACCTGTAGAAGTCTTCAATATCATTGGAATTGCGTAAATCAGACAAGGATATTCTAGATGATCAGTAAAGGAATTTCACATCAGTCGTGTTAGATCCACGTAGTCAGCAATTAAAGAAAAATTAGTACAGTGTGCCAGCTTTTCAGCAGCTTTCTGTAGAACGGTTTGCTATTTGTAGGCTACATCCTAATGGACAGGTCTGTAGCTCAGGCTCCACCTCTCCAGAGCTCCTGGCAATCAGTGATGTGGCCAAGGTACGGGCCCTGGAAAGTAAGCCTAGCTTTAGCTTCCAGTAGCAGTGCCTTAGAGAGATGTTACCGATTTGTTTGTGTGCTTCTCGGGTGGGAATCTCATTTCATGTTCTTTGGCCAGAGTAGATGCTTAACAGGATGGGAAGATGTTGAAACCTTCCAGTTTGATCAGACCGTATTAAAAAATAACCACTCAGTTGTGGTGCAATCTGATCAAACAGTTGTTAGTAGTATTTCTTGCCTGTTTGGACAGCAGATATTTTTGTGGAGCTTTATTGGCCTAGGTTGTGTTGTAACAAGTTCCAAGTTCCCAGGATGCGGACAGGCTTGAACAGTTACGTACTCATCGCTGCTCTTGATGGAGGCTCTGCAGTAACTGCTAACCTCGGGCATGGGTGAAGGCNTTTGGACAGCAGATATTTTCGTGGAGCTTTATTGGCCTAGGTTGTGTTGTAACAAGTTCCAAGTTCCCAGGATGCGGACAGGCTTGAACAGTTACGTACTCATCGCTGCTCTTGATGGAGGCTCTGCAGTAACTGCTAACCTCGGGCATGGGTGAAGGCAAAACGTGTTCTTTTGCAATTTTTATTTGTGAGATGTTGGCAAATATTCATGTTTGTCTGTTTCTTGATTTGAAGAGGTGCACATTCACAAGTGGCCTCTTGTGAGGAAACGAGAGCCTAACTTTGCCGGTTAGGCAGAGTACTGCCTCGCTGTGCTGGATGCGTGGAATGAGGACATAGCACATTGCTGGAGCACGCCACAGACCACGCGTTTATAAGGGCACGGCTTTCCTTCCTAAGTAGTTAGGAGCTTTATGTGGCTGTAACTTTATCCACGTAGATCACTGTCCACTGCTTATCGTGACTGAGATCTAACTACCAAAGTGTGTCTCTAGAAGACTCAGATTTTAGTCTTCGCAGTACACAGCGTGCTCGGCTTGTTGGAGATGGTGCTGAACGTGACTTTAATGCAAACTGGATGAATGGCATGTTAAATTTTTATTAGAAGTTGGTGAAATGCCTTACCAAGTTGTGATCACGGTGGGTAAGATTGTCTTGATAAAATGGTTTCTTGTTCTAACAAGTTTAATAGCAAGCTGCTTGCCACAGCTTAGCAACACAGAAAATCAACGGGTCTGAAGAATTGATAGCTCAATTTGTACCCGACTACTTGCTTGTTTACTACCGGCTTGTTTCTCGTAAGGTTAGTGCATAAAAACACTTAAGATTCTGCATTCTTTGCTTAGATGAGTGGAGGGGACAGGAAGAATGGAAAATAAAGGAGAGAGGTCATAGTAGTAAGAGATGTACGTGTTGCATAGTACAGTTGGCTCGGATGACAAATTCATTCATGTAATTCATGAAAGAAAGATAAAGGAGAAGCTGAACTGTGAAAGAGCAAAAGCAACAAACTAAGCATTTGAGTAACCTTAAGATTACTTGCCNCCACCACAAGAATGAATTATAAACAAGTTGTAAAAATCTGTAATCTTGGCAGGGACAGGAACAAAACTTTTAAAAAAAATATCTGGCAAACACACCTTCTAAACTATTTCAGAAACTCATCTCACATTATGTATATATATATGCGTGTATATATAGACACACAAACGCATAAGTATAAAGAAGAGAGTTCTGGTGTTGACTATGCTTGTTTTTCTACAGCCTTGCTTTTCATTTAGTTCTGTATAAATCTGTAATAACTTGGCAGAATTATTTTCTTGGGATTATTTAAAAGTGTCTGTTGTTTTACTTCTGTTTTGGTCTTCCACTAAGCAGAGGGGTGAGAGGAAGAAAAGAACAGACTCATATTAAGCACTGAGCATTTCTGTTAGCCATCAGAAATAAAATGTGTCCACAGAGAAGAGACTACCTTTTTTACAGATACTGTGGCAGCAATTCTCAGTGATTCAGTACTAAAATAGGTGGAAGAAAAGCAACTGCAGATTCTTAACATGTGTAACAGAGCTGCTCATTCATAAACACAGATGAGGCACTTGTTTGGATTGTGCCAGAATAAATTTGAAATTATTTTTATTTACTCAGTTAATTTAGAAATTATCTTCAAAAGGACAGGAAGAAAGAAACAAACTTGACTAGATAAGCAAAGGGGGAAGAAAAAGCTCTGACAACTTTTTAATCTTTGTACAAAGTAGTCCAACGTGTATTGAAACTAATGTTTCTCTTAAAACTTCGTAAAATATTATATCGTGGTTCCCTTTCCATGGAACCTTCTTCTGTGGAGAAGAATTTGTAATGGCACTGGCAAATTCACTTTCTAGATGGATAAGGTTTATCTGGTACAAACCAAAATGGCTTCAGGACATGATTATGTATTCATATAACAGATGTACTTCCATTGATTAAAATTAAATATGTGCACTGCTTCTGGAGATCATGAGTCAACCAGTTCAAAAAGAAGTACTAAAGGAAAAATAAATCTTATTAGCAACTGGTTACATACTATAATTCTGGCAAGTCTTCCTGCCAGAACCTTAAGACGCACCATTTTCAGGTGTCTTGACTGTTCTCCTAACATAGTTGCTCCCAGAATAGTGTACTTTTGCCTCAGCCGTTCCAGTAATGCCTAGCATCTTAGTTTACGTTGCTGCAAGTATTTTTAAAAAAAAAAAAGGAAAAACTATTGAAGTTTGAATTCAAACTCAGAAGGGTTTTTTTGTTTTGTTTTATTTTACAAAGATGTTATGTTATCCCAAGACTGTAATTTAATTGATAGGGAGTGGGAGCTGTTGATGTTGGTGTCTCTAAGTAGTATGTATTCTGGAAATACTAGAACTTAGACAGTTAAAAGCAGTTGACTAATTGGTGTATCACCAGAAAGATACGAACCAGAAAAACACTTTAGTGTCAAGGCTTTAGAAAAGCTGTCTGCAACTTTAAAAGTGTGAATGGAGTTCATGGTCTGCTTATAATTAGGAATCATGAAATACAGTTTGAAAAGGCTCTAGTATATTCCCCCAGCTTGTTCAACTAATGTGGGTTTCTTACAGCACGTACTGATTTTATTTCTCCCACCGTGCCTCCTGAAGTCCTGCAACAGGCGACTCCGTTGATTCAGTAACATATACTCAGCCTTTTTGTTACCTTCCTATAGTCCCAATCAATGCATGGAATTGAAATGGGTCAGTCGGTCTCTTAAGTCCTCGAGTTCTCCTGAAATAAACTCCTCGAGTTCTCCTTAAATAAAACAAGTTAGCATGTTCCTTTTTAAAACAAAACAAAACAAAAAAAGGTTTTATTTTGACACTACTGATGTGGTAAGTCCTCCAGTATATAACCTTCAGGTAGTTTTTGCAGACATACTACAGTATGAGCAAAAAAATTAGTATTTTGTGTGCCACATTAGGTCTCCCGTACATACGTGTACTGTGGTTACAGAAGAAAGAAGCATATGCATAAAGTAAAAGAAGATGCAATTTTTAATTGTCCTGTATGCACAAGAGACACGTAGCCCAGTGAACTTGAACATAAAAATCTAGCTGAGACTATCTTTACAATTCCATCTCTTTCGATACCTTTAGGGAAGTAATTTGCTCAGTCTTGAGTTATTTTTTTCTTATCAGAAAAATTAAGATAATAGCCACCTACCTGCCAGTTGTTAAAGGAACCATTTTTGAAGGTTAAAATGCTCTACCTTTTCTAATCAAAATTCTTTCTTCACAATGTTCTTACTTACCCAGTCTCATACGCACACGTTATAGCTTCACCAGGACTGTGCGCTTAGAAAGCTTCTGCTGGTCAGCAGGAGGCTGCTGCAGTCTGCTCTCAAAAGGAGAGACACTGCCTAGAAAGCATCTCCCTCAAAGTGAATCAGACATGTTTGTCCATATGTTAACAAACAGGTATGCACATAAGTACTGATTTTACTAATGTGCTTGGTATTTCAGGTAGACAAAGAAGGCCCAAAAATATGCTGTAGTTACCTGTCAAATCCTGAAGCAACGTTACCAGCTAGTGCAGCTGACCATGAAGTAAGGCTTAGGTAGGGAGGAGCGATGCCTAGCAGTTTTTGTTGGTGAAAGTAAATTCTTCATAGGAAGAAGTGGGGAAAAAAACATCACACCAACTGCTGCATCAGAACTGGGAGGAGAAAATGGATATTGAACAGAATTGTCAAAATTTGCCTTGAAAAGTCAGCATTTTTTTCAGGAACTAGAGGGTTTTTTCCCTTACAAACTAAATGGAGAAAATATTTCCTAAAGGAAAATGCCACTTGTGGTCTTAAATTCCATATCTAAGGTATAAGAAAGTGTTAAAGCTAGGTACTGGGACGTGAGACTGCCTGGTTCTCCACTAGAGTTTGCTACTAGGTTGCTGTGGGCCTTCTGAGGAAATGCGTAAATTGATGTGTGCATCAATTTTCACAAAAGTTAAAAGAATAGTATTAGTCTGTGTCGGGGGCTTTTGATTTTAAGCATTTCTGGCCTTGGAGGAAAGTTTCAAGAGCTGATAAACTGTATTTATGGATATTCTAATCACTAAGGTATAGTATTCTCTTCAGTAGGTTTTTTAAAATAATATATTTATTTAACTGTATCTATGTACTGAAATGAAAACATTTACCTGCAGAGGTGTTCACAGCCATTAAATGTTCTTGAGTCACTGAAAGTTGCTCAGATCTGTGCATAAGTGGTGTACGGGGGTCCTGCCATGTTCTGAACAAGCAGGAGCAGGGAATGTTGTGTGAGTCTCTGCACTCAAAAAAAGGGGAAGGGTGGCAGCATACATCACTCTAAGTGTTTGGTTTTCTTTATGGTATAAATAGAGCTTCTGAATGGAGCTCTATTTCCCTTTGGCTGGGAGAAGAATTACTCTTGACATAGATAGAAAGCACCTACAGGAATTCGAGACTCACATGGAGGAGAATATGTAATCTAAGAGACCCTGGGCATAAGGTGTAAATAGGGGATAAAGACATAAAATAAATGCCATTTACGTTTAAAAGAAACAGAGCTGCTTCTCTCCAGTGATTTGGGCAGCAAGTCTAGCTGTTGTGAGACTGTGGATCAATATGGTGCAATCTCTACAAAGCTATGTAAACCCAAGGCATAAATAATATAATCCAGGAAATACACTTAAATTCAAACCCGGAATCATATTCAGCATGCGATGGATCTGAAGTCAAAATACGTGCAGGATGCAGAACACAGTTAGAATTAATGCAACATGTACAGTATGTTAGTATAGATCCTTTCATTATTTGTTCCACTTCTTCATCAGTAGCCTTACCTTTCCTGCATTTTCATTGGGCTAAACAAAATTACACACACGTGTTATTGAATCACTTGGTACTGCTTGCTATTATAATTAAATTATTGGATACACTTTGGCTTTTAATTAAATCCCCTGCTTCTGGGAGAAGTGTATTAGCTCAGGTGGGCTTGGTGTAGAGAGAATTCTAGAAGTGTTAATACTCATCTAGCTCTCTTGAAAGTGTCCAACACTCTGCAGCAAGGCCCTGCATTGATGCTAGGATAGCTCTGTGATCCACCTGCCCTTTCTCAGGAGATTTTTTTTTCTTTTTTTAAAGATTTCACACTACTCTCAAATATAAATGTTCTGGGTAGGAAATAAATGCTTCCTTATGTGCTGGTATAGCCTATGGAAAACCTTACTTTGTAAGAGTACTACCATTTGTAACATTGTTACCTATTATTATTGTTTACCTCTGCTGTATTAGGTGTCTGCTCTTGGACATGAGGATGCTTTTTTGGCATAATTCTGCTTTTTTTACTGCATATCCCGTTCTTTGGATTCATTCTCCCACATCCTACAGGCTATAACCTTGTGAAACTACGAATGATATGGGAGATGCAGTGTTGTTTCAGTGTGTCCTCGGCCCTGCAAACACGGCAATGGATGTTCCTTTTACAGGTGTAGCTGTGATATTAACTCCTGCTGAACATACCATTGCGAGATCACATGATTATTCAAGAAAGTGAATGCTCTTCACCTACCCCAACTCTAAACTTTTATTTTTTATCTAGCTTTTCGTCTCCTCAAGTTAGTCGTACACTGGTGTTCACTCTCTGGCACCACTGTTGATGCTGCAAGTTGTTGGGAGCAAAATGTTTCCTTTGAAAATTCACTTGTTAAATTAAACTTCAAGTATTCTGCCTTTGTGCTTCAACAATTGCACCCAGTCTTTTGGAGAAAAATGTTTCTTTTGGTTATATTGAGAAAGTATGTGACAAATTAAAATGCTAATTTCTGTGAAGTTGCACCACAGATGAACCGGGATCGTACCCCCGTTCTGTAGACGTTTCACAACGGTGGTAACCCACAGTTTGTCCTAGCTGGTAAGTCAGCTCCTGGGGTCACAGTTACTGCTGGTGTCTGATTGCTGTGGATGGCAGCTTAGGCAAAAAATTGAAGACAGTGTATAAGGTTGGAAGGAGAGCGTACAGATGAAATGTGTATGTTGGTGACTTCTGAGGTATAAAGCAGTTTAGGAATGAGTATTACATGCTATATCCATGGGAGTACTCACGTTCCGAAGTGGCTCCGATAGACGTTGGCCTTAACTCATGAATCCATAGCGGGGTGAAGAAGTTGTGATGTAGAAGTAGTTAACTCTAATGCGCATGTGTTCTGTAGAGCAAGGAAAATATTTGGTCCAAACCAAAAGATGTAACCACTGTTATTTTGTGGTACATGGCAGAACTGAGATATGATCCTGACTGAGACCTGCAGTATTTAGTAAGACCTGACCCATGGCAAACTTTTTTTTAATTGCAGCTTACTATTATAAAGCGGGTATCCTGTATTTATCACTTTGATTCATTGAGGATTCTTTGAAATTCAGAAATTATTTCCTGAAAACCTCCGTTCTCTTCCTGAAGATGCTTCCTGCTTCTGTGGGGTTGGTATCCACTGGAGCAAAAGCAGGGCTTGAATCTAGACGAGTGCCATATCTTAATTCTTCCCACTCCGAATACACTGTCTTCAAAGAAACAGGAGGAAACTGGGGGTTTTTAAGTTGTTGTTCTTAGTTCCAATGTCAAAGAGTAAAATAGTGTCTTTTTTAGAGACAGAACCTCCTTAAGAATTGTTGATTCAAAAAAAAAAAAAAACTAAAACATCAGCATGTGCTCTGTCCTCAAGTGATATAAATTCTCTGTTCACACATTTAATGTAGGAAAAAACAGTTTGACAGCTTTCTGTGCAAGTAATTAGATAAATAGGAAAGTGAATTTGAAATTAGCACAAACTGGGATAAAAGGTAGTTTGTTTGCGGAGTCTCTACAGTGCAAAACTGCATCTCTTGCGTGCTCCCTAAAGCAGCTTCCCAGGCTTACGATCTTCAACAAAATAGACAGAAGACACTTTGAAACACAGGTTTTACATGACTGAACTTGGAAATACAAAGCCTTTGCCTTGGAGTCGAAAAAATTCTTGCAGGTTCTTTAACCATACCTGTCCAGTGGCTGTTACAGGATTAAGATGACGTCATCTTTCTTTTGTGTACCGTTTCTTCCATTCATTTTCTGAGCAGTTTTTTTCACTAATAGCTTTTTTGTCTCTAATGCATGCTCATACGTATAGCTTTAACCTCTTTGTGGTAGACAGCAAAATAGAGCAAGAAAGGAAAACCTAATCTTTGTTCCCCCTTTTCTCCTGAGCATAAACCCAGTAGTAGAAATACAAAATGAATCTGCAGCATCTCGGAAGCATCCCGAGCCTCAGACATAAAATTTTATGTAGCATCACAAGATGTCACGGAGCTGTGTGCTTCTAGCATGAAACCCGAGGTTATGACCGACTTCAGAGCAGGATGGAAGTCCCAAGTGCGCACCCATCCCAGGGACGGATTGACAGCTTAAAAGAAACGTTCTAAGTTGTCTTACACCACATATTTTCTTTTCCTCTTTTTGATTCAGTTATTGATCATTTTGATAGTCATGAGTAAGTATTGACGATCGATATAAAGAAAATACTGAAAGGCAAGTGGCAGTGACCATAGAAAAAATCAGAAAAATAAGTTAATAAGTTATGTACAGTTCTTCCTACTGTGTGTTTCCTGAATCTTTTGCAGCTGTGCTGTTTGTGAGGGAATGTGGAACTGAAATGCCTGGAGAGGGCAATTTTTAAGATTCCGTGCATATTAATATTTAGAGACTTCTAACTTTGAGCACTTAGAGGTTAAGATCCCTCATCCACTTTTGTTGGAGTGGAAATGATAGAAGGGACTGTCTCAAGCTATGTTTTGTGGCGATTTAATAAATGCATCTATTTGGTTAAAAAGCTTCACCATAATGTGGCTTGCTCCCCTTGCCCCTCGGGAAGGAATGACAAGATGCCTAGCTAAGTTAGTCTGAACTACTTAGAACGTAATCAAAGTCCGTGACATCTTGCAAAGCTGGGAAAGGGAAACAGGAGAATACTTTAGCTCACTTATTTCCACAAGCTTGTTGTTTAGCTTCTTGGGATTTGGTTTGGTTTGGTTTTATAGAAAATGTCCGTAAAACTGCATGTTCCTTGAGTTGCGTGATGAAATCTGATAATGCCAAAGCAGAGCATTGCGCACAGAAGAGAGAGAAGAGGTAATTAGAGTACATGCATATGCAAGAATGGAGCTGTCCAGAAGGAGAATAACTAACACAAGATATCAGCAGACTAGACTATTTTTATATAAAATAGCAGTGCATGCAAGCTGCACTGGAAGGTTTGCTAGGTTGGGCTACAGGATCCTTCTACTTCCTTCCATTGCTGGATGTTCTTCTTGAACAATCTCCAAAATACAAGGGGAACAAGCTAGATTGTATCGAAATCCAGAGAGCAAGTGTTTTCTGAGGTACTCGATGCGCCAGTCTTCAGAATCCTGGCGTTGTGTCTTGGTAGCTATTTGTTCTACTCCTACATTGATTACCTACCTAGTCCATGTCTTGAAAAAAGAAAAAAAAAGTCTCCCTCCCACACTTCTAAAAACAGCTTTATTGTTAGTATCAGCTACAACACATTAAGTCATCTTTCCAGTCAGAAGGGATGGGGGAGATGTGTAAACATTGTTTTGGGAATTACTAGACTCTTTTGGGGAATGATGTCCAATTATTCTGAACAGTGCTGCAGCAGCATGAATCACAGCATGAGCTAATCTCCTCTGCTGGTTAATCTGCCTGGTTTTGACATGTTGTATGATATCCCGTAGATACGTTCCTCTTTTAAAGACATGTTAAAATCTGTTCTTGCACAGAAATCTGCGTGTAGGCTCATACGTACCTTGTTTGATAATACACCTTTGGTAGAGAATTTTTGCAGCACCTTCATCTCTTGAGGTTACAAGGTATTTTTAAGTTCCGTTTGAACCTCCTCTTGATGGGAATTTCAAATTAGCAAGAAAGGTAAAATTTGCTGTGAAGAAGCCAAAGCATACAGCACAGAATTCTGCATAGGAATAAGTCTATGCCGTTATTAAGACTACTTTTGAATAGGCTTTGTATAGGGGATCTATACAAACACAAGTTGTTTATTAAATAAAATTTGGAAATGGCTGCAAATTCTGGCATTTTTGAATTTCTGCCCTTTGTCTTGGGAATTAAAATTATAAATAGGAGTACTAGTGGGCAGGTAAAATGATTTTAAAGTGTCAGCAGGTCTGATGTTGTATGGTAATTGTGGCAGCATGCAGCTACTTTTCAGGTAACACACATCAAGATGTTTCAAATAAGGACACTTTTAAATTTTTTTAAGCCACTTTGTAAATGCGTGAGCTGTATAAATATTTAATAAGCTTGTCTGGCACTTTCACCGCTTCTCAAAACGTGCTCACAAGCAAAACAAACAAATCTGTCTGTCTTTAGCAGCTTTCTGAATGTCTCATCACTGAGATTAGGACCAGAATCTTGGGGTGTCAAAAAAAGGAGCTTCCTTTCTATCCTGAAGCTATTCACGTAACCAGGATCATTGTACTTACTGTGCATCTTAACGTAACAGCATGGTGTTCTCCCGCAGTACAGTAGAAGAATCTGGGACTACTCCATGCCTGGCCAAGGAGGTCCACTAGAGCAGTCCCACCAGTGTGCTGCGCTTCTCCATTGGTAATTTGCAGTAACCCAATTATTGGGCATTTGTGCCATGTTCCAGAAAGTCTGACCACTTCCCAATGAGTTAACAGAGAAAAAAGAAATTTAACAAAATCAGGGACCCTCCAAAATTACAATTTGGCTTTTGTGTTCTGGATTACTATGCCATTTAGTTGAATTGTTTCTGATGCTTCACGTATGAGTTTGTTGGTATTTTAGCAGCTTACTGTTTTCAGAATTTGAAGATGGAAAGTGAAGAATTAAATGTAGGTTTTAGTTGAAGTATTTGCTTATTGTCATTCCATACTCCCATCAAGCCAGCGCTCTTGAATGTGACAATGAGGAAAATGCAGTCATTTTTCATCATCACCCACACAAAGCGAACTGGAGGTCTGTGGTACTCTCTGGTCTTGAATAAGGAAGACTGTTTTTGTTTTCTGCCCTCTCCAATTGCCTTTTCTCAGCAGATTCCTCAGGAATGATGAAAGCAACTTCACAGTTGCTTGTGTGCAATCTTAAGACTTCCTTTGAGTGATGGTTTTTTTGCATGTCCTATTCAAAAGACTCCTCTCTATGGGTACAGGTGAGGCAGAGATGCTACACTACTTTAAGACTTTAGCCATTTATGCTCTGGTGATGAAATGCAAGTGAATTTTTGATGCTACATTGTGAAGTAGTTGCTGGGGTGCTTAGAGGAGCTCATAGTATTTTTCCCAGATGTTTCCATTAGAGGCCCAAGGAGTAGGTGATTCATAGTTTACTTCTAACATCAGAAAACAACAGTTGCAATGCTGTGAGATGTATTATTACATTTACTAGACTGAATTTTTCTATGCGTGGAGTGGAAGTCTGGCATATTTTTAGTTGATGACTAGGGTAAACGTAACTTTAGTTGGCAGATGGATTCTCTCTTCCAATGCTCTTTCCCCTAGCAGAAAGTTATTTGTTTTGTCTTTTAGTTACAGCGTGCTAAAAGAACCATTTCTGCAGTAAAATCCTTTAGGGGAGGCAATTTGTATTTGGTATCTTCCCATAATGAACTTAACAGTAAATACACTGCAAGAGTTCATTAATCCAACTTGTTTTATAACCATAAAAGCAGAGTTCTCAGGAGAAAAGGTTTGGAGTTCCAATCTTTAAAGTGACTTAGGCATTTGGAGCAATGGGACTAAAGATCTGAAGTCCCTTTTGGAAATGAGGATTCCAGCAGATCCCCATTGCTCATTCAACAAGAATAAGAACAGCCAATATATGCAAAACTATCTTTAGCGATGTTAAAAATGTGCCTAGGTATTCTTTCATAGGTATCATCAGCTCTAATTAGCAGCACGTGTTTAAATGGATATACGAGTAACAGGTTTAGATAATTTAGTTGCTGAAATTAGAAATATTTTTCCCATAGTCTGGGAAAATGCAAATCACCTGCCATTCTTTGTGGACAGTTACTTAAATTCTGTTCAGGAATGCATAAAGAAATACTTGACAAAGAGAAAAAATGTTTCATCTGGAATAAAAACAGCATACAGTGCAGCTTCTCCTACATGAAAACAGGCGCTCTATAAAGAACTAAAAGGTGTTCAATAAAGAAATAAAGATGTGGCAAAGCACAGAATAGATTGTATTGGGGGGTGTCAAAGTAGAAAGGACCATCGTGAAATTACACTGGTCTGTGAAAGGCAGGAGGCTTTGTAGAAGGTGAGGAGATAGGGCAATTGAAACATCATGTCCAAAAGTGATAAATCATGTTGTATATGTATTCTCTTACTAGATTAATGAAATTGTCAAAAGGGTCTTGCTGAAGTTGTGTAGAAGATTGTGTACATGTTCAAGATCTCTCTTCGATAACATTAAATAGCATTTCTAATATGCTTGTTAACCATGTGGAGAGGACCTGTAAAACCGTCAGGATTTACAACTATTTTTTGCCTACAAGGGACTGAAACAACTTCAGCTCAATCCGTATCTCCAGGGTTTCTTGCATCTGCTTCTTACACATCCATTGCAGAGAAGACGACGAACTTGATTTTTGAGCTCATCTGGTCAGGTGTTTTTCTATATTCTTGTGCCTGTAGTGGACGTTGGTTCAGTAATTTGAAGTCTTATTTCAAGGAATGAGGGAAGCCTTCAGTCCGTGCTTTCTGTGAGAGAGAATTCAGTGAAATGCCTGTTCAGTATTGAAACCATAGTCCAAGGATGTTTTTGAAACTATAGTCCAAGGATATTTTCATTTTAACAATCAGACCTTGAATTTTTGGCACCTCAGGAAAGATATTTGTCACGTTTGAGTGTGGTATGACCCAGACCGAGATTGAAGGGGAGGCAGTGATCACAAGGATGAGATATATATCAATTCAATCTGCATCTTTCCATCTGTATTTCTGAATCGCATATACCAATACAGAAAACTTGTCTTTTTTGCTTTGTTCCTAGAACTGGGTTTCAAAGCCAGCCACAGATAATAGACATGTCTTTTCATAGCTGGAGCTATTGAAACAAAGAGCAAAGATAGATCAAATTTTCTTCACTTTTTTTTTTAATAATTCCATGTGTGATACTTTTTCCCTTTCTCTTTTCTTAACAATCACACTAACATAAGGGTAGCCTGTACTCTGCTGCAATTGATGTTTTATAGTCCAGGAGCTTGAAATACTTTACATACATTTTATAGGTATGTGTGTGTTTATATATAGGGGGTGTGTGTATATATGCACAAACACACACTCCCTCAATCGCTCACTCATTTCTATCCTTTTCCTTCTCTCAAATGTCATTATTTTGTGATTTTAATATCTTTTGAGCATTCAAAGTGCAGCAGTAATATAAAGCGTTCAGCGAGAGACAGTGTGATGCTCTCTGCACCATCAGGCAGGAAAAATATTGCAGCATAGGCGGTATCACACTTTCTTTCATATACAGCGGACTACATGAACCCTGTAACTGTGTGACTTTTCCCTACTATATCATCTTAATACTACTCATGGATATGTAATATTCATTGTAGAGGTAGGAAATTCGAAGCAATTTCTTTAGTGTTACAAAGTGTTAGGGCCAAATAAGCAAAAAAGCTGATTTTCTTTGTAGGGTAGAAAGAGGTGGCTGCTGAAGTTGCCCTCCTCACCTGAAGGAAAAAGTATTGTCATGCTCCCTGGAAAACTGAGTGACACTCACTAGCGTTAGACAGAGAGACAATCACCTACATCTTTTCAGCTACAGAGCAAGATGATGTGGCATGACATGTCCCTATGTCAAATGCCTCTTCACCCCCCGTGCTTAGATTGAGAACAGTTCATGAAGAGAAGCTTCTGAGAGCTGGAATAGTAGTGGAGCAGTGAACTCTCCCGCAGCTGCTGCCAACTTGGGGTGCTGGCAGCGAGGAGGAAGCAAGGTGCTTAGAGCTAACAGTTCTGACTCAGGTGCTTGCTCGGGAGCTAAATCTGAAGTACTGTAGGCATGAATTTCAGCAATGACAACCAACTCTGCAGAAAGTGGAAAAGATTTCAGGGAAGGCGGTCAGCTTTTCTGTTTTAACACATTAGCTTTGTTACTATCGGGGGCATACCTAGTTCAGATCATTTGGGGGGTTTCCTCTCTAAGATGAGAGGATGGCAAAAAAGCCACCCAGACCTAATACGACTTGAGCTTTGATACTGTGTTGATAAACACTCAAGAANAGTCAGCTTTTCTTTTTTAACACATTAGCTTTGTTACTATCGGGGCATACCTAGTTCAGATCATTTGGGGGGTTTCCTCTCTAAGATGAGAGGATGGCAAAAAAGCCACCCAGACCTAATACGACTTGAGCTTTGATACTGTGTTGATAAACACTCAAGAAAATGCAGTAAATAGTCACATATTTATT
Source organism: Steatornis caripensis (assembly GCA_013398225.1). Taxonomy (NCBI): domain Eukaryota; kingdom Metazoa; phylum Chordata; class Aves; order Caprimulgiformes; family Steatornithidae; genus Steatornis; species Steatornis caripensis. The sequence goes on from VZSC01010946.1 coordinate 78,993, forward strand.
AATACCCTGTAAGGAGGATAAGTAAAAACTTAAAGCTGGCATTAATTTTTAAGAGCTGAGCAGTGCCCCAGTAGGTGATCCTTTACTTCTGATTCGGGTAAGCCTCTGTCACTTTAACCAAGTCACTAACTGTATTCTTTTTTCTCCCTTTCCATGGTAGGTTACGTGTTCTGCATGTTACATCGCCTGCCTGAACAACATGACTGCACATTTGACCACATGGGACGTGGGCGTGAGGAAGCCATTATGAAAATGGTGAAACTGGATCGGAAAGTAGGGAGATCTTGCCAACGCATTGGCGAAGGATGTTCCTGAGTGCAAGACTGCAACCAAATGCTGTTCTCTTAGTTCACTAATGTTAGCCTTATTTAGGACAAAGTCAGCCAGACACCTTGTACTAGGCAAGTTTCAGACTACAGCCAATCAGTTTCCTTTCTTTAGCCAACCGTCCTGGTACTGTAGTTTAGGGGTTGAGGGTGGTTGAAATTGATTTCTGGCTGGTTACTAAGGTGCCTGCTAGCCACCGTATAAAAATAAAACATGAAGAAATATTATCTTTGAGCATGGCTAGTGGATCTAAACAAAACAAGAAAAATCCAAAGGCTTCTGTTACTGCTGGAGTCACTCTAAAAGCCTTACGCTGGAAACATTCCAGCTGCAGAGTTAAAACAAATAGTTGTATAGAAGCTGGTGTAAAAGTTTGCTATGCACATGGCTTGCGGACAAACTGTTTAATGTGCAGCCTTTCACCTCTTCACTGCTAGCGAATCCTGAGGAGGTGAAACACTACTAAGAGCAGCAACTGCAGCTGCTTAAGCCCAGATGACCTGACTGGTCACTCGTGCCTTCATCGCGTGTGGCTTTTGAGTTAGGCAGTGTCACCAGCATCAGGGATTCTGTTGGGGTAGGAACATCTTTCTGGTTCTTCCCAGGAAGCCAAAAAGAAAGGGGGACAGAGATTCTTATGAAAAATTTTTATATCTATCTTACTATAAAGAACCTATCAGGGTTTTTTCTTTTGTTTTGCTGGTTTTTTTTTTCCTTTCTTCTCAGTTAAATAATGATCTCACTTTAAAGCCAACTCCATTCCAGAGCAGTAAGTGGCGCGTACTTTTTACATGGCATCCACAGAGGTTCTACGAGTTGTGCGAGCAGCTTCCACATAACCTTGAGCAGCGCAGCCATTCCCACCGGCTGAAACCTGATTGGCTCTTGTTTGCCTTTTGCTAAGTGCAGGTATCTGATAATTGATCAAATAAGGCTAATTCACAGCACAGTAGCCATGGCTGGATTCTACAGACTGACTTTCCGTAGCTAGACTTATATATTGGGGAAAAAAAAAAAAGGACATTTTGTAGCAAACGGAATTCAGTAACAGTATTGGGGAACAACCGGTAAAACACCCTTTATCAGATTGAGTTTGTGTTCCTCACTTCCAGAGTGTCAATGAGATAATCAAATGGGCTACATCAGCCCTGTTTCTATGCAGCTGAACGCTATCATCAAAATCTCTGCCGGCATCTATTGCAAAGCCAAGTATAGCAAGTGAATATGAAAAGCATTACGTGGAGTAGAATGTTTTGGATCTGTTTAGACCTGTGGTTCTGTATTACGGTATGTCACGCTGAGCTGAGCTGAATTGCACCGGTCTTTGTCAGTTTGGAAACAAAAAAGCAAACGGAATAGTCGGCACGTCTCCTGCTGCACACGGGGTTGATGCAGGTAAAAAGGACTTGTACCGATGTGGCCCAGCTTAATCCTGAGTGAANTGAACGCTCTCATCAAAATCTCTGCCGGCATCTATTGCAAAGCAAGTATAGCAAGTGAATATGAAAAGCATTACGTGGAGTAGAATGTTTTGGATCTGTTTAGACCTGTGGTTCTGTATTACGGTATGTCACGCTGAGCTGAGCTGAATTGCACCGGTCTTTGTCAGTTTGGAAACAAAAAAGCAAACGGAATAGTCGGCACGTCTCCTGCTGCACACGGGGTTGATGCAGGTAAAAAGGACTTGTACCGATGTGGCCCAGCTTAATCCTGAGTNATCAGCCCTGTTTCTATGCAGCTGAACGCTATCATCAAAATCTCTGCCGGCATCTATTGCAAAGCCAAGTATAGCAAGTGAATATGAAAAGCATTACGTGGAGTAGAATGTTTTGGATCTGTTTAGACCTGTGGTTCTGTATTACGGTATGTCACGCTGAGCTGAGCTGAATTGCACCGGTCTTTGTCAGTTTGGAAACAAAAAAGCAAACGGAATAGTCGGCACGTCTCCTGCTGCACACGGGGTTGATGCAGGTAAAAAGGACTTGTACCGATGTGGCCCAGCTTAATCCTGAGTGAATTTAGCTTCTCAGCCTATTAGTAAGGTATTAACAATCAGGTGAATTTGTAAGAAAACCTGAAGGAGGGTAAGATTTTGTCTCATCTTCAAATATTGGGCAGATAGATACAAAACATCGGAGGGGTGAAGTAATGCATCACTTGAGAAACCTCAGCGTTTCGGGAGTAAGCTTGTGTGAGTCATCTTCCATTCTACTTGTTACCGGTAACTAACTCGTTATAGGCCAAATTGTATTGTTACTTTGGTAGCCAGCTAGGAGCATTAACAAGGCGACAACTAATTTAAAAAAAAAAAATATATATATATGTCTCTCCACACACACGCACTCAACATCTGACTGTATTAGCGTTAATTAACCATGAAGCAAATCAGAAGTGTCCCATCATTATAAAATGCAAGCTATCCAAAATGCAAGCTGTTTTTTTATTGTTGTTAGTATTCAAGACTATGAAACCAGCAGCAAAATCTTCTGTAACGTGCTGCATTTTCAGGAAATGGTCCTGGCGAGAGGGACTGTCCAAGGATATTATTTACATTTACCGTGAGGAGTTTAAAAAAAGACCCGTGGATTTTGGTGGCTGCTGTGATACGCACTTTCTTTCCTACAAAATCCTATCATAGCATTTGATGGGCATTCTGATTGAGACAGAAGACTTCTCTGCATTAATACTGAAGATGCTATTTTGTTCCTCCTTAATATTCTCTTTAATCTCATTACAAGTGCACAGATGGTTTCAAGGTGGCTCTTGAGAGAACACTACTTAAAGTTCATGTGAATTATGGACAATGTTCACTTTAAACAAAAATGTCGGGGAGGGGGTTGTTCCTTTGCAGTATCTGTTCTGTGAAGTTTGTTAAACGTAAAGAAAGCTTAAGTTCTTGTATCTTAAAAGAAGATCTTATTTAACCCATTTGTGTTCTAGATTTACTTACACATGTAGCCTAGAGCTCAGTTTTAGTTTAACGTTGTGAAAATATTAAAAGAATCTTGTAACTTTATTCTTTTTCCTCCTGCTAAAAAAAAAAAAATTAAACCAATCAGATTAAAGTTTGAATTCCTTTCTGCCTATTCCAACAGGTCTTTGCTATTTTGCACCATTTCTGCTGAAAGTTCACGTAAGAAGTATGAATGGGGAAAACACCAACGTTAGGCCAGTAACTTCAAGCTGACTTCACAATTGATGGGAGGTAGATGGCATTTTCTGCCAGTTTGGAAGGGGAGGTTAATAGTTCTGCTGGATTCAAGTTTAATGATTTATTTTGTAAGCAAATCCAGCTAAAGCTACTGTAGCCCGAGTATTGGTCAACTTAATTTTGAGGTTAGATACAGTAATCAGATGAACAAGTTGTTCATAATCTGAAGTCAAATGCCTACTGTGCACTCTGTCGTTGGCATCAAAGTGTTAAAATGTCTTAAATGTTCTCTCATGCGTTTTGACATCTTTTGCACCTAGAGTAGCTGTATTCTGAATCATAATGGGCTGTATATGTAAGGGATAAGTAGAGAAGTAACTATTGTTGCCTAATCATTTAGATGCGAGAAACACAAGGGTAATGAAAAAAAACAATGGACTGTATTAGACAGAGCGAGAATATAAAGGTGATTATTTAAAAACAATTTTGAAAATTGTTTGGAATTGAAATTGTGCCTCATTAATGGGACATGTACAACCATTTTTTTCCCCCTCAAATCAGTATGGTACTTTCAATTATAAAACTGTGTGTGATTCTTGAACAAGATGGCTGTGTTATAGTAAAGGTAAGTTACCTAAAACACCTCTGCCTTTTCATCAAGTTTCAAACCTGTAGCTGGGTGCGAGCCAAGGCTTCAAGGAAAAACAAGAATTGCCCGTGAAGGTTGCTGTGCAGCAGCCTGTCCTTAATTGCACTGGTTTCTGTTTTGTGAAGCAGTTTAGTGTCTTGCATGAGAAGCAATGTAACTGTAAACTGAGGTACTGGAGAATATGAACTACTCTTCAGTAGTGCACAGGCAACACCCTGAAAAGAGTCCTCATGCAATTATAGCAATCCAAAAGTAATATTAACTGGTTTTATCTACTCCGTGGAAGATGATAAATACATTCAAAACTTGAATTTTGCATGACTCTCTTCTTCTGAACAAATTTGCAATCCCCTGGCCTCTTGAACACAATGTCCTGTTTATATTTAACCTTGTACTCGTGGTGGTGTTCAGTTCACTCTACACATAGCAATTCCTTCTGTAACTATGCTACAACTTAGATATAAATCTCTAAGGGATAAAAGCACTTTTTTAAAATCTTACAATGACTATTTCTGTACAAAGACTCGCCACGGAAGAAAACTGATACTAATGGTGTCATAAAAATAGAGGTTTTGTAATAGATTCCAAGAAATGCATCAGTGGAATAATTGACAGCACCTATGCTCACAGCTGATGTGTACACAGTTAAGCGCCCAGACAAAAGAATTAACATTCTCTTTGTTGTAGTGTAGTTACTGAAATTGTCAGTCATTAGTGGAACAGCAAAGAGAAGGCCTCATTGAAGTAATCCCTTAATGCCACGCTGAGATTGTAGCCAATTCACACTGGAAATAATTTTGTATGCTCCTGGGAACTTTTATACCTAGAAAACAAATGGAAACATTTAAGACAACACTACTAAAAATGAACTGTAGTTATTGGCACCAGATGTTTATTTCATCACTCAAATACCTGATTAGAATTCTGCACACAGAACAAAAATAACATAAGCAAGTAGTAAGCTGTGGTTCAACGCAAAAGCCGATGTGGCAGGAGCTGCTGTGTAAGGACACAGTTCTAGCGTAACCAGTTCATAATCTTACGCGTAGCTGAGACTGTCTGCACTTACTTTGCTACACAAAGGACCACACTGCAAAAATGGTGCATAAGATTGAACTGTTCAAAAGTATTCACAGTGGATGTTTTACATGGTGAACTCATGCAACAGTGAGCTTTATCTCACTATCAGCAGCTTTTCCAGGAGAACACACTTTAATGCTGCTGGAAAAAACCACTCTTAAGTAACAGTTCTCAAAGACATCAGTGAGAAGGACATATTTTTCTTTCTTTCTCTTCCTAGTCTTCATTTTTTTTCCCTTTTGTTGAGGGAGTGAGCATGGGCAGCTCAGCATTTGAAAGTAGTTCTCCTTGAATGTTGCTCTTTTTGGCTTTTCAGTACTCACCACAGGGGGGAAAAAAAAAGCATCAACTTTGTTGTTCTTGCAAGCCCCTGCAAGTTATTTCAAGCAGATTACAATACAGACATTGGTCTATAGAAGCGATGACCTCCTTGTGTGTATTACTACAGTGACAGGCCATTTCTTCAATTAACTGAAACTCAATGCAGACATGACTGACTTGTTCTGGATGTTTTTTTGAAGTTCAGTTCTGTGGTATTGTTCATATACACCTTCCCATAAACTCCGCACACCTCATCTTCCAATCTGAAGTCAGGACGAAAGAAGGCATGAAAGCAGGAGGCAAAAGGATGCAAATTGATGAGTGCTTAGGGATCACATCCACCTTCCTCTTCAAGTCAGCTCAGATCATAAAATAGTAAAGAGGCAAATAATTACTTGCTGAACAGCACCACCTTCCTTGACTTGGTATTGCAGAAGACTGTTTTGCTTTATCTTTGTGAATATACCTGTGTAGAGTTTGTCCGAGTCAATTCTGCAACATATGTTATATGCAAAGAAATGAAACAGGACTGTCATAATCAGAAAACATTTTTGATGGATTATTTAGTAATAACTACGTATTTTGCTACAGGACCTTCCTCTTTTGCAAGACGCTGCTATTTTCTTTGGAAGAAAAACAAGCAGAACTTTATAAGACTAACTGTAAACGATTTAAAATTCAATATATGCATCTGAAGCATTAGGGAAAGATTACTGAAATTATATATAGTTTCTAAAGACGATGACTGCATCCTCTGACAAAAGGGGGTTGTTCTTCACATAGCAGCAAGTGTTGATGGCAATGGTTTAACCACAAGCAGAACGGTCCTTTCTGCCAGGTTTGTGCAAAGCTAATAACATGCAATAGGATGCTGTGAGTTAATAACTTGTAGCACGGTGCAGTGACTGTGTAAGTACTGAGAATAAAATTATAGAGACCTACTCTTGTCTGCCGGTTTCTCCCTTCACACGAAAAGACAGAAGATGGCACCCACTATTTCCTCGTCACTTAGTCCCTTTCACTCTTTCCTGAATTGCAGAAGACACTTTCCTTCCCTCGACCAAGCGTGCTCAGGGAGGATGGGAAATGACATTCTAACTAGAGTTCTAAACCCTTCGGGGTTTAAAAAAAAAAAAAAAAGTTGACATCTCTTAAAGTAGTGTTAAAGTCATCCGCTGTATCACAGGTACAACACCAGAAGGAGCTCTCTTTAGGGTTCTTGACACTTGAAGACGGTGTGGGGTTTTTTCCTCCTCTTAAATTGTTCAGGGTGGCTTTGAAGCAAAGCAGCGATTCTCAAAAAAGAAAAGGCATGGCCTTGTATCACCTTTTGAAAGGAAGGCCTGCATGATCAGCACTTCTGCATTAAGAAAGCTACATGAAAAGTTCATTGTTAATTCCTGGAATGGTTGGTCTCATCTGTCTGTCTGCTTTTCAAAGGAGCAAATAAATGAAAGACTCTTAGAGGAAGGAGAAGGGAATCTCAGTCCTCTGCTAGATAAGCTAAATTCAGAGTTCATTCTAGCAATGGTTTATCTTTTGTTGGGTTTTTTCCTTCTTCTTCTGCAGTGTTTAAAGTATACTACGTTTGCTTTAGATTCCTGAAAGCTTTAGCTGGATTAGCTTCTGGAGATGCCTTTTAACATACTACACTTGACAGCAGCATGAGGAAGGTGATGAGCTCCGAGAATACGTTAAAATTTAAGTTAACCACTGTTGTGTAGCACAACTGTTCTTGTCTACACTGGAGTTTTAAAATGATGGCTAGCTAAAAGTGTTTTAACTGATCCCGCCCCCGTATCAGCTTTGCATGAATCCTGCTCCTTTGGATAGTCCACCACGTGCACAGCAGCCAGAGGTGGTGTTACATTTATTCTGTCTACGTGCAGCCTTTCCCCTTCATTACCCACCATGTTTATATAGATTAAGATACTAATCAGGTGAGCAGCAGTTAGTTACAAATTTATAGCTATCTTCAAGTCGCACTGCACACCCATTGTTTTCTCTTTCTGTTTTTGACTGTTTGGTCTTAGGTCTTGTCAAAAATAATAGTTCCAAACGGGTCGTTCCATACACAGACACAGACACACACACGCAGATCACCTGAGACATCAAGTGGCTGAAGCAGAATTATGCTTCTGGGCTAAAAACAGCTTTCACTTTCTGCACACCCACATACATATAATCAATCAGTCCATGTCTGGCCTGTCTTCTGGGGAAATGTAGCATGTCCCAATATCTCAATTTGCCTGTTTAATAGCAGCTGTAGTTTAATCATTATCAACTGCTATAGGCTTAGTCCTGGAAGCATCATTATGCTCATTTGCAATTCCATTAAAAATACTCCCCCCCCGCCAACAACGGCTGCGAAGTTTCAGCAAATGCTAACAGTTGGGTTACAGGTATTTTTCACTAGTGTGTCTCATGCTATTCCTACGGCCACAGAACTCGGTGAAGGGTGCTTGTGTGTAAGTGTCGGATCAGCTACGTGCTGCTGACTGGCTGCTACCTTAATAGCAATACTTTGCCTCTGTTTGAGGCAGCAATTCTTGCTAAATTAGCGGGAGCAGGGAAATCTGTGCTATTTGAAACTTACTGTCCGATACCTCTGTCAGTCTGTTCTAGCCCCCATGCAGGCCCTCATTTCTCTACTCCCTGGGCTTCTCTGTTTGCTGTAATTTCTGTAGGCCCTCTCCATCCTCCCTTTTGCAAATTCTCCAACTACACTGCCCCTCCCCCAAACTGTCGTATTCAAAGACAGAGTCTATGTGACAACAACGTAACAGTAGAGATGATCACATCTAAAGGTATTGAGGCTTCTATTGCCAGTAGCTGTTTCTGTCTGTAAAGAAAATTGTTATTTTTAAGTAAGTAAGTGTTAAATGACTGCTACCGCTTAGTATATGAAATTCTCACAGCGGTCTTAATGAATACATGGTAGGAAACAACACTAAGGCTGAGTTGTACTTACAATTTAAGCCCCTTCTTCACTGCTCTTTTAACTTTCTTTGTGGACTTCCGCAGTACAAGGAACCTTAAGGCTAGCCTGATACTACAGCCGCTAGAGATACACAAGCAGTGTTTCATAGTACCTCTACAGGTACTGAAAACTCATCCAGATCACAATTTAAAAATTTTGTCTTTGTTCTGCTTTTAATTCTTTCAATTGTTAACCCTACGTTGTTATTCTGTGGATAAAATAAATATAAATATAAAGCTATCACTCATTTGCCAAGTAATGCTAAATGTTTATCAATCACACTGATTGATATAAAATTATTAGCATGTGGTGGATACTATGGGTTGGTTTGGTTTCTTACATCAAGCTTCATGAAGACAATTCTCAACTGTCACAACTACTGAAACAGGCAGATTTGATTGATTGACATAGAAACCAGGGGTCAAATAGATGCAAGTCAAACTTCTTATGTAAATCAGCCACAGTTCCTTGCCTTTGCTGTTCTCAGTCCAGATAATAAAGGTACGGCCAATTACGCTGCCCCAGCTGCATGCACGTGCAAGTTGTCCACTGGCTCAGCAGCTGCAATGCTGCTCTGCACTGTTACCCCAAGCCCTGAAAGCTCTCAGGGTTCACAGAACCTATGGTCCACAAGGCCACTGAAGGCAATCAAGTTGTATACTGTACCTGCTCTTTCTAACCACGTTTGTTGTGTGAAACAATAAAATTGTTGATTAAGAGATGTAATGTATTAAACAAGACAGCGCTGATCTGTGACTGAATTGTGCTTTCTGGGGTGGCTTTCTTTTATTGGCCTTTGGCTGATAGCAGAAAGTTAGGGAAGGAAATTCAACAGACTATGGAACTTAAATCAGTTCACAGGAACTGAAACAGGTGTTAGGCCCTATGCACTCTGCATGCATTCAGCAAGCCAGAAAGATTAATGCAGTCTTTAACCATTTTCTTTCATGCTAGCCCTGATTCAGTCACTTAACATCAACACAGATCAGTTTTGCTTGGCCAATATTCAGTGTCCTACTAGAGTAAAGGCAAAGAGGATTCAATTCTTTGAGAGCAGTCTGGAGATAAAACATATCAGACAGGGCTAAATATCTACTGTAAGGATTACAGAGTTTTGTGTAAAATGTACCAAAATAGTATTCTAATACTGAAAAGTGTTTCAAATACAACATTACATTTCTGATTTCTAAGAAAGCACCATGGGAGCCGAGATTGGGGCATTACCAGCAAAAAGAACAAAAGGCAATAGGCTTCCCGCACCGTATCATTCTTCACTGTAAGACAGTCTGACCCTTGCTGTTCTTACTGTTTATGGATTTCTTGGTGTAATTTTCTGTTTGAGAGAGCTTAACTGTGAACTACAGATTGTAGATACTGTGTAATTCCATTACTGCTACTCCAAAGCATATAAGAAGCAGGAAAGCATTAAGTCTTAGAATGGCTAATTTTTATCCTTTAGAGCATACGGCTAAGGAGTTGATCTCCTAAATACAGAAAAACAGAGAAATCTAAAGTAGCAAATCATTCCAAGGCACATGTGTAAACTCTTCCCGCACAGAATTCATCAGCATGTTAATTCGGAGCTGCCAGGTAAGTAGTCTTCAGTTTAAAAAAATCCCAATGATAAAATGACTTGCTTGCTTCAGCCAGAAGCGCATTCTTCATGCCGTGCTTCTATTGCATACAGATTACTCAGTCTGCTATCCATGACTACAGGGGCCCTAACTGTGCCAGCATAACCAGACAAATAAAAGTACAAGCATTGCACACCAACTCTTACAGTCAATGAAGGCAGCTGAACTTCAAAGATTCACAACAGATAAAGGGTTTACATGGTGCCGTTCTGACCAGTCTTTTCTATTACCTCTCCATGGTTATGTAGGTCTTTCTTACAGAGAAAGTCTAAGAACTTGTTTTGTATTGACAAGGCACCAAGCAAACTAAGACTTAGTCAAACACCAAAAAAACCTCCCCCAAAAACCCGCCAAAAACTTTCCTTCCAAAGGATATGGAACCCGGTTGCATTCCCGGAGTTGCAACAGGCCTAGGATACTCACAGGGTAGCCCCCCCACACACACAGAGGCATTATGTGATCAGAGATGACAGACTATGCAACCATCACCTGCAGACAGTTCAGCAATTCGTTCATTAAATTTGGGAAGGGCAGAGAAGTAATACAGGGCCCTAAAGTATCCTCTTATCCTGAATTTATCTGAATGTCGTAGCCACCCCGATACAGAGTTACAGTCCAAACCTTCCCATGTGCAAGAATCAAGCTCTATTTGTGTACTTGTCCATATTGACTATGCCAAGCCAGTAGAATAAATGTCATCCCCAGTGTGACTGGCACACAAGTTCCTCATCACTCCAAAGTCATACGCAGCATCAAGAAGTTCAGAGTCATCAGGCCAGGCTGAGATCTGTGTGTCAACTTCCCTACAGAGAAAAGAGTACAAAACCTTGCTACAGTCAAGAGAAGCCACTGTGAGATTTCCTGCGCCTTCTGTGGTAGACAGGCAGGAGAAAAGGATAGTGATGTGTAAGGTACTGACAGCACAGTGTTTGTGCAGCGCTGGAGCTAGGGAAGCATCTCCTGTGTTAGTTTCAAGCTCTGCCCCTTACAGAACTTGGCCACGATCTGCCTGTACTCTGCAGACCCTCTCCTCCAGCAATAGGAAAGTTCTTAAGACCTCCTCTGCAATAACATCCACCCACTTTCTCTCTGCAGAGAAGTGGCAGATCAACACCGTGGCAATCAACAGATCAAAAGCTCTAGATGACAAGGGAAAAGAGTAGAACTCCCCATGCTACCTTGGACTGCTGAAGTCCACGATGAAACCTTCTGTCTCTCCATACCCCCAAGTCTTGTTCCAGCTCCTGAACAGTTGGCAAGCAAAGATCGGTGCAGGGACACGCATGTTCTGCACAAGATTCCTTCCTACATCCCACCAACTCTTATCCAAAGTTCCAGACACAGCTTCTTATTTTTGATGGCACTGGGAGGTTTGGTGGGGGTGGAGAGGAATGCTACTTGGGTGGAAAGTCCACCTGGAACACAATGAGGTCAGTTGCTTGGCTGTTTTTTTAAGATTAGCAGTAGCCAACCTCTCTCAGTAGCTCACGCTGTGAGCAGAACCTAGCAGTTTGTTTAATGAACTGACAGTGCCCATATAATCACCTTGGACACAGAGCTTCCTGCAGAAGCTTGTTTTAATTACTGACCCAGCCTGTGGGTGCAACAAGACCAAACTGTTCCTCGGGAACAGAAACAGCAGATCCCTCTGCCACAGATTCATTCTGCCTGCTCAAGATGAGCCCTGCATCAGTGACTGCACAACGCCACGACAGCGTGTCTATCTGACTCCACGCTGAACTAATGCTTTGGCTCAGTATTTGATTTTCACAAGAAATGAAAAACAAATAGACGTGGGAAATTACTGAAAGGACAGGTCACTAGCCAGCATGACTGGGCTCCACACTAGACTGACTTCTTCTTACAAGCCATTTAAGTTTCCTAAGGTCAACCGGAGTACTATTCTTCTGTTTCTTGCACTAAGACCGTGTTTGATTTTGCTTGCGATATTGCAAATGTGGCTGTTTCCTCCCAGAGGTGTTTGTCCTTTGGGAAAGGGATCAAAGCATGCAATCGTATTTGTAAAGCACTGAAATACTTGTAAAAAAGTGTTACATACAGACTGTTCATAGCCTGTCTGCCAGTATTAATTTCAGAAGAGCATTAAGAACCTTTTCTACCAGAAAAAAAAAGCTACCTGTGAGAAAGGGTCACACACTTATTTTACTGAATATCAATAAAGGCAGTATGTGGCTCCTGAAGGAGTATGTGAGCAAAGTAAACCCAGAAGCTGAAGGTCAACGTTTAAAGGACTTTCATTTAAGTTTTAGCAGCCTTGAACGTAGAAATTCTCCCCCATCTCACATGGCTACCTCTTCCATAGATCAGGTCTTTGACAGCACTCCAATTTCACATCTATATTTATGTAATGATCAATGGACAAAATTTATTGAACTGCAGCATTTAGCAGCTGAGAAGTAAAGCTGAGAAGTAAGAGATGTATCAAATAACTATCAAGAATTCTGGTATCTGGCTGAAACGAAACTGGATCCTAGATAAACTAGCGGCTCTTTCAGTTTGACCATTAAGATTCTTTCCCCTTCCACTGTTATTTAAAGACCTCTCTGGGAATGCTTCAGCATCAGAGAAACTCACAAGGCTTCTGTAAATTTCCGGGCTAATAATGAAAACTTTTAAAAAAAAAAAACAACCAACAAATGCTAAAAGTGCCTTGAAAATTAGTTTGCTACCATCTCTTTAGGCAGCAAAGACAGCAATGTCACTCTTCAAAAAAAGTTTTAGTTTGATATTGCTAATAACAGTTCTGTAGAGAGAAGTTAAATGCATAGAATTCTGCAGCTGCATTACAATGCTTCAGTAAAAGTAATTCTACTGAAGTGCTGTGGGAAATAAAGGGAGCAAAAGAAGAAACACTTCTTTATAGAAACAAGGGGATCTGATACCAGGAGAGCAGCAGCCATCCTAAGGTACAACAAACAACTGCATAGGTGCAGTTGCACTGACCATCCTTCCGCTCCACGCGGATGCAAAAGCGGTTCTGTACTTCACTGGACTATCTGCACAGTGCATATTGCTTGCCTTGCAAAGGCATTGCTCAAGCTAGCTTGTAAATCTGGCCAACACTGTTAGGGCTGTACTTGCCTACAGTAAGTCTCGTTGAATCCTTGCCACCAATCTAAACTGGTCGGGCTTGGACAAGTCCAATGCTGAGATCTCCAGACTGCAAATTTGCTAGCCATACAGTGCTCAACACCTCAGTATCAACACACTACCACCATGCAACAAGGACAGCAGCAGCAACCCTGACCAGACTTCAGGGAAAACTTGTATTATTTCTTATATTTGGCAGAATTGCCATTTTGGCAGCTAAACTGTATGCAACCTTGCCCTACTGAACCTCATGGCCCTACTGAACCTCATGGCCCTACTGAACCTCAGTAGAGCCGATGCTTTGGCAGAAAGACCATGTCCTGTTGGACTAGCCTGCAGCTGCTGAGCTCTGTCATCATCCTTGCTTTTAAAGCACTCTGGACAACCATGATGCTGCACAAAACACACCCATTTATTTAACCAAATGACATTAGCTCTGCCTATTAGACTGATGCAGCCAAACTGACATTTTTATTGATTCAGGTAGCCTGTTCTATGTCCCCTCTTCATTATTTTCCATTTTCCTAATTAACATAAAAGGAGAAAAGAAAAATAGGCTGTGACAGGACCCTGAATCAGCTAGAGCATTCATGTGGAACTACTACCCACCTTTTCTTTCAAATGAGCACAAAGTACACCAAGACGCTCCCGATCTCTAAACTAGAATATGTTCTAGTTTATTAGGCTCTAAAATAAGCCCTCTCTTCAAACAGATAAAAACCTGAGATATGCTTTGTAAGGCAGTCAATAAAAAGTTTCAAAGCAAATCCTCCCTTCCTCATCACCCTGTCCTTGCAGAAAGAGGGACTCTGTCTCTTCTGCTGGAGTGTCCCTACCCATGTCGCTGCTGCTCTTCTTTCCCTCAAAGGTTTTCCTGAGAAGCATGGCTATTTTTTTCTTTTTGAAAGAAGTTGCAAATACTTCCACAATATTTCACCCAAGTGCAGCAGCTACAAGATAAATGGGCAGCTCCTCCTCACTACTACTCTGCTACAACACACAGCACTTGAAACAAACTGAACAGACCAAGCAGCTATATGCTTTGCTGCATAAGCCATCCATCTGGTGCTGTTTGCATATACTAAAAAACAAAAACCAAGAACTGTCCTAGCACAGCTCAACTGACATGCCTGAAATCTTCATTACTACAGTTACACCCTAGGTAATGAATTTCCTGCAGCCAAGCATGAACAGAAGACCTGGGAACAATGAGCTAGTTACATTTAATTCAAGTTAAACCTTGATTTTGGTCGTCAGATTTAAAAATAAGCCATGGAGAGCTGCAAAGACAATATTATTCTTCCCTTACAAGAGAAACTAAACAGAAGGCAGCTGCCAATAAGATAGCATTTGTTTTAGTCACATAAGTAACATCTTCCATAACCTCCATTTCTTGATGTCAACAAATGACAGTAATAGTGAAACTGAGATAACAGCAGGTCTCCATGAGCCCAGAAGTAGCATTGGGTCTCAAGTGATGGACAGCTGAGCACTGTGTGCCAGATGGCCTTAAAACCTGTGCAGTGGCTCGGCTCATTCTGAACAGCTTCTCTTTATGGTAGAATGTAAGTGGTACGTGTTTATTAAGCTGTGAGGAAACCAGAGGGAGATGGCTTGTGTAACAGCTCTATTTTTTTGTTTTGTTTTTAAATGAGACGTCTGAACCTGTAATCAAAATGTTTTTAAGAGCTTTCTCTTTTTACAGCTTCCTTTCTCAGCTGCCAACATGTTTTATATCTACAAGCTTTGAGAATTTTCATGACTGTTTGATGTAATAGCTTCAACAGCAATTGTGCGGTTGTTCGATGTTTACAGATATATCCAATTAGTTAGCATGGGGATGGCTTTGGTGCCTAATTTGTTCCATTTCTGTTTTCTCCAATACGTTTCCACTGAGATCAGAATATCAGAACCAGAGTCAAACTGCAAGAGCCAATCAATGTCAGATGCTGAACCCAGCGGATGAAACTGTGAGAAGTACCTTCTGACTAGCTAAAATAATAGATTTTTTTGTTAATTACGGTTATGCAGCAATCCTCTATCTTTCTCATCTCCCCACCATCCAAACAGGACATCTGAGATGGTGTATTTTGGCTAGGCTCTTTTCTCTAATTTGGAATCATTTCACTGACTTTGTAAAACAGGCACTCAGCAGGTAAAACAATTACCCAGAAGGTTTCCCATGCAAAGGCAAGATAGGTTACAACAGTTCGTCTTGGGCCCCCACCGTCTGTCTCTCAAGCGATTCTGTCATTCTAGGCACAGGTGAGAAATCACTATAACTAGTACATATTTCTCAGTGTAGCTGAACTGTCCTACCTTGTATATGCCATTTTTCCTCCTTGTTCCAAGCGCATAGCAGCATCTTACCTTCAGCAGTATAAAGGGAAGATCAAGTCAATGAGTGGTGAGAGGGAAAAAAAACAGTTCCTGTTGTATATGAGAAGGGGACAGCAAGTAACTGCACAGATTGGGTGGCTCATTACATTCTTTTTCATCTTGGATTTTAAAAGGCAGCAAACGTGCTAAAATATCATCAGAAGTATTTGCTGAGCCTCTACAGTTGTACCAAAGTCTAAATGCAACAAAGAAGTACTGAAAATCCCACGTGAAGCCTAGGTGCCCAACAAATGCAGATCAGAGGACCAAAATGCTTCACATGGCGCTTAGAATGCCACAAGCATCAGAGATATGCCCTTTGGAGATGATACGAGGCATCAGTACATCTCATTATCGTTTACACTAGGAAAACCCAAGTGTTCTCTCCACTATTAAAATTTTACTGCTACACCTAGCCTCACTTGCAACGGGCCCAACCACAAAGAATTTGTTCTTACAGAAAGAAAACCTTGAATATGAAGAGCACTTTCCTTCTGCTGAGTTTCCTACATTGAACAAACCCCAACCCCTTCCACACAGAAAAATCATCAAATGCACAGATTAAACACAGATTAATCGCTATCCCTCTGAGCACACTGACAACACTACACATTCCTTTGGCATAAAAAACCCCAATCATGTTCCAATGAGATTGCTGTCTCCATCCTGAAGAGGACTGCAAGTGACTGAGTTACCATGGTGTACAGCAAATTACAGCTTGGCCAGTAAGTAGCAGTAACCAAGGCCATGAATGCCCTTAACCTATCACAAATGCAAAGTAAAACCACTTCCACCTGGTTTAAGATAAAATCTTGTAATAAGTTACCATTTATCACCAGCGCTTCAGTAATGCTTCACACGCGTTCCCCTCCTCTTGCAAACATAGTCCTTCACACACAGTTCCTCAAACATTTGTTATATGAGCGTAGATTTAGGGAGGCAGCACTGAAGTTGTTTACATGAAAATTTGAACAGGCCATGCAGAATTAGACTCTCAGTGCCTTGGGAAGTTTTCAACTGCAGCATAAACTCGATGCAATTTTCATGTTATGCATGAATGATGGCATTTCCAGAAGGACAATATCCCCTGTTATCACAGTAAAGTGTTGTCTGCCCTTGAAGAGAAAGGAATGCCAGCTCCTCCATCAAAAAAACCCAACACTCTCTGCAGCACAAGATTTTCCCAAAGCATTTTCCCACCTAAGAACGGACCAAGCTTGAACCTGCATTACACTTCACAGAAGTTAGCAGAATCACAGCCTGCTAACACGCGCACAGTCTGCTAGGGTGCCAAGTAAAATACTCCTCCGATCTGTGCAGTCTCTTTTTTTCCAGCCTTCGTTGATTGGCTTTGAGATGGATCCTCAGCTCCACTGACATCTTCAGAGACCAACCACTGAAGGTACTGCACCGATTACTACAACAGACTAGCACTAAAATGGCTGTGAAATCTCACTGCATCAAAATGAGACACAGATACCATAACCCAACACGGAGATGTGAACTGGAATGGAAAAACAAGACATGCAAAAGGAATGCAGCATTTGCTGATGTTAAAGGGCAGTCACCCACAGCATCACCCCTCTTGCCTTCACCTGTGCAAGTCCCAGCCAGATCCAATAGCTGTCTGTAAGATCACTAGTCAGGATGAGGACAAACCAACACCCAAAGTTTCTAAGTCAAACTGACTTGCTACATTCAAGGCACAGCCCCATGGTTATACTGTGTCCATTATCCTTGGGTTGGACCACGTGTCCCTATACTGCAGCTCTGGCATTCTAGATTAAAGCCAAGGATAACATAGCAGAACACAAGGAACACAGACTTCACAAGAGGAATTTTTTAAGCACAGCCATTTTATATGAAACAGAGAATCACAGGCCAGGATTCGCAAACTCCAGCTCCCGACACAGCAGCCACCTAAGCCCACTGACAATGCTAAGGAAGAGCGCGAAGAGCTAGACCCGCACAAAGATTTCAGCAGGTGTACGTACTGCCCAACGCACAGGCTGCAGCCACCGAGGCAGACCTCAGCGGCAAGGTTCCCAGCAGTAATAGCATGGAATGGCAAAGGCGTCCACAGTAACAACTTTGAGCTAACAAGCTGTAACTGGCACTGCGGGTGTGCGGTGGCAGCAGCCACAGCTGGAATCGTGGCACAAAGGAAGGCTAACATACTGTGGGAGTCCTGAGTGGCATGGAAGATGGGAGAAGTGGCATGACACATACCTAAGGAACACCTGGGATCCAACAGTCTGGTTGGCAGAAGCAGTGCGAGGCCTCTGAGGGTTTTCCTTTGTTTTAGCACAGGTGCTTATAGTCTACAGACATTTGTACTTTCAACTGCACATCTGTACTCTTACATCAGGGATGACCTGCACCTGTCTACACTGCTGCAAGGAGCTAGACAGTAGAGGCAATCTACTCAAAAAGCAGACTGCTGTCTGGACTTGGACAGTGAATCAAATGCTGCTTCAGCCAGGTGACTGGAAAACAAACGAGAAAAAGAGGTGGGATCACAGGGTAAAAGTAGAGAACAAGGGGGTCTAGTCCAACAGAAGCTGCACACAGGAATCACACTTTCCTCTTCCAGGTGTTTTCTGTGCTCAACAGTTGGGAGCAATCACAGGTGCAATCTCTGCCCTTTATAAAAGCCAGGCATGAGCACGTGCATCTCAGAAGCAGAACAGATCTCAGGGTAAACTGAGTAACTCTGCTATGAATGCTCCTCAGAATTTGTATCTTGAGAGCCCCAAGCTGGAAAGTATAGCCCCTGTTAGCTCTGCAGTCTAACTCTGCAGTAGAGCAGCTGTAAAATGAGAGACATTCCCCTTATCAGCTTAGCAAGTAAAGAACATGTGCAGATCATGGATAGACCAGATGCACCTCACTCCCCCTTAATTGTCAGTGTAGGGGATGCTCCGGGCTAAGCACTCTCCCTGCTACCCAGGTGTTAACTGCCCCAAAAGCAGTGTTCTACTTACTGGACTACCCAAAGAATGCAAGGGTAAGCCTAAGTGACATTCCAGAAGACTTCGAGAATCACTGCATAGCCTAAACATGCCAGACATTGCTTCCTAAAATTGCTTCTGCAGCTGTTGAACCATCAGAAGAGCTCGACTGCAGGTGACCAGGCTGTATACAATATTCTGTATATGGTGGTACAGTCTTAGTATCTTCTTCTGCTGAAAACTACTCACTAAGCATGTCTGAAAACAGGAATACAAAGTGGAGATCATCACAGAGCGCAGGTACGGTGAGCTCTGTCGTTAACACCCATTATGCACATTCAGTTCACTGACACCTCTGTTAGGGCAAGGGGCTGGCCACTCTGTTTTCCTTCTTTCCTCAGCCCACTGGTTCCTTTTGCATTACTACCACACATAAAGCAACGGTCTTTACTCCTTCACAGTTCAGTTCCCTCCACTCTACAAATTCTTCTCCTAATATTGAGGCAAACTTAATCGCTCATCAAGCCAAGTGTGCCTCAGGCATACCCTTCCTGTGCTGCCCTTTAAACATAGAAGCGTTCGCACAGTAAAATCCAAAGAGCCATTGAAAAAATTCTTCAGGTCTCGCCTTCACTGCACTGCCCACAAGATACATGACAATGGTTGGACAGCCCATGCTGTTCCAACACTGGTTGCTTCTCAAGTTTGAATTTTTTTCCCCTTCTACTGTTATCCTGTGTGCCTCCAGCATCTTGATCCCTCTCCTATTTTTCTATAATTGTTCAAAGGTCTTTGAGACAGGCCTCAACTTTTCACTATATACACCACAGAGGCTTGAGTCTGATTGGAGCTCTCAGACGCAACGATACGCTAACAATAATCGCTGCAGAATGGTGGCAATACTCTCCAGTTGTGATGGGCACGCTGGAAAGATTACTTGATGTTTATGAAGCTCTTTGAGACTCTTCGATAAAAGTCAAGCTAGTGATGCACAGGATTTATTATTCTATTCAGCACTTCAGTATCCAAGGCTAGCATCTATTCTAGTTGAAAAAGATTTTTACTGTATTGTAAAATGGAAACAAAATGAAATATATACAGTGCACGGTGCTTTGTACATAAGGCACAGGCAGCACAGAAACAGAATTTCATTATTGAAATTGATGTGGCTGAAGCTGTTACGCGCAGTAGGTAAAAGACCAGATTCAGTGACCTCTTATTCCATTTAATCAAAACTGTTAGTATATGCTTTTCCAAAGGCCAAAGAAAATTTCTGGTGTTTTTTTTTTTTTTTATCAGGTATTTCATCAGTTGGTAATAAACCTTTGTAGTTGCTTATGATGTGAATCTTAAGCAGACTTGACCAGCAACGAAATGAAAACACAGTGGATGCATGTTTAACAAACAGAACCACAGTCCTGTAATACTCTGTGCATTTAACCACCAGCTCACAACCATTCAAAGAGGCTGCACCCCCTCTTCCCCATCACAAATTTCTGCTCATTGCACAGCATCCCCCACTGCTCTATTTAGACATGGGTCCCTAGTAAGTTCCCCCCTCCTCCAGCTCTGCGCTTGCTGAACACAGAGGGTGGATGATGCTGTTTTAATGGTGCTAGTTATGCTATACGTGGTCTTGCTGTTTCTAGGAATAGACATGCTCAGACATCAATTAACATCTAATTGCAGGAATTAATCTTGTTCCTCTGCCTCAGACGCCACAGAGATCAAACCAACCCCATTTGCAGCTCTATTTTTAATTTAGTGGAATTATAGTTTTTCTATCCCGTGAAAAATAATTAAGTGACATGCTGTCCAGAGAATATACAGTTCAGGGATCAGGATGTTTATGCAGAAATGAAACAAGCAGGAAGAGATCATAACCGTTCGTGCCAAAGCAAAAGCATCTTTGTTACTGCAAGTCTTTCCTCTCTTCTTCACACCTCCTCACCAGTATTTCTCTTCACACCTTCCTGCTTGAGCGATCCTCACAGAGACAGTGAGGATTATGAGGGTGGCTTGGGAAGGAGCTAAATTTACCACCCTGGCGGACAATCCCCAATGCTCAGGGTCAGCTTGCGCGCAGGGGCAAAACACGCATGGAAATAAGCTAAAACAAGGAAGTGGAGGGAAAGGATTTAAAAACAACCAAAAAAATCAAGCAAAATGTTTTCGCAGCACTCCCTTAAAGCGCTCACCCATCTTCTTTATTACCTGCTGAAGAGAGAAATTGCACGCAACAGATAAGGCTTCGTACTGGATTTTGCAAGTCTTTGTACTGAATGAAGCCAAGCAGTTTTCAGCAGGCAGCTCCCAATCTTAAGATTCTGCCCCGGTTTCCCGTATACATGAGCAAGGAAGACTGGAGCTTGGCTGGTGAGGTTAGGGTGGAAACAGGCTGGATTAGTCAGCAAGAAAAAGTCGAATCCTGTATCATATGTGCAAACCCGTAATCGATACCAATCAGAAAGCTGTCTGAGCCTGACCCTCTAAAAGGGCTGTGTGAGGTAACTCAGTCGTGAGACTACACTCTGGGACTGGGTCACAACACCTGCTTATATTAAACCTACAGCCAAACCAAGCCTAGTGACATGTATTCCTTACTGTATGGAAGGGGACTTTGACGGCTTCTCCAGTTTTCAGGAAGAACTGAACCACTCCTTCCCCATTCCTAAGTTAAACTGGCAAAGCCCTAGGTTAAATTCCAAGGACAATTGGCACAACGTGTACCTTCACTCATTTTCACTGCTTGCGTCAGTCCCATTATTCTCTTGGTTCCTCAGCACCAGTGGGTAGATCACAGTTGATCTCACTTAAGGCCATCACCCCTTTGCTTCCTTTTTCTGTTATTTGTCAAATACAGCACGCCTAGTAAGGAACTCCACTGAACCCCTCCCCTTTTACCTCCTCCTGCTAAAGGAGGATGTGGAACATTCCCACTTCAATGCCTTCATGACAGCTCAAAGTCCCTCCAGAAATGCAGCTTAAGAAAAACGTGCATGTGTGATGCTTTCTGGCACCTCGTCACTCCCTGAGCGAGGAGCCCATCTGGAGCAGATGAATATCAGCCAGTCCTGCACCTGTAGAAATGTCATAATTGACCAAGAAATTAAAAGGGTGACGGAGGTGCACCACCATTCTGTCTGCTCTCATAGGCTTTCAAATGCCACTTTCTTACTTTAAAAACAGGAACGGTTCCCAGAGCTTTGACAACCAGACCCATCTTCCCCACATTGCATTGTAGTCCTAAACGTGACAAGTCTTGGCAGAGATTTGCCACGTCACACCTGATTCAAGAAACTTCTGGTTCCTGTAGAAGGGGAAGATGCTCAAAAACAAGACTCAGGGTCATTGCATATGCATGCAATATACACATGCTTGCATGTGACTGAAAGGCAGAGACGGGCTGTTTGTAGCCATCTGCAATAAGTAGTAAGACAAGAAAACCAAACCCATTTATTCAATGCACATCATTAGTTACTTAATTTATATTCCTACCAAGCGGCAATAAACATCCTGCTGCTGCTTCCCATTCCCCTCCCCCCAGCCTTTCCATTAGGAGCTTAGGTGGAGGCAAGGAAGGATTGGGAGAGGGAGGAAACAGAGAACCTAATTCCATAAACCGATTCATGGTTCTCAAAATACTGATACGTAATTCTGCCAATGCATATCAACCTCTGCCCCCTGCAGTCCTTACTCGTTGCTGACAGTAGAGCTCCAAACTACTAACACCGCATCTCAATAACAATTTAACTGCTTGCCACTTCTACTACCTTATTCCTGCAGTTTCCCCCTGTCCCTTCTAATTGCATCCTCCCAAATCACTCCTCACCAACAATTCATACCATTACGATCCAGTACTTTTCTGAAACAAAAGAAAGTAACGTGATCAGTGCGAGAGCTGAAAGAATCCTTCCATGCTGTTTCATCCTATCCTACAGTAAAGATACTTTCTTAGGAGACTGACACTGCTACAAAACAAGAACATACAGAGAAGTGAACCATCCAAACTACTGTCCAGTTAGGCTGAACAGTAATTACCTCAACTGCAAATTACACAGAATTTTTTGGTGAGAAAAAGCACTTGGTATCACCTTGGAAATATATCCTATGGTACGGAAGAAAAGAAAGAATACAGAATTAAAACTCTCAGATAAAGAAAGTAACCTTAATGGAAACCCTAAGCACAGAAACACTACTTTAAAAAATACGCTATGCTCAAACAAAAGCATTCTTTCATTCAGAGATCTCGTTTATTTCTTTCTCCACAGACCTCAAAGGCACAGACAGTGACACCTTGATCCAGGAGCAATCGGCTTACTTCTTCAGAGTCACAGATACACACCCCAGCTCAACAGTAACAAACAGCTACAGTTGAAGTGGTGCAAACACGAGAAAAGAATTCAAATTGCTAAACACAACAGCGGTTTGGGGAACATGCTACAGGCACGGAAGTAATGCCGAAGCACACCAGCACTTTACAGAGTATTTATAAGTAACAGGCAAGATTTTACTGAGTAAGGAAAAAGAGTGTTTAGATGAAAGTCTGCAGTATCCCATTTCTGACTTAAGTTGCAAAGCAAACTGAAATGTGACTTACATTCCTACCTCAGTTTCCCATTTATATAACGATGATACTAATATTCAGACACCTTTTAAAAATATTTTACTATCTTCATTTCACAAATGCAACATTAACTTTATTCACACTAGTCACTTCTATCATACTCATCATCAGCTCTACTTGAAGACATCGCAGCTTTATTAGAGACACCAAAACTGCTTCATAAATTTCAATTACCTAGTACAAATCATTATTACTATTATTTTATTAATTCTTGTGTAATTGCCTGTTGTGCATACAATTACAAAGTTAATGTATGTAAATCCCACTTTAGAAGTTCTTTCCGTACCTTTTATCTGCATACCTAGCACATGTGTGTGCTTACATAATTTTTTTCATTACCTTTAAAATCTCCATCCTGAAATTTTCGCTGTGCTTAGATATACTGGTGTGATTTAGATGTTAAAACATGATATTTTTTGGTGCTATTCCTTACTTCCAAAAAAGCCATCTGCATCACTGAAAAAACAGACCATAGATCATCTTACCACTTAGATGTATGCAGAAATTCTTATATTTACAGAAAATCTTGAAGAAGAGGATCACATCATTGTTTCTTTGATTTTTTTTTAAGAGGAAAACAAAGACAGCCACCTAGTTAGGTCTTAGGCTTAATTAACCTATCAAGATACCAAATTACTAATCAACACTTTTCACTCAGCTGTTGCCTATTGATGGCAATGGTCTGCTTTTACAGAACACCTGAGGACTTAAAATATGCACCTGACAGAAGGCAGCATTCAGTTTTAAGCATCACTCCAAGAACCATTATTAATTGGTAAAATAACTACGTGTTCCCTGAGGCAGGGATCAGAACTCCAGACTTTGAGGTGACTGAAGTACTTTATGTGAGAGCCGAATACCCTTTTCACATGTATTATTTTCTGCATGACGACACAGCTTCAGTAACACAGGTAACAAGTACTCTGCCTCTCTCCCAGTAAGCTACAGGCTCAGAGTATTTCTGGGAGTAGAGATGTGACTTTGAAAGTTGTGAGGTTGCAAAGAAAACAATCTCTCACTTTCTGCACGGTTTCTCTGACAAGGTGTTATATACCAAGGTGACACCTTCATCTCTTCTCTGACAATGAGCATACATTAAGGAAAAAACAAAAGCTCTCTTCTCTTTGTAGGCACCTCTGCTCAGCAAAGAACTGCAGACGCTATCCCAAGTGTTTCCAAATTAAACACTTGAACTCTAGAGACAGGATGGACGATAAACCCCTCTGCTCAGAATTTCATACTGGTTAGCTCTGTCCTGTGTTCAAGACACTGTTCTAGAAGTCATTTTGATATACCTAGCTTTTCCTATATCTCATTCAAGGAGGGCAAGTGGGGATTTGATACAGGTTTCAGATTCAAATCCAGAGACAGGTGATTAAAAAAAATGAAGCATTCTGGCATTTAAAGTACCATACTTCATTGTGCTGCATTGTTTTTGGTATCTACGTCTTAGAATTGGATGTAAGCTGTACTTACTCAAAATTAAGAAGCATCCGAAGGAAAACACAGCAAGTTGGTTTAAAAAAAAAAAAAATGGGGGGAAAAAGGGTGCAAAACTGATGGACACCCACAAACACCCGTGCTATTAGAATAAGAGAAGGTAAACGTGTACTAGTTTTACCCACACAAGCCCCTGTACAGACCCATAGTGGCCCCTGGAGTGAATACCACCTCTGGAGCCATGATGCGTGGCAGTCCCCAAGAATTAAATTGGAATTTATGAAACCATGACTGGAAAAGCAAGAAGAAGAGATAAAACCCGAACGAATCAC